>CM053502.1:67381368-67622763 GCA_028627145.1 Eidolon dupreanum | reverse complement strand
TTAAAAATTGGCTACTAAAAGGCAAAGTGTTTCTGGATCTTCATCTAGCTTTTTTGATGTAATGCTAGTGTTGGATCAAAAATGGAACTCACGGTGGAGGAAAATAAAATACGGTATATTTGAAAAGCATCTGCACTTTGAGATTTCATTTCTAATACAAATTCTCCTGTGAGAATATCAACCCCGGATGCTTCCCGTAGCAGGAAGTCCAAGTACGCCATGTGAGATGTCGTTAAAGATGTGTGCTATGCAAGAAGGCCTCTAAAAATCCACATCCAATTATCCAAAACTATGTCCAGATTGTCGTACCATCAATCCTAAGGAAATGCTTCTGGCAGTCTTCGGATTTACTGGAAGGAATATGTATTTACAAAGATAACAATTTTATTGAAACCAGACTAAATCAAGCATAGAAAGAATAGGGAGACAAGCTGTAAAAATCAGCCAAGATAAGAATTCTCTCTGAAATAAATGTTTGTTTTAAAATGAGGGGTATGACTCATACTCAGTGAATGGGTGGCTGGGTTCTGATCCTCAAAAGATGAATGGTCCACTTTGAAAAGAGGAACACGTGGGAAACCTACTTTCCACCTACATTTCTTTCAGCGTGAGGCTGCTACAGGGGAGCCCAAGAAGCCTGAGTCGTTTCCAATCGCCAGCAAAACGGACAATGGGATGACTCGCTACCTGCGGCTGTTTCCAATCAAAAAGCTGAGTAATTACTGCAGCTTCTCCTGGGGCTCGCAGGCGGCCCAGCATGAAGCCGGTGGTGCACTGAGGGCCATGAATGAGCTGTCAGAAACCCTACAGAATTTGGCTGCCACGTTGCTCCTCCTCCCCCTGGCTCAGCGTCATTAACTTAATCAGGTATTCATTCAATAAGAAAAAAATTTTTACACTCTTCCTGGAAGAATGCCGACGCCCTCTGAATGAGCCACACTGTCAACTCAATAGCATTCAGCAGGAGATGTCAGGGCAGTTTTATATTCTTTTATTTAATTTAGGGTCTGGGAAGAGGGACGTCCCTGCTATGCAGTACTTCTTGGACATGCAGTGAAAGAGAGGTTGGCATGAAAAGCTGGTCAAAGAGAAGAAATGCTTTCCTTGTTCTTTGCATTTAGAAACCCACAAGTCTTTCTAAAATAATTCATACAGCAGGGAAATCAGCATACGGTTGACTTAGTGTCACACAGACCTGAGCTAGACTTCTGGCTTTTGGCACTTGGTAATTGGTGACTCTAGGGGAAGTTATTCAACTTTCTAAGCTTTGCTTTCCTCTTTAAGAAAATAGAGGTCATAATAAGCCCAATCTCATGGGGTTGTGATGGCACTGAATGGGACAATGCAGTCAGAGCCTTGCATCTAGGCTGGAGCCCTCAAGGAAAGCCACCTCTAGCAATGAACTGCTTTCAAGCATCAAAAGATCTCTTGTGGAACCAAAGGCATAGGCTTGGGATCCTAACTACTGGAGTTGGACTTCACCCAGCAGCTCTGCCTCAGTTTCCTTATCTCTAAGATGAGAATAATACCAGGACTTCCCCAAGGCTTTTTGTGAGTTCACACATTCAGAGAACTTTGTCCAGCGTCTGGCATGCTGCCAGACTGTAAGTAGGTTGTTACAATTATCTCTTGAGAAGGGCCTTCCTCCCTACCTCCTTCGCTTAGGTCATATTTTCAACTGCATTAAAATAAAACACAATTTCTCCCTTTGAGTTCTTTCCCAGGTTACTTCATACATCATGTGCACCAGTCAATTCCAGAGAAGATACTAGGTAGAACAAGCTCTAATTAAAAGGCTGCTTGCATCACCTCTGTTATTGAGGGATTTCAAGTCTTATCAGTTCAGAAAGTTGACTAAGTCTCTAAAACTATCCTCTTCTAGACAAATAATGCACACTAGTGCAGTGGTATTTTTTTTCTCCTAAACCGGACAAAAGCCTTTTCTGTAGAACAAATGGTCAATTACATCTGTATTCAAAAGTAAAATTCAAATGCATTCATGTTTTAAATTTAGGTTTGTCAGTATTACTTGCTGTTTATTCCTCTGTGTTCTGATTTATCTGAACACAGAGCACAGTACTTTCTTTAGCCACAATTACTCATTACAAATTAAATCCACCTTTCCTATTTAATCTGTTCAGAATACCTATGCTATGCCCTAAGTAGAATCTCTACGACACTGTAAATGCACAAAAAACGGCCAGCTATTTATTTAAGGCTGTAATAGCAAATGAAGAGAACAAATAATGCTGCAGGAGGCATCAGAGGGCTGTCATCTAAGTAGGTAATAAAATGTTAAACAGACAAATGGAAATGCAACAACAGAAGTCAGTGCCCTGCTGACAACAAAGCTCATTTTCTTTACCATCACTGTGGCCATGGGAGACAGTTAAACACTCTGAGCCTCAGTCTCCTCATCTGTAAAGTGTGAATGATAGTGATAAAATCTTCAAAAGATTGCTCTGAGACACTGTAGAATAATGTATCTGAGAAAGTGTAATGTTGATCACGAAAAGATCTGAATATGTTTTCTTGCCTGAACTTTGGTCTCCTATCTCCAACAGCCTGCCAGGAATTTCTACATGGATGCTCCAACTCCCCCTATCACTACTCTTAAACCAGTATCGACTCTGGTCCCATATTGGTGCCAATGGTTTTGGACCATTTCCCCAGACATAAGAGCAGAGCATCATTTTTGATGTCTCCCTGCCACTTAACTCCTATATTCAGTTACTCCCCTAATAATGTCAATCTTCCTTCAAAATGTCTCAGCCACTGGGGAAAAAAGCCTCACACTTGTCCCTTGTTCCCATACCCACCTTGGAGTAAGGCATTTGGCTTTGCCCAAAGAAAGAGCTAGGCAATCTATGTTATACCTGACAGGAATGCCTTTGTTTAGGACCAGGGCTCTGTGTCACAGCAAGTTACTTGACCAAGCCTCTGCTTCCTTGTATTAAAATGGGGATAATATCTACTTTGCAGGGTTAGGGTGACCATTAAATGAGATAATGTATGTTAACACTTAGCATAATACCTAAGTATAGATCACGTATACAATACATATTAGCTAAAAACTGCTTCTCTTTTCAGTGGGAACTGTGTCAATGCTCTTTTCTTTTTCCTTCATAATTATAAGAATGTGAAGGAAATGGTCAGAGTACTCTGAGAATTCTGTCAATGTATTCATTATTTTCATTATTTGCCACAAAGTATTTTTGTTTTGAGTTCTGCTAGTATTCTCTAAAGAAAGGTATTATTTTTCCTGATTGGTTTTAAAGACGTTTTGCTTCATTCTCGAGCATGTAGGATCAATAAGTGTTCCTTATAATGTAATTCCAACAGAGAGAAGGGAAACTGGGCCTCATTTCAGTGTTTCAGCTGGTATTAATCAGTGTCCCCTGATGTCATGATGTACAGAGCCCCAGATGTGGGCAGCAGGCCACTCACTCCATTCCTGGTCTTTTACAGACTAGACTTTTGATTGGGAAATGGAAGAAAAAGGCCTTCATTTCACTATAATTTCTTAAAACAGGCTAGTTAGGCTTTTATTAAAACAAACAAAAATACAAATAAAGAGAGGCTTCCAAAAGAAAAAATGTGTTACTGTTAAGTAGAAAAATGTACCCCTTCGATATTGATATATTTTATTTCTGCTTGATACTCTTATTTTTTTTCATAAGGCCAAGTCTCAACACTCACTATCTTTCTCTGTTCTATGATTTTGAAAAAAATATAGAGTTTGCTTCCATTTTGCTCCGTTTCATGGGATGGTGGATAGAGTGGTGAAAAACAGCAGTAAACCTGTAATGGAATCAATCAGTAGCATTTCTAAGGTAAATGATAAAATGAACCCATCATAAACATATCTAGTAACATATACAAAGTGTTAGCACCTGAGAACTTTGCAGAAAGCTCTCAACTAGAGATCAGAAGGGACCAGCCAGGGAGGCATACACAAGCTGCGAACAGTCAGGCATGAGAATTGCTTTAGACGGCAGGGTTTTGTTTTCTCTTTCAAAGCTGACTTTAAACTGCGCTCAAGGACAGTGTGGCAGATTTTTTATTTAAACGCACGGGTTTACAAGATTCCTCACAACAACTCCCAGGACCAGGTGACACAGCAGCACACAGGGCCCCACTTCGTGATGATCGACCCTCAGGATGGTGGGAGACCTTTAGGGAAAATGACCACAGCCAGGCACACCCTGAAGGCTCACTTTGTGCTTAGACAGAAGCATGATGGCGAAGTTATAGTCAGATTTCAGTAACAAAAGAGAATAGTGGGTAGGTCTACATATGGGAGTCTGTGAAAATACTCCACACAAAATAGATTACTTAGCAGGCAGAAAACAGGTCCTCTGATAGAAACGTGGCAGGGAAAAGAGCTCAGAGAACGGGGAGTACTGCCGGTGGGTTGGTAATTTTAGAATGCTGTGAAACTCTCATTAAAAACAACTACAAACGCACTTGGCCATTATCTGAAAGAGTAAAAATAGCTTTGTCTATGAGAATAAAGGAATTAGAACTGTCATAAGCATTACGTTTCTAGATTACAATCATGTATGAGTACATTACAGTGAGGGTTCCCTGAATCAGGGATACCCAACCCCCGAGCTGCCGATGATGATACCGGTTAGTGGCTTGTTAGGAACTGGGATGCACAGGAGGAGGTGAGTGGCGGGCGAGGAAGGGAAGGAAGCTTCATCTGTATTTGCAGCCACTCCCCATCTAGCATCACCACCTCACCTCCACCTCAGATCATCAGGCATTAGATCCTCATATAAGCAAAGGACCCTGGTGCAAAAAGGTTGGGGACCACTGCCCCAAGTCGATGATCAGAAACACTTGTGCCCCAGTAAAAATACACATTTCTTGTAGTTTTCCAAAGCTCAGTAGATCTGTGCTGGGATGCCAGAACGTATATTTTGTTAAAATTCCTCTGGTAATTCTAACTGGCAGTTAAGTTTCGGAACCTACTACACCAGACCCATAGTCCATAACTTTGGTAGCTCATTAGAATCCCCTGGGGAGATTTAAAAAAATCTTACTGGTCAGGCCACATCCCAAACTAACCATGTTATAAAGCCTAGGGGTGGGAGGAGGCATCTAGAATTTCAGCTGTGGTTGAGAATCACACCAGACCCTAAGTTTCCTGAGAAAGGTACATGTTCATGTACCCCCGACACCAGGACCTAGGACAGTGATTAAAATATTATAGGCACTCCACAAAAAAAAAAGCCAGGAGCATTTTATTTCTAAAGCCTACAAATTTTCAACTACAGAAAAACACAAATGAAATGCTGGGTTCCAGGACAATCTATGAGTGTACTGAGTACTGAGCTCCAATTTAATCCATCGGTCCACATAAAATTTGTTTTTATTGAACCACGCTTCCCCAGAAAACAAAATCTAGTATTTATTTTTTGAGATGTTTAGAGGATAGTTGAATTTCCTGTGATTTTGAGGGGGCAGAGCTCGGAGGGGAGCCCTGAGGAGCTCAGAGAACAACATTTTGATTAAAAGGAAAGGCTGACAGGTGCCTGACATCATCTGGGCTGTCCCCCTAATTTGTGACAGGAACAAGAAATACTCCTCATAAATATCAAGAGCCCAGTTCTCCAAGAGGCAGGAAGCTCTGTGGAGCAGCGGCCATGTTACTCAGCTTACATCTTTCAATCAGGAGCACAGAAAGCTGAACTGAAACAGATCTAGAGACTCTGCCACAGGCCCTGCCAGCCACGTGTGCCTGTGTCCTGTAACCCTTTGACTTTAGCATACCCCATGTCTCCCGATTCCACTGTGTGTGTCTTTCCCGCTTCTGCTTTTCTTGGTGGAGAGGTAATCACTTTAATTATGAAGTCCTCTGCTATGTATAGTGTTTAACTGCCTCTAACTCCCTGCATAAATAGAAGGAAGGTCCGAGGCCTTTTCCCTTGCAGTGATCCAGGCATGCTTCAGTTTGCTGAGAGCAGAATCCAGTCAAATCTGTTCTCCACAGATGTTCTTGTACTTCTACATGACCTTGTGCATCAGGGGCGCTAAGTAATGGTAATTCAATTGTATGGAAAACTGCAGTGGTAATTCACTGCCATCTTCCATTTTCCTCAGTGCTAAGAACACCTACTCTTAGTGACAGGTGACTCATCTGCCACTTTCCTGGCAGGCTCTTTTAAGTTAAGAAACAAAGGAGAGCAGTTTCGACCCTGATGGATGAGCCTAGTAGAGAAGAGGAGCCTCATCCACAAGAAAGGCATGACTTTCCCCTCTCTACTCCGTGAATCCTCACCCATCTCTTAGACAGGCAACATGAGCTGCCTCCTGTTGCCTTCTCCTGTAACCACTAAGACCCCTGGCTCTAACCACCACTACTTCCAGATGAAGGGCTCACTCTGGGCATGCCATTCACCAGGCTCATTCCTTCCTCGTGACCACTCTCCATTTCTCTGCCTCAGCTCTGAAGTCGTTAATACACCAAAATAAGTAATTGAGGCACATTGCCTAGAATGTTCCTCTTGCTTATAACATCTGTGCGACTTAGCTATAGAAAATAAAAAAAATGCCTGGATTTCTTATCTCTGGACACATGGGGAACATCCAAGAAGTGATTCTTTCTTCCTCCTATGTCTTCTGCCCACAGTGTGCAAATTACATTCAGTATGCTTTGGACAAAAGAATTAGGAACTACACATTACACAGGTCATGGATTTTCTACCTCTTGTCTGCTCATCCTAGAAGGTTTGAAGTAAACATTTCTTTGACCTAATTTGACCTTCGGTGGAAAAAAGTTTCCACTGCTCTTTCTCATTGAGTTTCAAAGCAAAGGTGAAATGAAACAGGGCTGTATTTAATTCTGAGCATAATCTCTTTGCTGTTGGCAATGCTCAGGGAATAGTAATGTATTTTGCCCCTTCATGAATAAATTTTTCAGAATTTCTAGTCAGAGCCCAAACAATTTTGCAATACCTCAGTTTCTTATTTTGTAAACTGCCAAGAATAGTGTGAAATGGTCTGAAACTAAAGAATTGTAAAGACAAATGAGATGACAACAAGAAAGCTGCCTGAAATTCCTTGGGGAAAACATATAACTTAGGCAGACCACCCGGATGATCTGATTTTTTAAAATCCTAGACTACTAACTGCATAATAATTTCTTTCAGACCAGGTTTCTGTTCTAAGAGTAGCTCAAAAACAACAAGCTAATTTTCAAATTTGGCATATGTCAAACATTTTTAGGAAGATAAATCTTGAGCAAACAAAATTTTGATTGTATTCAGAAAACATTGAGAAAACAGAAACCCTCACGTATTCAGTGTTGATATTCTGGAGGTCTAAACTGAGAGAGAAGAGATCATGGAATAAACCAATCCAGAAGACTGTATGTGATGGTAATATGGAGTACAACATCATCTCTTTTTATCTTTTTCATCAGCATTCTCAAATGCTGGTTTCACCCAAGTCCAAGAAACTCAAATCTATATGAATTTATATACACAAAAGTTAATATTTATTTATAGTTATTCCATTCATAAAATACCATTTATTTTATAGGTCGAGAAACTGAGGCCCAGCAAAATGATGGGCATTATTAAAGTCATATGGCCTTTGTAGTGTGTTTTAATTAGACGCAGAATCAGGACAAGAATTCAGTCTCTCCAACTCCTACTCCATCACACCTTTCACTCTCTGCCTGCCTCCCTATCAGAAGGCTGCAGTCAGATGAGCTCAGGGCTTTAGGGTCTAGACTAGAGAAGTGGTGAGGAGCTGGAAGAGAGGTAAGAATTAGTAAAGCTTAGTGAATGACTAAATTAAGCTGAATTAAGCCAAAGGAATCAGAGTGATCAAGTGAGAGTAAAAAGGGCACAACTGCCATACAGTATTAAAATATAAAGGATACCTCCTGGGGAAGCTGATCACGTTTAAGAATCATTCAGTTTTACATGGCACTCATCTGGGAGGAAGGAGAGCAGATGAGGGGAGCAGGATGTCGGAAGCAGTACCATTATCCCAGGAGGGAAACCGAGACTGGGAGAGATACCCAAGGAGGGCAGTAAAAAGGAAGAGGAGCAAACACCTACTGTTGGTTAAAGACAGGAAAAGTAGTTAAGATCCTAACTATATTAAATGTAGCAGAGAAACTGAGGAAGTCTTGAGCCGAAATAGAACTAGACCACTGGTTCTCAGTCCATGCTGAATATCGGCAGCACTGGCGAGTTTCTAAAAGATACAAGCCCAGAATTTGGGTTAATGACCACTGGATTAAACTGTATGGCCATAGATGACTTCAAAAAGAACAGTATTATAGTCCTACTTTAAAGCTGGGGAATGGATATACTAGCCAACATCTTAAATGTGTTTTCTAGCCTCTGATTCACTGGATAAATTTGCATTATTGATGATCATATCTTAAATTTATGTATGTCACTGGAAAATAATTTGCATGAATAACATATTCAGCATTGAAAATCTCATGCCTGTGATTACACTGGCTGAGCCTCCCACATCATTAAGCAAATGCTTGAATAAACAGATGGGCTTTGTACAAGTACCCTGAAAGCCAGGGAACATGATTACGTTCAATTCAAGGGAAGTAAACCTCTTGGAAAACATTGTTCCTGTGGTTTGCTTCCTCTTAACTATTTTTTAAGCCTAGGGCTCCATTCATGGGAGCTCTGTAGCAATCTTAAGCCAATCCCAATCTGATGGTGACATACTTGGTGAGAGGTAATGCAAGGTAATTCAAATCATTACCAGTAACATGATATAGCAAGTTTACATTTGAAGAGATGCAGTGGAGACCACATACAGACAACCCATCCCCCCACACACTTGGATCTGTCTTCTCCATCATTCCAACACATCATCTGAGTCCTTCCCTAAATTCAAAAGTTGGATGCTAGAATAGCTCCATCAGTTTGTGATGGAACAACACCACAAGGTAAGAAGTTTGGATCCAGCGAGTGAAAATGTCTTTATTTATTCTAGATAAATGACCCTGGTGACAAGGTAGCATGTAACTAGCAGCTTCTTTAATGTTACTGCACATTTATAACCTGCATTTAATTCATTTTAGGTAATTAAAATGTTCAGTACTTAATATGTCTAGGCCCCTGTGGAAAGCAAGTAGTATAATACCCAAAGATGCAAAGCACCTGAAAGGAAATAAGAATATGTTAGGAGGATCGCTCTGTATAGGAACATTAAGTTCATAGCCAAGAGAGTAATAGTGATTATTATAAAACCAGGAGTAACAAGCGGGGCAGGAAAGAGAGAGGAGATAGAACTTAATGTTTCATTCAAGTTCTGTTTTGAAACAGGATTCAGAAAAGATACTGTACCATTTGGTATTAATTATTTTGGTTCGTGCACATGGCTAATTATTTCTACAGCATTTAAGATCTCTTTAAAACAAACATATTTTACACATACACTCCCACCTTTAAAAATATGCCTTTTATCCCCTTTCCCATAGCCTTGGGGAAATATCTGATGGACTGTCTTATGGACAGAACTCTGGGAATAAATGTAGATTATATGCTAAAAATGTGGCTGGCCCCTAAAACTTGTATAAACAAACTAAGGAAAAGGACATTGCAGCATTTAGGGTATAAACAAAATGACTCTTAACTTTAACTTGCAGATTTCTTTTTTATGTTCAGTAATAAATTTTACTCCCAGAAGATTGCACTGTCCTCCCCCTTCCCAAACTTCTCTTCCTCCTCTATTCCTCTGGTTGTCTTAATGTTAGACCCATAGTTCAGTTGTCTGGCCTGACTCATTACGTGAACCACTATATTTGATTTTTCTGTGAGGCCATCCTGGAGTGAGAATCTGCTGACCCTAAATGAGCAGTTTCTATACTCTCGGAAATCATTCACCTTCTTGAGGCTGTGTGCGCCCAGTCACAAGAAAGTAGTATCAGGCTGTATAATTAGCTGATGGATTTGGGAAACTCTATTCCACGGATTCTTGTACCTGAATTACTTGGTCAGATGTGTGGCCTTTATTCCTTTTAATAAGTTGGTCTGGTCACATCTATAGACCTTCAGCACCTAGTACTCTGTGGAACCGCTGAAGCTTGCTTCAAACCAACAGAAATCTGAGACAGCAGAGACCACTGGGGTTGTACCTACAACCCCATTAATCAGCTCATCATTATGTAGAAACATTAGGGGTAACAAGTTCTCCTCCTCAGTGATGGCATTGATGGCCCTGATCTGAAGAGCTGTTGGTAACCATCCGGAGCTTTAAGCCCCCTAAAGCAAGAAGCTAGTGCGTGTCTTGGCACTTCTGAAAAAGGCTAGGGCTGGCATCAGGAGACATTCCAGGGAAGTCACCGGGTGTCCACTTGTTGGCACTGTCTTCACACACTTACATTCTCGTCCTGGTCCCGGTCCCGGTCCCCAATCTCCCTCTCATCACCTTGGCCTCCATTACCATCATCATCCCTTCATTCCTGTCTGGTTCCTCTCCTGTTGTCACCTCTCTCCTCCTGAGTAAAACAAAAGGGCATGTTCCCATGGCTCTTGCTGCCAGCAGCACCAAGGCGATGCTGCTGTCATTTCTTTTTAAATGGAGGATGACGTTGGGCAGAGAAAAACTTTTGAAGTCTATGTGTAAGCTAAGATTTCAGATCATTTTTGTCAGAATATAATGTCAAAATCTCGCTCTCAGTTGCACTGTATAAGGTACTCTATTCTTATAGATACTACACTCAGTTTATATATAGGTTTAAATTCTAGCATTTAATTTACTCCCCTATCTGCTCATTTAATAAACCTTTACTGAGTGCCTGCTATGTATTAACAAGTAGAAATAAGAGTAGCTAATATCTATAAAGTACTTACTAAATGCTAGTGTTTTATATGGAACGTCTCATTTAAGTGAGCACCCTTCTAGTTGCCATTATAATATCTGATGGAATGAGATGATTCTTAGGTACAAATATAGAGCTATATAATTTATATTTTGCAATTTCTTTGTACCTCTATCTCCTTGTTTCTACCCCTACCCCTTTCTGCTTTTCTTATCTCCCTTACCATGTTACTTTACACTAACAGTTTTTCCAGAGAAATAGATGCTTATTGGATGTCAGTTGGCTGTTCATGGTTTCAGAAATATAAGTGGAGAGCAATGGAAAACAGAATCTATCAACCTCTAGACTCTCAGTTTCCCAAAGTAAGCATATGTTGTTTTTTTTTTTCCCTAGCCCTAATGCCTTGGCACAGTGCAGACTTGTTACACAAATTAATTCCATGAAGAGCTGAGCATCATGTCTTGTAATAATCCTGAGCGCTTACGATATTTGCTGACTGGGCTTTTCTGATGCCTGATGCTTCACTGAAGGACACCAAACAAAATCAGAGGTCAAGTTTCCACTAAGAGTAAACAAAGTGTGAGGTAGGACTTAAACCATGCTATAAATAAGCAAAAGTTGATTCTCCTTGACAGAAATTGATCTACTCAGCATGGTCAGTCTAACCACAGAAGAAGGCAGTGTTCTCCACATAGAGAGTGAGTTCCTTCTGGGATTTATAAAGTGGAGCAATACTGAGGGAGGATGTTTCCACCCCCGCCATTTAAAGCTAGCTGATTTTTGCTATATTCTCAAATTTCATCATTTCCTTTTTCTCGTCTCAGCCAGCTTTATTTCCACTCTGGTTTGTTTCTTGGATAGACCTGAGGTAGGAAGCGGAGCTAGGAAAGAGTTGGTAGGCATTTCACTTCACTCCAGGTAAAGGGTGACGTGATTTAACTGGTGGGACTGCTGAGGTAACTACCAGAATCAGAGTTAACTGATAAACTTTGGGGCCATGACATCTGGTGAAATATTTTAGTTAAGTGATTCTGAAATACAGTCCAGACCTGAGATGGCCAAGTCGGTGGGAATTTCTCGAGGCATCCACTTTTAAGCAGGCCCTAGAAATCATTTGATAATAAGACGGTGCATGCTGGCAGCGGGTTCTGACTTTAATTTTCAAGCTCAGAACTTAAAAATGTCCAGTTTACTAAGCTTGCTAGCTAGAGTCTATTAAAGGTGGACTTTGAAAGATGACCCAAGACCTCCTTGGTATTTTAATTACACTAATTACTGGCATTTGGGAGGCTGATAAAATTGAAGTCAGATTATACAGAGCACCTCATTTATAAGAAATAACTCCCCAAGTTGAATTGCCTGTGTTTGACTAGAGTGGGGCACCATTTTTGAAATGATTTCATGCCAAAGTTGTAGATATTTTTAGGTCGTTAGAAGAAAGCATGGTTTTCCTCTACTGTTCAAGGACACCTCTAATCTTGCAGGGACTCAGGTTTCTAGCTCAACAGAAAGAGGAGGCATAAGCACAAAGACCACACTGCTCATTAATGAAATCTACTTACACCTATTTATGCAACTAAAAAGCAACCTATTCATTTAGATTATTCCACAAACACTGTATGGACCATGTAGAACATTAGGGCTGTGGAATATAATGTAGAAATGACTCGGTGCCTTTATCCTTCAAAGAGCTTCCAATCAGAATGGGGACAGAGGGACAGGCTGGTGGTTACAGCCTGAATGCACTTCCTCTCGTCTTTTCAGCATGATGGTACTAAGCTAGAAGTATGCACGGGGTTGGATGAAAACACAGAGGGGTATCATCTCAATCAGCATTGATTAAAAAAAATAGTACAGCAAGGAGTATTAAAACCGTATAACTGATTTTCAAAGTCTTTCTTTTTCCTTTTGCTTTATATTACGGAAAAATCTAAATGACATTTGGGGGCCTAATGTCCCTAGGCCTTCGACTGATCTGTTAGTGGAAGGAAATCAGAACATACCCAAACAGAAACTCTCTTGAAAAGTTATTTTACTTTTCATCTATTTTTCAATTCTAGGCAGCTCCTAACACAGACTACAGTCAAGAGTGCATTCAAATTTGCAAACTGTACAAGCAGAGTTTAGGTAAGACGACGGGAATCCCCCTGGGCCCAAACAACATGGAATGACCTCAATTAATAATTACATTTCTTTCCCTTCTCTCCATCCTGATACAGGAACTTCCTGCTGCTTCTCCCCATTTATGAAGAATTACTTCTGTCTGCATCTAGCCATTAGTCATATCCACTTATATACCTGCCTGTGGTGGGTCCATTCAGAGTCCCCCGGATGTACAACCGCCATCTATTCCAATGTGAAAAAAAATCATTTTCTGCTTATTTATTTGTTCTCCTCATTCTCATCTCTTCTCAGCATCAGAAATTATGTTTATTTTTCTGGCTGAATATAAATCAGACCAATAGCAACATTTGAAAACACAATCTCAGCTACCTTTTACTACCTATGAGGTCTTGCTGATACGGAAAAGGGACCTCTACGATGATGAGTTTTCATGACATGTCTGCCTGTTAAACAGAAAAAAACAATAATAGTTCTAACACCACCTCCACCTTCCTGACCACTTGTCCTCCTGGAGGTTAGCCAGATGCTGGCAGTTTCCTAGGAAACGACATTATATCACCCAGTAATACCACATTAATTCAGAACCCGCCATCTAGCTAAATTGTGGTTCTGGCACCCTATCAGCTGACCTCTTTGATACAATCAGGAGCAGAAACTGACTTGGAATATAACAAAAGGGACTCTTGGAATTTGTTGGCTGATGAAAAATCTCAGAGACACTTAAAAATATGTACGCATTAAATGAAACAGACCCGAACCTCCAAGCAAGCCACGTGCAACATATTCACAAAAATCCCATGGAGATTCTGGCCCAGAATAGAACAGTTCTGGTTTCAATTAGTTACTAAAATGGGGGACTTAAAAAATACAAATGTGTGACATTTTTTCTCTTTGACTCTCAAAAACGGTTCTATGCATAGAGCCCAATCCAGAGATGTTACTTTTAGTGATCTTTTTTTCCCCCTCAGTTATCCTGGGAGAAACTTCTTCCCCTCTTCAGCCCCCAGACCTGTCTCAACAGACAAGCTATGTAGCATAATACAATAATACTGCAATTATTAGTGACCCCAAGTAGCCTTAGCAGGTGTAGAAAACTCTTATGGAAAGCACCCCTTTTCCAGTCACCTATTAATCATACAAAGTGTTGATAATATGGGGTAACATTGCATATGCTGACACTTGGGAAGGGGGAGGGACAGGTCGAGTGACTATATTTATATTCATTATATTTATATTCTTTTATATTCATTATGTTCATTATGCCTTGTAGAAAATATTTTTTTTTCTAACACACATACACAAATCAGTCTAAGGATTCTGATTTACACCAAAAAATAGTATCTCAGGCCTAAATAAGGGGTAGGGCTAATGAAGGCATATAGTTTAAGTTCTCTGATTTGTACACACTCGACATATATTCAGACTTGACTGCATAGGTCACATTTTCCCAGAAATATGAGATTATGGCTTTTCGAGCTAAAAATTGTGGCTAATTGTTGCTTGCCCCAATGTCCATTGCCCCAATATCCATTCTCCCCTTTTCCTTAGAAGTAGAAACCTTGATTTTGAATTGGACACACTGCTGTGTAGCTGAAAGTCTTGCTCTTTATTCTCCCCTGCAGCTAGATGTGCTGAGACTAAATTCCAGCTGATGTGAAATAAATAAAAATGTGGTACAGTATTTATTGCAAGTATCATTGAAAATGGGGCTAGGCCTTCTTCTCCCTTCCTTTATCCTGCTTTATGGAATGCTAATGCAAAGGCTGGAGCTCAAGCAGCTACTTTGTATGTGAGAAGTATATGAAAGGTGGCAGAACTGAAGGATAGGATCAGGTGCCTGAGCCTGCACAGCTACCATATCTGCCCTGGAATCCCACCTCCCAACCTTTTATATGCGAAGGAAAAATAAATGTCTATTTTTTTTTTTTGGCCTTTACTTTTTTTTTTTTTTTTGATGACATGAAACTGTCCCTAATCTTCTAAAAAATAGACCTTAGAGGTCATAATAGGCTTCATTTTACCGATAAGGAAACTCATGATTAAAGATCAACTTTGATAAATGTCTCAATCAGGGAAGCAGAGATGGTAAATTAATTATACTTCTGTTTAATCTTCTACTTCTAAAGATAGATGGAGGTTCCATTTTATATGCCCATCAGTATCTGTTAAATGAATATGGTTTTATATTTCACATGTCTACGAATTTCTGAACCTCCGAGGTCTTCCAATTGACACATCTAATCCCAAATCACACATATGCAAGGAATAAGATATTAAACAATAAAAAAAAGTGAAGAGGCATAGTAATGAATAGACTTGAGACCATTTTCTTTCCTGCTATGTTCATTAGCTGGCAAATGTCTTAATCTGCAACTTACTCCATAAATCTATAAAACTATGTTAATTTGCACTGATGTTTTAGAAAATGGTAAATGGAGATTTTCAAATTTGGAGGATAAGTCAGTGTCTGAAGTGTTAAAAGGTATCTTTACTTCAATAAGTATACAAGGTAGCCAACACAGTATAGCCATAAAACACATCCCTAAACACTTTTTAAGAATAACCCTCAGAAACTAACAGGTATTACTAAACTGATAAAACTCACTTATTAAATCCAATTAATGAGGAAAAATGAATGAACTATCTCTTCCTTATTCACTCCGGGCTCTCATCCTATAATTTTCATGTCCAAAAATCACTCTATAGCCATTAAAATAGAAGGAAGCTTTCCCCCTCTGTTACAGTAACTTCAAATTGTCTACCCAATCTAAAACTCCTCTGTTGTTGCTTTTTAATATTCAAAAAGAAAATACTAACACAGGGGTGGAGTACATATGGTTGCCGTTATCTGCTTCACCTCCAGTAACATCTCTTCTCATCCACATGGACAAATAAATCCAGTATCCAACAGAGTTTCTTTTGCTACCGAGTTAAAGCCCAATGGTTTGGAAGGACAATGTACGTCTTTTCATATAAAAGGACTAAGCCATGGAACAGCAGTCATAATCTCGCATTGCGTGCTCAATTTTACTTACCTGGTGAATGTCCACAGATGGGGTGAACCTCTAACATTTGCACACACATACTGTTTCACTCTTGGTTTCTGAGCAATTACAGACATTTAAAGATGTGCAAAAAGGCATATGTCTTCAAAATTCCCCAACCTCCAAAAACACCTCTGATAATCTCCAGCATCTGCTTAAATGCTAGCTTATCTTAAAGATAAACTGCCCTTCTTTATTTCATTCTACCAGGACTGACTCCTTGACTTGAGACTCTTTGCTTTGGAAAATGAGTTTTCTCTACTTCTGCAAAGGATGACTGCTGTGTATAACGGTCTCTGAAATGCTAATGGAAACCAAAGAGTCACCTGTCATGAACTACGAGGCCATTAATTAGGAAGAGTAATATTGATATTTACCTTCCGACTGTTCACGCTAGAGGGCACAGCAGAAAAAAAACTGATTTCCAAGGCTCCTGTGACCATCTGCCTCTTACCTCTTTTGCCTTTGCAGGCAGGGAAATAATACTACAGGCGATGATAATGTCACAAATTGGCATTCAAAGCACTTTCATACGCATTATTATCGAAAGTGCTCCTCCTAGGAATTCTGCATTAGGTGGGTATTATGAATATTACAGGGTCTAGAAGAGAGAATTGATACAGAAGTCTAAATGGTATGCTAAGTTACCTCGGCAGAGAACAGCACGGCTGCTGCTTCAGTGACAAATCCATGATTAGCTCTTTCCACGTTAACCCCCCGGATGTATTTTTAAAATGTAATTCTTTTTCTTTTGGGTCCACTCATTTCTTCACTAATAACAATCGAAGTCCTGAAAGGTATAGGTCTATTAAAGGACAAAAACTACTAAAACTGGTTTCCTATGGACTTTATAAAGTTTCCAGAGCAAACATTAAATAGTAAGTAATATAATGAAAGGAAGTGGTAAGCAAAGAAAGTGTTTTCAGATGTTTAGATTATCACTAAAGCAAACATTTCTAATGTACAACAAATATTTTTTGTTTTTCTGATATATAAATAAAATGTGATCATATTTGGAAATACAGGAAACTTCAAAAATACAAAAATTGCTCACAGTTCTACCAACCTAATATACCTGCTCTTTACATTTTGATTATTTTTGGCATATGTATGTAAAATATATAATGTACATATAATAATTATATAATATGTAGTGTGTATATATTTAAAGCTCACATCTATCTATAAATATTTATAAAATTAGAATTATTCTAAATATATAGAGAGTTTTAAACTCTTTCACTTAACACTGTATTGTAATTAGAATTATAGGATGGAATCAATTATTTTTTTAAACTAGTTAAATGAAGGATAAAATTAGAAAAAATTTTATACTACAGTTTGTAACTAATAGCCAATTTCAAAAAAACATTTGGCAAATGGTAGGTAATTTTGGCATATAAATTAATGGCGCTAAATCTTAACCACTAGCAAATACTGATTGAGTCCTAAGCAGCTGAAATCATGTTAGGAGCCGGGCTCGGGGATGTGGTGGCGGGTATGAGGGAGTCCCTGACATCAGAAACTTACATTTTCGAGCCTCAACAATAGGAAAAACACAATACATATGAGTGAAGCCGGGCTCAATTTGCTTTCACACTAAGTAGAAAGAATGGTTTTACAAAGCAAATGAATAGTATAATTTGTACCTAAGAATACTATTTAATTTACTTATAAGAAGAAACCATTCTAATCAATTTAAAAATAACCAATTGCAAACAAATGTTTTGTTAATTAAAAATGAGTATTCAAACACTCTTATATATGCTTAAACCGAGTAGGAACTAAAAATGATGTAGTTACATGCCTTTTATGGTTTTAACTTTCTTATTTAAGAATGTGAATGAGTGAGGATTTATTGTTCCAAACAAAAAGGTATGATCTTTGCAGATGTTAGTATTTCTAATTAACAGTAGTCCTATTTCAGCTGCTTAGGTAAGAGGAAATGTGATAGCAAAAGATATGCAATATACTAATCTGTTCTTTAAAAATCCAATATTTATATTGAATTGATAGAAGTGTTTTAATTTGGTTTAATCTCAAGTGTCTAAAGAGGTCACAGAAATTTATACATTTCTTTAACTTTTTTCTCTACTGGAACATATGACATTGTAGAATTTCTGTAACATGACTATTTGATTTAATCCAGGGCAGACCAGAGTCAATAAGCCAGTTATCTCTGTCTAATGTTGTTGATACACATTTTAAAAAATCACATTAAAACAAAAAAATCAACCAGTCAAGGCATTCTGCAAATCCAACCCACTTCTCTTTCATAAAACTAGGAGGAACCTTAGGAAAAATAGAAAAATTGAACATCTAAATGTCACAAAGGAGAATGTGCTTTGGAAGAAAAGCTGGCATGAAGCCTGTACTCTCCTATGTCCCTGCCCTCGCCAGACTCAGGGCCGGACTGATAAGAAAGAAGAGGAAAGGCAATTAAAAGAAGCAGAAGATCTGGAGAGAAACAAAGAAACAAGAGAATGAAAAAAACAGTTGAGAGAAAATAGGAGAGAAGCTCACAGGTGGGATAGATGGGTAAGCTATAGAGAAACTACAAATAGTTAAAGCCCTCCAACACAGAAATGCAATATAACTCCATCCAGTCCAGTATATACCTAGCCCCAAACTAGTCAACTTGAAGTGGATTCCATTTGGTAATGGCTGGCAGTAACTGTCATTTCTGAAATGCTGAGGGCCCATGTATGTAATCAATTGACTCCTTATGGTAGATGCTTTGAGAAGGTGGCAATGGTGGATAATGTAGGGACAAAGGTTTTCTGTGGCAGGAAGGGGGCATGTGATAAGAGGCTGAACAAGAGGCCCAAGTAGAGAGGGGCGCAGGGCTTTGAGGGTGTTCCGGTAACTCCTTCTGCAAGGAAGTTCGGAGGGTGTTCTGGTCACATTGCCTGAGCACATCTCTGTTTCAGGCTCCTAGAGGTCTGCAACCACCAGTTGTATTTTTATATTGATTACCCCTTCTATTTATAAATGATCTGGCCGCCACTTACAAATGATCCAAAGTTTCTTGTTTGTGCCTTAGTTTTTCAATTTATACAATTTTTACTTATTTTTAATCTGTGTTGCAGATGCTAATGTGTATGGGAAAAGACAATTATTAGCAATTGCTGAGTGAAAGGTAAATGGCAAATATGACCTTTCGATCTGTTCTACCCACAGTCCTTGGTAAAGGAATTCAGGCCATTCCACGGGGCAGTCTGGAAGCCATTTCTTTATCAGGTTAATGACATCACACCCAGAGTAGACCTGTTCATCCTCTCTAGGTCCATATAAACTTCATAGTATTTTTCCTTTTGCTGATAACCTGGTTACAGATCAACATACAATATCACTGTTTTTCTGTAATTAGGTACAACATTTTACATAAATCACCATGACATAAACCATGTGATAATACACTGTAAAAATGTAGCAATCACTCAATAAACAAATTCCTTAGCATGTGTTATGTACATGGAACTGCACTAGAAGCTTTTAGGATGGGGTCAGGAAAAAAAAAAAAAAAGACATTGTCTCTGTTAAAAAAGGAGCTTACAATCCAGTTGGAAAAAATAATGCTCACACATATCAAAACTAGAGACCAAGACCATATTTAGTTAAGCACCATATTGTAGAGTATGGTCAATTAGCAAGCTAGAGGATTTATTAGAATTAACAGTAGCTTAACAACTTTTCTTACTACAAAACCATGAGTTCAAGCCTACTTAAACGTCAGATCTGGTTTCCCACAACTGACTGTTAATCCGAAAATGGTTTAGCACAACACTAATCCTTTAATTTAACAATCTATAAATGCCTCCATGTGAGTTCCCAGAGCCCCCTCTTGGACTTTGTGATGAGGACATCTAGCATGCTCTCTAATGCTCGTTTTAATCAGTACCTCTGGACCTTAATGAAATATCATATGTCCAAGAGAGCATTGATGAGGGAGAAAATGTCTCAAAAGGTATAAATAATGATGCATCATCAATAGCAAGCTACTCCAGCTTAGTAGTATTGAAAGGACACCTGTGAGGTTGAAGGTAAGTGTGCCCCAAAGATCGGCAGCTTCTACCTCTGTCTGCCATGGAGGTAAGCTGGGCCCTGGGATGAAAGAAGTAAACCCCAGCACACAAGTATTACAGAAATATTGTTGAAGGAGAAACTTGGGAAGAAGAGAAACACATCCGTTCAACATATAATACCTTTGATGAAACTTGCATGTTTTCTTACATATTTCCAAGGAAAAGAGGACCCATGAGCCCCTGGTGACGTCTAATTTCACAGAAATTCAGAAAGACTGACTGGCTTTGTGGCAGCAGTGAGCCCTGCTAACTCTGCTTCCGAAGACTGCTTAGGCTGGCAGAAAAAAGTCATCCGCTCCCCCGCATACCTGGCGACTTTGCAGAACTGCTGCAGAGGGAAGAGGATGAGAAAGGCAACTGGAGCCAAGACATTTGCCCCGCCCCCAGGAAAGAAAGCCTGGGTGTGCTTAGGCCCTATCACTACGTCAAAAGAACACCACGAGAAAGGCCCACGAAAGCCCCAGGATTACCAGCAAGGCCCAGGATTTAGAAGCGATACATTATTGCCCAGGCTTGACTTCACTGATTCCCTGACTAAGCTATGTTATATAGAAAACTCTTTTTCAAGCACAAATAGTTATACTTTAGGAATTACAGTCCTGTTACTTAGTGTTCAAAGCAAATATCTACAGGAAAAGTGTCTCTGAGGAAACAGCCATCAACCACTCTGCAATTCCTGTACTGACTACAGATGTGAATGTGTATCTCTAGCCTACCAAATGCCCCTCTATGCCTGGTTACAAAAACAGGGGAATTTAAAAAATTCTCCCTTCCTCATTTTCTCACCCTGATGATCACAACAGTTTCTGGGGACCTGGATGGAACCCTCTATTAAATTTCGGAACTTGGGCAGCATGAACTCCTTGTGATTTGTAAATGGATGCTGGGAAAATTCCACTGATAACAATGCTGGTATCTTTGTTTTTACCTATTCATTGCCCTCCTGTGATAATAACTTTAAGGCCTCTCTCTAACCCCAATTGAGCTGTCTGTGCCCTGTTCTGATATGGGTTGACATTACCTGTGTTAGACAAACATTGCTTTGAGAATCAAAATAGCTCAAGACACTTGCTTGGAAAAATATACTTCATTGTGAATGTACTCCATGGCTTCTGTGTTTCCTTCTGCCACAAGAAAAAAAGACTAAACAGGGAAAGAAAAAAAAAAGCCTGATAAAAATGGACTCTCTGTCCAATTAGCTATAGATTTTCCAACAGGGCTTTACTTCAGACACTTGTGCAATTGAATGTAATCTATGAACCCTGGGCACTGGTATTTTTCTTACCCCCACAGCATGGCTGCCTACAAGATGGCACATGGTACACTAATAGCACACTTATTATTAGATTTTCTGCATGGTTACATAAGCCTACGAAAGGAGAAAATGTAAATGATTCAGGAAGATATTCTTCATGTGGTTCTCATGAAATCTTTAATATCTTAAGACTTAGGAAGAACCCTCCTGGCAAGATACAATCAATTTTCATGCTTCATTAGGGAAAAAGTCCTTTCATTAATGTTAAGGAAATAGCTATAGGCAAAAGAGGAAAAAATCGCACTCTGGACTGAAAGAAACCCCAAGGCACTTTGGACTAAATCCTTCCTCCATGCCTACAGCATATCAGAAATGAAAAAGAAATGTTTGTTTGGGGTCTGTGGGATTATATTTTGACTAGTCTGTTTACCCACAGAATTTCATTTAACCCAGCAGAAGTCATTACCAGTTAATGTCTTTTTTTTATGAATTTGAATGGACTATAGGTAAAAATGACCACAACTGCCTTCCCCACCCTCCAAACAGTGAAATGATATGAAAGAAACAGCTGGCATTGGCTTGTGGGGGTGAGAAAGTGCTAGAGGAAAGGACAGGACTGAAGGGAGACCATGTACATATCACGTTTCTTCAAAGGTAAAAGTAAATCACACCAACTTATTACTTTCCTTTTAATTGAAACACTATACATTTTCAAGACAGTTTCCCTTCATTTCAGAAAAACCAAGATTATAAAAATAAATTTCTTAAGAATGCCATTTATATTATTTTTTTTTTCTGGCACTTGAATAATGGTTGGCAAACTCTGACTTCACTTTTTTTTAAAAAAAAAAAAAAAACAAAATGTTGACACCAAACTTCACTTTTTGGTCTCAGAATAACCTGTCTTTAAAACTGTTCAATTTAAAAATGTTGTTATACTGTAGTTACATTTGCTCAAGGAAGTGACTGGACACAAGGAACTGCAGGCATTCTTGAAAGGTGAGGAATACACAAAGAAATACTTGAAGGGACCTAGCAATATAATTTAAAAATTGTTCAACTTCTTTACTCATTCACTCATTCATTCATTCGCACAAGTGCTCCCATCAATTAATTTCCAGTATCCTTGAGAATTATACCAGAAAAATTCCCGCATATTTAAATAAAATCAAAACAAACAGCATTTATAATTACAAATAAATAAAGAGCAACATGTTTCTGCCAAAAGCCCAAAATACATCAAAGGAAGTGAGTTAGAAACCATTCCACTGGACTCTACAAGGCGCACTCTCAAAAGGCTTTTACGGACAAGTCAGCCGACTGACTGGTCATGTGATCACGTTCAATTCTCATCATCCCTCAAGTTCATCCTGATGGTAATCTAGGATTCTGCTCTTCCTCTTGGCAAAAACCTAAAGGCAAAGGACCTGCCTTTTGGTGTAAATTAAGTAAAGAGGAAGTAAAGAGCTTCCTTCTTCCCTCTAATCACTGAGCACTTACTGGGGTCAGATTATATTGGCTACGTGAGGTACCTGAGGGTCACCTATTAAAGGTGACAATCCCTGTTCTCCAGGAACCTATGGTCATGGAGAAGTCAAAACCAAACCAACCACCACAGCACACTGCCATGAATACTACTGCAGTGGAGACAGGAGAACAGTGCTCTGGGAGTGGTGAGGTAGAAGACCATGTCCCTGCAGAAGCAGGCAGTGAGAATGCGGCACAGGGAAGACAAGAGGTAGCCTACTCGGACGGTGAGCAGTCACTGGAGAGAGAGCAGCATTTCGATAACTGGTGAGAACTGTGTATAAAAAATGATCATACAGAGAGTGCAGTGTGCTCGGGGAATGACAAGTGACTTTATTCGGTTAGATGAGGTGCAGCTTTGTTATAAGGAAACATCATCGTAACTCATAGCACGTAAACGTAAAAGGATAAGCAATTTAGCTCAGTTTGAGAAATTTAAGCTTTAAGCACTTTCCGCCTACTGCATGATGGGTAGATCAGCCTTTGTTATGCCTAAAGGGCTTATTCCTGACCCCCTCTCACACACACTCCTTGCTCATTGCAAACCATGTACGGTTACTCAGGCCACTCTCTTTCCCTCTGCCTATCCAAGACAGCCTTAGTCTTCCAAGCTCAGATCAAATTCTACCTCCTGCATATGTCTTACTTGCTTACTCCTGCCTAGAAACTCAAAACACTTACTGCCCACACCTCTCTGCTGGCCTGCCCTAACTCAGACAGTGCCTGTGTCACAACAACAGCAATACTTTATATATTTACATCACTTTATTACTCACTAAGCTCACATATGTCATTTCGTTTAACAGCCATAGGAATTCTACATTAGGCCTTAGGCATTAGGCCTATTTTTTCAGATCCGTAACCTGAGGGTCAGATAGGTTATAGAAAATTCTCAAGGTCAGAGAATATACAACTTGTGGAGCCAAGACTGGGATCCAAATCTACCGAGTCTACGAGCAGTGCTCTCTCCATTATACCAGTGGAAACTCCTAAAGACTTACTAAATTATTAGGATGCTAGTTGTTTGGCATAAGTATACATTTTATTTATTTTTTTTATAATGGAAGCTATTTAGAAGAATGCCCTACCATCAATTACATTTCTTTGTGTCCTTCATGACACTTCAGAATAGTGCAGTGCAAGCACAGAGGGGCTCATTCATTCATTTAGTCAGTTTATCAATGGCCACACACTGAACACCTGGCTAGGCACTGTGCTAGGTGTTAGGGAAACAAAGCCAAATAAAATGAAGCTGAGACTTTATGTCTCATTGGGTGACAGGCATGTGCAGAGGTCACTATAAGGCAGGGTAATAAAGGTCTCTAGAGTGGTATCCATGAGATTCTGGCAGGAGAGAAAAGGCAGCAGCAACTCACTCTGCCTACAAAGTATACAGGTAGAAAGGATGGATCATTTTTGAAGATCTCCTCAAGATGGGTCTTGAAAGTATATACTTAATAATTGTCTTAGGAAGTAAGGAAAAAAGGAGAAAGGGAAAACAAGAAAGAAGGAACAAAGCAGGGAAACACAGATGGGCTAGCATGGACTGTGCACATCCACCTAGTGGGAAGCGAAATATTTCTGCTTCCCAGGTATGCATTGGTTTGGCTGTAGCATTTCCAACAAGCTGGGATGTGTGCTTCTCTGACTTCGTTCAGGGTACAATCCAGGTGTACATCACTGATTCACTCATGAGTACCTCAGTATGTCCAGATTGTATGTAGAGTGAGATGAAATGCTGGGGAAATGCATTAGGTTCCCCCTTCTTAACACAGGGGCCAGGAGAAGGGGACAGACACAGGGATTTGTATGACCCATGCCCAGGGAACAAAGACTCCATTTCTCACCATTCTCAAACTTTCAGCGAGCATCTACCATATGGCAGGTGGACAATACTATGAAAAATTAAGCTTAATGACATTTAAATATTATGAGGATAGAGACACTTTGCCCTCATTCCAGACTTATTCGGAGGCCTAATTATTTATGGTCTAATATTTCTGCAGGTCTCTGTGTCTGGATCTCTGTGTTTGGGCTCTTTTAGGAAGAGAGTAAGGAACTGGCATTCACGTGATATTTTTTAAAGGCTTCTTTACCTGAAAATACCAGACACATTTCAGATGTCAACTCTAATGTGGTGCTCAGAGTGGGTGACGGATCCATGTGAGGGCTCTTAAGTGGGTGTAGAAATCTGTCTGGCTGATTGTCTTTTCTGCACACGAGCATTCAAATGTTCACAGGCTTGTAAGCCATAAATAGCTCTTAGGGGAGTGTAAATTTACATCTCAAACTTGAGAGAGCCCTGTTACCTGAAATCATTCAGTGTTGACACTCATCTCCCCAAAAAAGGGACTCTGTTGAATGTAGGGCTGCTAGATTCAGCCTGATCCCCAAAACTATCACTTGTGAGGCACTGTTATTGGTTGAATTGCTCACCCCCCACCCCCAATTCATATGTGGAATTCCCAATCCCTAGTACCTCAGAATGGGACTGTATTTGGAATTAGATTTGTTGCAGATGTAATTAGTTAAAACAAATTCATATCAGAGGAGGGTGGGCTCTAATCCAGTGTGGCTGGTATCCTTATAAAGAGGGGAAACTTGGACACAGATACACACACAGAGAAGACTGGAGTTATGTTGCCAAAGCCAAGGAACTACCAGAAACTAGGAGAGAAGCCTGGAACAAATCCTTTCCTGGTGTCTTCAAAGGGAACATTGCCCTGACAACATTCAGTTTTGGACTCCTAGTCACCAGGGCTGTGAGAGAATACATTTCTGTTATTTAAGCCACTCAGTTTGTGGGGCTTTGTTACAGCATCCCTGGAAACGTAATGCTGCTATATAACGCTGTTTGTGTGTGAAGAAGCGACCTCATTACCCAGCGACTGGAATTCAGTTAGCATGTAGTAGTAGCAACACCACTGAATTCCTCTTAGCATATATGGTGCTCAGTTACCCAAACTACAGACTTCTTATTGAAAGCTGAAGACAGGTGCATTACCCAGTGATCTGAGCTGCCTCTCTTCTAGAATGGACAACTCTACCTGTCAGGTTATCCACAATGGACATTACAACACACTCCACCATTTCTCAAGTGTGTACCGACCCTCCCGCTAAATTGAGAAGCTCCTGATGTTTAGGCAGATACGGAATTTTTTAAAGCATGTGGCCTAAGAGCCACTGACATTTGTATATTGATACATGTCTATACTTACAGCTTTAAAATACTGAGTTATACAGAATGGAATTCAGGTTCCACTAATTGGTAATTGGCTTTTATTAGTAATTTTACCCAGTGAGGAACTAGGAATTCCCTTGGAAGTTTTTGCATTTTTTGGAAATAAGGTTAGGCACAGAAGATTAATAATGCAAAGAAGCTAGGGACAGAGTAGGGTGAGAGGCCAGGGATGTTTCAACTTTTATTAAACTCTCAAAACTCTTTTAAAGTAGTTTTCTAATTTCCATTTCTCCATGACAATGAAGGCACTGACTTTCAATATCTGTTACTGTAACCCAGGTAGAAGTGGAGGCTGTTTTCCCATGATTTGTGTCCCATCTAAAAGAAACATAAATTTAGGTCCTGGCCAAAGTTTTCTGAAGAGACATGGAAAGCAGAGACAAATGAGAGGGTTAGGTAGTAGGGAGCATGTAGAAGCACTACGTGGCCCCATACACAGAAAGGCTTCCTAAAAAGCCTTTTACACCTCTCTTCCCCAAAGTCCCGCTGCATGTGGCAATTGCTCCTCATCTTGCCTCTCATCTCACCCTGTTCTGTTTTACAGGTCCCGCACTGCCTGTTCTCATGTCCTCCCATTTTCCACTGCCTTTTCTCTTGAGGAGAAATATGGCCTAATCTCAGCTTAATCATTCATCTTTCTGACCTCACAATGAACAGGCTAAACAAGCATGACCTAGTCCTCCTAGGACAGTGAGGGAGGGAGAAGGCTGCAGATGTTTATGATTTGTAATTTTTTTCTTTTATTCATGGTCCATTCTATAGTAATGTAGACAGAAAAGAGAGGACTTCTACTTAGGAATACTTTGTCATACCAGACTTGTTACCCTGAGCTCTTTATGCCAATGAATGTACTTTTAATTATATTTCCTTTTTTTTTTTTATTCTATAAACTTGAGCCTTTCTCTTAAAGGGAGAGGCAGTAGAGTTTAGTGCTCATAGTAAATGCCCAAAATATGTTATCCATTATTGATGATAATTAATATTGGATTTATACCCAAATAATTCACAACTTATTAAAACATAATTCTTCAAACATAAGTTGCCTACACACACTTTCTTATTAATGGTCATTAGATCATTCTGCTAATAGCTTTGCCTAAACAATTTATTCATTTAACATCTATATGACAGGCAATCAGTTGGTAACCTAGAGAAAAAGATGGGTAAGATACTGCCCCAAATGGATGATGGGACTGAGACAAAAGGGAATTAATTTCAATTAGGGTGCTCTTTTGGCCAATGAAGTAAGGCCAGTGTGCTAGCACATAAAGAAAAGATTAACCTGTCTTCAAAAGGTTATGAATGCAATGTCAACTACAGAATACTTCATTTTACTGTCATAAACTTGGGTCAATAAAAGAATTCATTTAAAGGAAAAATCTGGGGCAACTTTGTTAACCTGTGAATAGAAAACTAGCAAATGCCAATTTGTACCAGCTATTTTCAAATAGTCATGCTAAGGTTACATGAGGTGTGTGGAATGTATTCTCTCTGTACTCTGACTTAAATTCTATTTTGTACATCCAGGTAATTTAAGGGACTCATGTAACCTACTGCAATTTATATAATAATACTTTGATACCACAGTTTGAATGACAAGATGATTCAGTTTCTTTTACTACCAAAAAGCTGTATCTATGCTCATTCTGACATACCTGCTTTTTCTTATCTTCTCCATGTATCCATGACAGTGAAAGCTTTCAAAAATACTCTTCCATTGATTGTTGGGGACATGAACCCCATATAAAGAGAATCTTGGTAAAGAAAAAAAACTGATCATGGCGAGTCTACAGAGTTCTCTAGAAACAATGTGTAGCCTTCCTTGTAATGGTGTGACTATGAGACAGAGCAATGGCACAGATGGCAAGGACTATGTGTGTGATATCTCTTTATATCCATTCCTACTTCAGTTTAGCCTTAACACTTCATCCATTCACTGACTGCCTACTCTGTACCAGATACACAGGATAGAAGATCTAAAAGCCTTAGTTCTCGTTCTCAAGGAGATCAGTACCTAGTGTGCAGACACGGTCAAGACAGCAGACAGGAAGTATCCTACATGATGAGTTTCACTGGCAGGAAGCACAGCATAGCTCAATGAGACAAGGAGGGAAAAGTCAGTGTGGACTCTTTGGAGGTGACAGCAATGTTGCGTTTTGAAGAATACACAGAAATTGCCATATATCAAATCAGTAGATCTACTGACTTGGCAAAGTATGGAGTGTCAGAGGGGAGGAAGGAGGTAAGCAGTGCTCTTCCCTACCCAGTACAGCTCCTGAAGGTTATGGAAAACCACTGAAGGGTTAAATAGAGTCATTTCTAGACTAAAACATTTTCTCTGGTCACAGAGTGGAGGATGGTGGGAAGGGACCAAGTTCTACAGGCAGGAAGAGCAGTCGAGAGGATCTTGCTTCAGTGCCACTGGGACGTCATGAGGTCTGGCCTGGCTCAGGGGCAGTGAGGATGATGAAGAGAAGCCAGGTAGGAGAGACACCGCACAGGCAGAATGCATACTGTGGGTACCGAACGGTCGGACGTGTGCCCATGGAGGAGTGAGATGGGGCTTCTGGCTGGTGAGTGAGTGTCATTTCACACAAGGGATATAGGAGAAATAATGTAACAGCGTCTCTCTAAACCAGTGCTCTAATTTCTCATTTTAGCTCCAGGATAAAGTCAAAAACCTTTAAGTTGGCATTTCAGGTTCTCTCTAATCCTCCCCCGTCCCCCACACAGTAGGTACTCAGTACACATCGATTGATTTGGTAACTTGCGTAGACACACAAAAATGACTTTTTCCATCTTGATGACATATTAACATTTTCCGAATTACTACTTTGCCCTCATGAAAGAAGAAAAATAGTTTGTAACTTATTCAAAGGAGATAAGTGCAAACATTTCCCTGATAACATGCTAATCTCAAACACATTTTCCCTCCTGATACAGGGCTCCAGTCCATTCATCTGATTATCAACAACAACCATCCCTATCTTACTCTTGTGTAGGGTCTCAGTCCTCTCCTTCACCCTGAAGGCTATTAATCTTCCACAAGATAAAGAACTTCTAGGTACAGACAGATGCCTGAGGTTCTAAGAGAACAAGCAGTATTCCTCACACACAATGGTACATTCCATGCTCTACAGCAGTCTGTGTTACTGCATTGTTATTTTTTTTTTTTCTGGCAAAGAAGCCACAATTCAGGAATCTATGCAAAAATAATTAAGTGAAGGTTGTTCCACAAAGTTCCCATCAATCATTCCTCTTTGCCATTCTGCCCTTCCTGAGATGACAACATGTCAGCTGCTTGTAAGGATATCTACATTAAGTTCTTCGCGTCGTTCCTGCTGCTGCTCTGTAGACTGCTGGGGAGTGGTGACAGCCCGTTAACCATGAAAAATGGGAGTTCAGGACTGGAGGTGGCTGAGAACATTTTAACATATTTGCAAAGGCACAAGAGAGTCAGAATAGTTACGCTGAGAACTTAAACATTCCCTTTCAGATCAGACTGAGCCCTCCACTTAAAACTTTTACGTAAAAGAAATAAAGAGAAATCTGTGATAAAACAACACGTGTGCATGGATGCTGTGCTCCTCCAGAAAGTCAAGAGAACAGATGTAAGATCTCCCTGAGCTATTCTAACCTGCTGCACCAGGCCACCTGGGCTGAGTGTCTGACACTGACAGCAGGTCCATGGTGAAGGAGAAATATCCTTTGCAAGGAGTGCAAAACTAAAAGAAATAAAGAAATGCACTTCAGGACTATTGAGCGATCAGCATAACTCCCTAGGCTGAAAGACTGAATGCTTCTAAATAGGAACAGATTCCATCCCTTCTATCATTTTCACACAGATCTACTTCCCTCGTAGGGCTATTATTTCTTTGAGGACAAGGGCCATGTCTTAGTTGTTATAGTATGATGTGTCTAATAGCACCTGACATATAACAACAGGTGCTTAATAAAAGTTTGTTAAATAAATGCATCTAGAATAAGGGATCAAGCAAATCCAAGAATTCTTTAATTCCCAGGTAAGTACACTCATTCAGAGAGAAAAAAGCAACTTAATAATAAATGGAGAGCCAAGATGTGAGTCCAGGTTCCTCTAATCCCAAGTCCATACACTTGACCACTAAACAACGATCCTGGTTTTCATGGTGGGCAATAACCCTGGTATGCACAGGGGAGCATGAAGATGCTGGGGAGCTGAGCAGACCCTTGACCATGATAGGGTCTCCTTACCAAAGAACCTGCAGCCAAGGTGAAAGGGGCTGTAGGTTCCCCTGCAGGGCTGTCAGCTGCAGTCCTGGGAAGCATCGTATCAGCAGGAATGGTACACAACTCATGTGCTTTTGATTGACTTCTTGCCAAGGTCTCTGCTACTAAAATATAGAAATTTTCTGAGAGCAGTTCTTCACATAAAAACACATGAAATATCTGGAAACAATGGAGGATTACAGTAGATTTTCCTTTGAGTAGCACTAGATAATGCAACTTCTGTAAGATGTATGGATCCTTTCAGGACCCAAGACCACAAGGAGGCAAACCTTTGAACTTGGATTCAGGGAAATTCTGCTACTTCACATTAAATACATTAGAGCAGGTCTGATATGCATCTTTTGAAGGAAGTCTGATGTTGCCACCACTGGCATTTTATGGACTGTACCAGAAAGCTGGCATGACTCAATTGGATCAGGAAAAGGTGAGACACCGGGAGGGCCATGACCTTTCACCAAAGCCCAGCTTGTAGAATGCTACATGACCTCAAGTAATTTGGTATAGCATTCCCATGCCTTTGCTTATGGGTTACTAAACTTTTATAATCCAAGATTATCTGTGATCTATAGCATCTATAGCCATTTCATAGGCTTGTTGTGCAGATAAAATGAAATAATAGTGTACATGCAAGTAAACTCTGGAAATATGATTATAAGAAAGATATCACCATCATTGTTTTTAAAAAACAGACAGGACAGGAGAATTTCTATTCTACCTTGTTTATACAGCCTATCTGACCAATGCTACCTTCATTTACTTAATTACCATTCATCATCCTTCTCTTTTCCTGAGCCCAATGTGCCTGGATTAAAAAGATATTAGTATCCCTTGAAAGCAAATATATAGAAAATTTCCACATAGGCATACATTTCCAGAAGCAACTGCAGGCAGAAAACTAAATGGCAGGCATTGCACGCATTTATGAGACTGCTTTCCAGTTTCATTTGACTTCCTTCTGTCTTGAGAGCTCCAATTTTCTTGTCTCCTCTAGGTTGTAAAACTACTGAATGAAGGGGAGGCAGTAGTCTAGGTTTTTGAGCTTACTGGCAATCCTCTCACTATAAGCAGTACACGGCCGATAATAAGCTACCATTGTAACACAACTTCTGTTCATTTTTCTTCTGGACAGTAAGAAAACAGTCAAGAGAAGAAGGTCAGTGAGAGGCATTAACTAAACATCCAGGAGTCCCATGACTAACATGTGCACTGAATTCACTCTATTCCAAGTGAGCGGGACCAGCTCATGAGGTTTACAGGTTAGTGGTGTGTCCACTATGCTGCAATTAATTGCTCAATCTGTCCCCACAAAAGGAGGTATCACTTGCAGTAATGTCACTGACCTAGGATCAGTACTAAGGAGTCCTTTATACACTCACCTTTTGTCAACCCTCTCACTGACTCACTGCACTAAGCCATGTTCTTGATATTCATTTGTCAATAGCTTTCCTTGCTGCAAGGAACATATACAGATTATTACTTTGCCAACTCCTTATTTTGCAGAAAAGGAAAGAGAGACTTGTTCAGGGTTATGTAACAGTATATGTAATATCTGGCTAATCAGAGCTTTCTGGACTTTAGCAGCTGGTCCCAACTTGAAGACACTAGGTTCACCCTCATGTCAGTACTATAATTATGAGATCCTTCCTTGATCCATAACCCCAAACTCTAGTTTTACTTCTCAAGAACTTCTGTAAATGGAAAGTCTTATCTTTGAGCTCCGGTATTCTCATTACTATGTCTTCAATATCTGTTGCCCTATCACCTTCCTAACTAATCGCTATTATTCTTCACGGTCTGGATCTTGGACTCTACTGGGACCTTTGTAATCACACACACACACACACACACACACACACACACACACACACACAAACACACACACACTTCTTTGTATGGTATGCATGCAAATAACTTCCTGTTATAGACTGAACTGCTTTTTGGTTGCTTGACTTTATACTATATCCGTAACTGCCCAGCCCTGCAATAGATGAACTCTGGCCTTCCTTCCAAGCTTAGAACTTGGGCTGTTAGACAGACCCTTGGGGTATACCTTAGCTTCTCCACCTCCACTTATGCCATGATTAACTGTGGTAGTGGCAGTAATCTATTGATGAAAAGCAAGATAACAGACTCAAGGTATCAAAAACAAAGATGGTATAGTGGAAAGCACAGTAGATGGGAAGCAGGAAGGGTGGGATCTCGTTCTGGCTCTGCTCTGTTGAGTACCTCAGCTGTAAGATGGTGCCAATAATACATGTTCTGTCATCTACCTCCCAAGAACATTGTGAGGAACATAAAATAATTGTTATGAAGGTCATCTGAACACAAGAGAACACAATTCGGATTAGAACTATTATCGTTATGGATTACTGTCTTTCTTCAAAAAAAAAAAAAAAAGCTTTTCTTTAAAGTACCTATAATGTAACAGCAGTGGCAACAGCAACAACAGCATCAGCATAATCATCACCATCAAAACAGGCACCATTCAATCAGAAGTTCTTAAGCATGGCTATCTATCAAAATTATCACCACACCTTATAGTAAATAAAGATTCTCAGGCATCTCCAAATCACCTGTGGAACTTGAATTTTCTGAGTTGGTGCAAAGGAAATGGTATTTAAAAAAATTCCTCAAATGGTTCTGATCAATTGGGTTCGGGATCCACTTTTTAAAAATACCATGTTTCTGTGACAGAAGAAATTTAAGTAGAATTATGATTCATGAATTTGATCTGTTTCCTCTTGCAGAGAATTTCGGTTTAAGTGTAGGTTTTCTAACTGTAACTTTGGAGTCTAACAATTTCACTGGCAAAAGAGAGTTTTGGGGCAGCATGCTGGCTCTGGAAGGCACTAGAAGGAAGACTCTGAAAAAGCCATGTGTCCTATGAAACGGATTTTAACCTGTCAGCATGGTGGGAGGAGGGTGTGCGTGGCTGTGGCGAACCACGTGGCCTTTAGTGATGCCTCCATGCCTCTCATCCCTTTCACATTCTTTACTTCTCTGCCCTTGGGTCCCATTGCAGCCTCTGGTCGACTAGTGTTTTCTCTACCCAGCAATGTAGGGATTGATTCATTGAGTGAAAACTCAGCAGCCAGTCACCTGGATTATGACATGCGTGGGATGAATTTAGTAGGAGGCAAAGAAGGGGAGAAGCAGAATTCAGTGCCAGAAAACTCTTTGATTCTTTCCATAGTGATAAAGAACATGTTGGAAAGCTTCTTCTGTGAGGTTGGCCATAGAAATGATGCTAGCTAGCCATCATCAATAACCTTGCTGCCTTCTTGTTTTCAGATGGCTGCTGTGAGGCTATTCAGTGTGGAGGAAATTTCAATGTCAACAGCAGAGATATGACATGTGGGGAGATGGCTAAGAGCAAAGACAGAAAACCTGGTCTCCCCAGCGGACACAGAAGCAAGCTAGTCTTAAAAAGTCCTCTTGAACTGAGCTTAGGAGCAGTTGCAAACTGAAACTGCCAGTCATAAATTAAGTGTTTCTAAAATAGCCTAATTTCCTCCCTTCCTAGATGTCAGAATACCTGATGTGCTATTAATACTTATTTTACACTTACTGATTTGTGGGACAATTTCCTGACCCATTCATTATCTCTAAAAGCAGTAGTCAGTGGTTCTCAAAGTGTGGTCCTCAGGGCCAAGAGCATCATCGTCATCTGGAAACTTGTTAGAAACGCAAATTCTCAGGTCTCACTTCAGACCTAGGGGATCAGAAACTTAAGTGGAGTCCAGGAACCTGTGTTTTAACCAGTCCTCCAGTTAGTGCTGGCCCACTAGAAATTTGAGCACCACTATCATAAGCAGTCACATAGCTCCCCTGAATGTAAACATGCCAAAAAGAAATAAGAACCATTTTCTTTCAAAAATCTAAAAGATCTTAAAATATTTTATCTGAGTGAATTCATAAGCATAACAATAACATACTGACTTTTTGGCTTGATTAAGCCTATTTTTTTTAGAATTACCAAAAGGTCACATATTTCCCCAACATAAAAACAGCATATAACTAACAAATGATCAGATAGGAGAATTATGGTGAGTCGTTTTATTTTAAAAGGCATGACTACTACCACACTATTTGCCTGCAAAAAAATATGTCTACTAAATATATGATAGATGACCAGTATGTTTGAAAATCTGGGCCTATAAGCGTTACTGAATTAAGTCCTGCTCAGGCACTGAATTTTAAAATATGCTTTTTGGCAATTAATCTACAATAAAGTATAATACATTTCCAATGTGAGATTCTAACATGGAACGCTCTCTTTTCGTGTCATCTCTCACTCAACCTGCCCTACAACTTTTAGCGATGTTTGGCCCAAATGTCATGTCTCTATAAGTTTTTGCAGTCTTCTTACTAATGTCCTCAACAAGCTTCTTCAAGATGAGCCAAATGCCTGAAACACATCTAGGAATAAGTTAATAATTCAGTATCTGAAATATTGGTTTCATTGGCTTTTAGGTCTCTTAATGATTTTGATTATAAACCATCAATATTTATTACTTATTTAGATTTTTTTCCTGTGTGTTCCTAGCTAGGATTCTCAAATTCTCTGCAGCTGTGATGTGGCTGCTCAGACATGAGGCATCTATCATATTACCTTCTGATTAAGGAAGGAGTTACAACTTATCTGTATGTCCCTTTCCCAAACATGTACGTCATGAACCATTCCCCAACAGACATTTCCTCCCAGACTGTTTAGGACATAGCCAAAAGAAAAAAATATATTCTTCTTCCTTTAGGAATATTTTCTAGATTCTTAATAACCACAAACAGATCCTATAAAATTCTGCTCTATTTAAGTCTACACTATCTTTAAAATAATTAAAAAGTTGAAACTATTTCAAATACTAACCCTAATAACTAGGTCCATAAACCATTCTCATAAACCGATACTCATTTTGTTAGCCAAAGGGGAAATACAGCAGAAATGTGGGACCAAACATAGATGGTTCATCCAAAGACCACAGAAAAAAATTCATTTATGGCTTCATTTTCCATGCTGGTTTTCCAGGATGGTCCTGAACTTGCTGATTCATGGTACAATTTTGTGTTTTAACATAGCCAAAGAGAAACAGTGGCATGTTGGAGCCAGCTTGTATAAGCCTGAGAGAGCTGATTGTTAAATTTGGGGGCCAAGTGTTAAACACAGCCATTACTAAAAACTAAATTATACAAACTTACAATTAAACAGATTACATTAAAAATTCATCACACTCTAGTTATTTCACTCTATTTTATTATTATCTATATGGTTGAAGTTAATTACACCTGCTTGTATAGCGAAAATACAACGAGTGAGTTAGTGAGCATCCCCACCCCAACCTCACGTGCGGTGATGTTGCGTTGACAGTGTGAAATCGCTCATGCGGGAGTGCTTACGTCACAGATATCAGCAGAGGCGACAAATCAGAACCTCTGTTATCCCCAAGCAGGTAGCTAAACTTTTACCAGCACACTATGGCATTCATTCCAGCTTTTCCTTGAGGGACTAGAACTAGAATTCTGAAGGAGAGAATTGCAGGACTAATAGACTTTCCATCACTGCATGTACAGGCACATACCAGCAAACCACATGCTGCCAAATCATTACTGGCCCAGAGTTTCCTATTAATCTCTCATTGATTTACTATTTCCATTATCTGCTAACGAAGTTAGTCTGACTCAGAAATGAATTGCGCATTAGCAAGAATTCCCACAAGAATAACATCTGCAAGAAAAAACTATGACCTGACATTTGTATAATCCTTCACAATGTTCACATATTTTGAGGAATTATCTCATTAAGTCCTCATAACCACTGTTATGTTGAGTTTTATTATCTCCATATAACAGGTGAGGAATATGAGGGTAGGTGACCTGTCCAAGGTCACATACCTAGTAAGTTGCACAGCCAGAACTCAAACCCAGGAATCCAAGTCCAGTGCTCTTTAGACTCCACCACAGATTACTGCCTTTATGTCGATTTGTCCTGAAAATGGGAATTCCTTCAAACAACATCTGGGTTCACTTTTCTCCTTCCTTTGATAAGTGGTGAAGCCAATGACAATGCACTTATGTCTGCGTTTATGAATAATGACCCCCACAGCCCTACTTCCTTCTTGACCACACAGAAACCATGTCTACACTGCTGCAATATCCTAGATAAGTCAGATCCAAAGTCACTTTGACTTGAATTCCTAAAGATGTTGTAGACATGTGGGCACAGTGAGGAAGTGTTCTATACTTTGGATCCAAGTTATTCAAATACAGGGGAAAGGTCTGAGGTATCTAATTTAAATCAAGTTAGAAGTAAGTATAATAATGAATAAAGAAGCCAAGTTCTTGCACTCAAGTGTTAAAAATAGATACATATGCATATCTGTGTGTGTGTTTTGTTTTACGCACACATATATACACTCCACAGTGGGGGGGGGGGACAAACTATATACGCACATGTACACATATATGTGCATATGTGTGTATATACACATACTTACACACAGGTGTGTGTGTGTGTGTGTGTGTGTGTGTGTGTGTGTGTGTGTCTGTATGTGTTACGTATAGTTTGTTTTTCCCCACTTCAGGGAGCTATACAGCAGAAAAGAAAAAAAAACTGTGCCCTTTATCAGATACGTACACATTTTATCCTTGCAATATGACTAAAATGATTTTATGACTAAATCCTGGGAAAAATGTGAAGAATGCTTGGCTAGATGCATGCTTTTCCAGTAAAAACACAACAGTGCTTATTAACTGTAGCACTTGGAGAAGCCTTTTCAACGTGATGTACATTTTTGTTTTAGCTTGAGACTAAATCCTGTTTGGATCTAAGTTTTCTTTGGCTTTTAGAGAAAGTTTAACTGATCGGATAATATGGGCCTTCAGGCCCTCCAGTGCATGTTCACTACCAGAGGACAAATGAAGTGCCAGTCCATTAAACTGCCTCGGTCCTCAGACTCAAGCCGGGGTTAAAACCTTGAGATGTTTTCTCAACACATTAAGCAGAAATAACTATAACAACGGCAAAAAGCAAACCCTTCTGTCCCCTTGTCAGGATTTTTCCAACTGTCAGTTGACTGACCTTGTAGCTGGAAAGCATTTTAGAGGCTGTGTAAGAAAAGTTTAATGTGGCAGTGGATGGATACAAAGAAATTCTTAGAGGTCATTAGTGAACTAATAATACTGGTATCCTGAGAATAGATAATGGAGTTTCTATTTTATCTCACAATTTTGGTGGGTTTATTTATGGTGATGACTTAAAATGATGTTAGGTTATTTAGCCAACATTTTCTTGGAAAGAAATTTCCCTACTGTTCTACCAGAACTGTAAGTCGGTGGGGCTAAGGCACTGGTCTTTGCTGAGGACACTTTAAAATAATCAGGCTGTCAAATTAAAAGCAAATACTTTCTCAGCATCTTTAAAGACTGAAATAGTGAAAAGTGTGTTGCCTTCTAAATATATCAGAATTAAGTCATTTCTGCCTCATGGTTCCAGAAGAATGGGAGCTAAATGTGTCTGAGGGACGTCACCTAAATCTCCCCCTAACCCAGGGTCTTAGCCGGGGGCAGTTTTGTCTCCCAAGGGACATTAGGCAAAGTCTGGAGACATTTGTGGTTGTCACAAAATGGAAGTGAGTACCAGCATCCAGAAGGTATGGGCCAGGGATGCTGCTAAACATCCTACAGTGCCCAGGACAGCTCCCCTCCCCACCACCTTCCACCCTCAACAAAGACATAACAGTGTTGTCGCTGAGATTCCCTGCTCTAATAGGGGTGGGAGTGGGGGCAGAAACAATCGACTGCAATGAATTTTCCATCGACATTCTAATTGGTTCTTGGGTTTCCTGGACACCCTCAATACCTTGTTTTCTATATACTTGCTACTCATAGTGTGATTCACAGACCAGCAGCATTGGCATCACCAGAGAGCTTCTTAGAGATGCAGAACCTCAGGTCCCATCCAGGCCAAGGTGCATTTCAACAAGAAGGCAAGGTGACTTATATACACTTTATAGTCTGAGAAGCACTGTGTAAGCTTCCCTTTCATCTACCCTCCAATCCTTTTGCTCATTCAGCATTAACTCTTTCCACTCTGCTCTCTGATTAAGCAGATCTAGTAAAAAGCAGCTCTCCTTGCCCTTCGGCCTTTCCTTCAGCCCAGGCTTCAGCCTCGGCTCACAGCAGAGACTACTGTTCATCCTATGGCCCTTTCAGATGGAGTTAGCTCATCCCCTACAGCCTTGTACAGGGACTTTTCTCCTCATTCAAAAATCCTTTTTCTTCTGACTACACAGTCAAGCCCAGATGATATGGCCATTCACTTATATTTATTGCTTCAAAGTACCAGTTTTCAAGTCACTTTCAGCTTTTATAGATGTTCTGGGTACCTGGCTAATGGTATTTCTATTCAGCCTACCCTAACTGTTGAATTCTTCAGTGACCACATGGGTGGACATCTTACAGAAGAACTCCTGGGTCCTTAATTTCTTCTGTAAGGAAGGGCAACCACCACACCTCCCACCCCCACGTATGGTTCAGAACATTCATTCATTCATCAAACGTTTATGGTGCACCTTTTTTGTACCTGACTCTATGCTAAAGATATTAAGAATACCATATTGTACTTGTTCTCAAAGAGCTTACAGTCTAGAAGAGGATGAGGAAAGAAGTCTTTATTTTGGCATGAGAAAACTTTAAGAATTACAAGCCAGAGAAAGGCTCAAAGAAGGTCATGGTCTATTCTTGTTGGAATGGGATATTTTGACCATTTTTGTTGGCTAACACTGTAACCCAGTAGTTCCCACATGCTATTCTGAGAACCAGGGCCAACCCATGGAAACAAAGAAAAATAAAGACAATATAGTGAATTTGTCATAACACTAAATTTCTATGATTTATATTGAGATTATATTATTCTCATTCTGGGGGTATTAAAATGTCCTTTCCTTTTTAGGATTGGAAAAGTTATTTTAAAGTGTCCTTATAACACTTTACAAAACAAAAACCAGACATGCAAATATTAGTTTACCATTAATTTTTAAAACTCATCCCTGAGACCTAGCAGTGGCTCTCAAGGTCTCCGTAAAGGGGGCATATTTGGGGGGGAGGGGTCAATCTGCATGTAGTGGGGGTTTGTTGGACTTCCTTTTAAGTCACAGTTACATAGCTCTTTAACAAAATGGAGAAATCACCAATTGTTCGTGATAAAAATGGGAGGGCTGATGGAAATTATGAGTACTTACATGCCTCTAAGAAACTCCTTGATTATTACCACTAATGAAATAAAATATTGAGAATGACTGAGCGTGTCTATACAGATGTTCAAGAAGTTGTTCTCATCCCCTTTCCTGGAGGAGGTGGACTCAGGATCTCAAGGACAGTGGCAGAAATTTCCATGTGCTGACTTAAAATGTTAAAAGCCCTTGAAACTATCTGGCTTTTTTTTTTTTTTTTTTTTTTGAGGGGGTGCTTTTCTTCTTTGGAATATTCATTCCTATTGGAACTCGTATGCAAGTTTTGGGCCGCTGAGAGGGAGAATGCCTCCGTCCCAAGAAGGCCAAGAATGGTCAGCTTGGGTAACTTGTACTTCTAGCCTCAGAAAGAAAGCCTCCAATGGGTGCTCTTTTACTCTGATTTATCATTTCACCTTTTCTCCTGATAAGGGTGGTTCTATGTTGATAGCAGAGATAAGAGGGTGAGATTATGGCAAGGGCAGCAGAGGAGGCTAGATTTTAGTGAGTGCCGTGCCCACAGCTCACCTTCTGTTCCCAGATCTCCTTGTGTTTTGACAAGAGAGATGTTACTGAATTTCCTTGCCCACTGCCCATTCTTCCTTCATCTCCTTTGCTGTTTTCTCCTTGCTAAAGTGAATTCTGCCCTTGCTCTACATTATTCCTCATCCTGGGTGCTTTCTCCCTCATCCACTCAGAACTTGACTCCTCGTTTCTGTACTGAGGTTTCCCACATCGCTGACCTCCAGATTCATATTCTCAGATTCTCACCAGCTTATCTGTCTCTGAAAAGCCCAAAAATGTCCAAAACTGAGCTCAGTATCTTACTCTCTCAGCATGCTTCATCTCCTTTATGTCTTATGTTTTTATTACATTTTTATTAGTCACGTTGCATGCCATTTTGTAGAAAAATATCAGAAGGCAAAACAATTAGTTAAATCTAAAAAGAAATCAGGCAAGCAAAAAAGATGTTTTGAAAAAAAGTCAAGTTGCTCAATATATATATTCATATCTTTCTATCTATCAATCGTTGGATACATGAATGTAGTTTTCCTTCTGGATGAACATTCACTTCATAGAAATTTGATTTTCTAACTATAATCTAATTTTGGTAGATATTCCAATAAAGTATCTCATTTCTGAGTTTCATTAGTGCCAGGATATTGATTAGAGAAGGAAAGAAGGAAAGAAATTCTTAGATGGAGCTCTAGGGTCAATGTGGACTTCTGAGCTCTCTCCCTCTACTATCTTTGCCAGATTCTCATAAAAGCATAAAAACTGGGGTAAAAAGAACTGGAAAATAACTGCTAAGTTATCAGGACAATACGTTTGGTTAAACAGGAAGCTTATTTCACGAACAGTGTACTTCTGTGAACAGGGGGTCATATTTCTCTTTTACTAGGCATGTGAAAAACGCTGTCATTATTTGGACAGTTACTATCTCCCTAAGCCAAGCAGCTGGTGAGGATGTGGAGATTGCCCTGACAAGGGTTTAACACTGTAAATGCCAGCATAAACTACTTATCCACCAACAGGACTGTTCTAGGATGTGACTCTTGGATTGTCACAAAGCTTTTAAGAGCGGAAACAGGAAGAGCTGAGGCTGAGACTTTTAGTCGGGCAGATGAGATGGTATAAAGAAAGGTTAGATCACCAACAAAAACAACCTCTGCAGATTTCGCCTCCAGTAGGAGGAGTGCCCACTGGTAGAAACATTTTGAGTCTCTAGTTAAAGAGAAAAATAATCAATGTTGACTTTTAACTGTTCAGTTCTCAGCAGTTGCAACAATAGCACCATGTTTAAATCTCACGGTTGTAAATGAGTATTTCTCTCCCTTTAGAGCAGGGGTCCCCAACCTCCAGGCCAGGGCTGGGTAACCATCCATGGCCTGTTAAGTACTGGGTCGCACAGCAGGAGGTGAGAGGTGGGCAAGCGGGTGAAGCTTCATTTGCAGTCGCTCACCAGCACTAGCATCATCGCCTCAGCTCTACCTCAGATCATCAGGCATTAGATTCTCAAAGGAGCACCAGTCCCTGGTGCCAAAAAGGTTGGGGACAGCTACTTTAGAGCCAACAGCTCTGCCACAGCGATCACTTGATTCTAGGATCTCAGGCTGCTACATTTTTCCATTCACCAGTTGACCCCTGTGGTTGAAGAAACAAGGCGTTCCTTTGTTGCCATTTATTTGCTTCCAAGTCTAATACTTGCTGGTCACTTATTGCCCTAGAATTCAGAGTATTCTCTATGCATATTACTGACTTTCCTCTTTCTTTTTACTCACCCTTTATTGTAGTTTCATAAAACAGGGACAATGTACATCGGCCAGCAAGATGTTATAGTTTTTCTAACTTGTTTATAAAAATTAGAGACAACTAGATTATAGCAATTTTCTGGTTAACAACATGCACATAACCCACAAGCCAATAACAACAGAAGAAAGACAGACAGAACATAAAACATTACTTATGAGATCCTTCCCACCGCCTAGGGTCAGGTCTACAATGCATGCAAGTCTTAGCTGGAACAAATTAGGAAAGTCGTTTCTCCTTTCAAGTGAGAATCATTTACGTGGGCCCAGACCTCTCCTGTTCTCATTTATTCAACTTCCGGTTGTCATTGACATTAAGCCGGAGGAGAGAACATCTGATGTCAGTCTCGGCTCCTGCCCCACTCCGGGTTATTGCCTCATGATTGCAGAAAAAGCAAGAGAGCAGTGCTGCATGGTGAAAGTTGTGGCCTCAGAGTTCCTACACTTTTTACAGATTTATGAATGATAGGTTTTCTTGTTCCCTCACATCGAATGATATCTTACCTCTACAAAAAAGGTCTACAAAACCCAAAACCTCTGTCTTGCCAACCAAAGTAGAGGGGCTGTTTAGCCCAGTATGAATTCAAAGTTGTAGATAAAAACTCTTTACTAACTCTATCAAAACAGTATTTTGGATTTTGAATATCTTGATTGTATACACATATATATGTGCGCGCGTGCACACACACATACACACACACAAGCATATAAATATAAACACACACAGAGAGAGAAAGGCTGGGACTCTAGCTTGAACTAGAAGTTGGCCAGATCACAAGTCTAGCAGAACACATTCAACTTGGGACATGCACCACTGCCTTCCCACCAGAATCATAAACACACAAGGCATTTAGTGCTGCCTCATATGACAGAAGCAAGAGGATGGAGTCCCAGGGCCTTAGCTTCCCAGCTAAAACATCAGCTTTCATCCATTTTCTAAAGAGAGGGAGTTGAAAAGCTCTTTAAGCTATATTTTTATTACATTGCTCATTTGTTATAGTGTCCTTCTCAGTACCATCCTGTGATCACATCTTTGTCCTCCTCTACCCCCCAAACTCTCTATGTCTTAAAAGAAGCACAGGAATGGCCAGTCTATAGGTTCTAGGGACACACATAACATTTCAAAGCTTTGTGTGCAGCTTCTGAAGTAATTGTAAAGAAAATAAACTCCCCCTGCTATAGTTAAAGGAATGATGATCTTTTTAAAAAGCTTTAAATATGACAACATAGCGACACTGGAGGGAGCTCTAAACATCTAATGATAGAAAAAAGCATGCTGGAATTATATACTCTAAAACTAAAACGGGAAGTGAATGTTTTGGGGGATACATGCTGCATTCTGGCTTTTGCTTATCAGTGGTCCATCCTTGATATGGATTCAGAGCAGCAGAGGGTTAATGATATCAATATAAGTATGTGCAGGGCGAGGGAAGGCAGGTGGAGCAAACTAAATTCTCCTTAACTTATGACTTCTTAGCCAAAAAGGGAGGCTAATTATTCTTGACTTCCACATGACCTCTGAAAAGCACACCATGGAAATCTTTTCTTGGGGAGTTCTTTTAAGCAAAGTATTTAAGAAACAGGATAATAACAAAAGAAGGATCAGAGAAAGTGAATCTGTTGAAACTAGGCATGTTCTGCTTTCCCATTTTCCATTAGAAGGTGTTTTGGGAGGAATGTGAGAGAGCTCCAGTCTCCCTCCCCCAAAGCCCCTTGTGATGCGGGCGTACCCGGCTCACATCTGCCCTCTGGTCCAGAACCTAACTAGGCACAATGAGCTCTGACATGACAGGCCATGCTCGGTTACAGGACACTTCCATGAATCAACACAACAGGGTCGGTCTCTAGTTCTCAACCTCCTGCCTGACTTTAAAGTGCAAGCTCACAGGAGCAGGGCTCAGTGCAGTCTTTTCCTTTCCTCTGGTTCACAGCCTCAGGTTGTTTTCCAGCCCCCAAGCTGTACACACATGTACACACCTCCAAGCAGACAGTTTTCTCATCCATTTCCCATGAAAGGCCAGTGTTTCGTTCTAGGAGCTCACCCTTCAGCCCTAGGAGTATGACTACAAGCAAGAGGCTGATGGTACAGGCTGGGCAGAGTGTCTAGTCTAGAAGAACTCACTATGTTTTGAATTAATAATAATCACTTTTCCAGTCACCCGGTTTTAGTGTGTAGGAAATTTTCTTCCTCCCTTTAACGATATTTACAGAGCAACTAAATCATTGATGCCACTGCACTAGACTTGGAAGATGATCTGGTATTTGTCTAATTTCTCAGATGCAAGCCTTTCTCATTTGAGTCTCTCAGAATGCCAAATGTGACCTGTCAGCAAGAATCGACATTCCAACTCCTCACCCTGCCCTGGAGAGTAAGACTCTGATGCAGGTGTGACGTGCATTTGTATCAGTGCTCCTCAGGGCACGTGACAGAAGATAAATCTGCTCTGGGTCAATAAGTATATTGCAGGCACACAAAAGTTAATAATCAACTTTTGATTAAAGATACAATCTCTACTCTTAATGAGACATCTATTTATATCATACCAATAAAAGCCAGAAGTCCTAGCTGTATGCTCTAAACGTCTATATAGTGAGAGTTGGAAACTACGTGATATATTTTTTAATTAATTTTATTTATTTTAATTAGTTTCAAGTAAAACTATGTGATATTTTGATTTTATCCTGGAATATCTTTATTTTTATCTGCTAGCCATCGCCTTTCAATTCTAGTTAATATCAGTTTGACACTGTTTCTCCAATATCCACTACGATGTCTTATGCCTTGTTGATGGAAATTATCCCTGCTGCAATTTCAAATGCTCTCAGGAAGCTGGGCACAGAAATCAAACAGACTGGTAATGCAGGAAGCAATAAGACAATCTGTTTATAAAACCCAGGTTTCATAAAATGGTAGTTACTGGAAGAGAAGAGGTCTCGAAGATGAATTATTCTAACCTCTCCTTTTGGCGGCTGAAGCACCCAAGGGTCCTAGTTGCCATGGTCGACTGAGGACACGCTGGTCTCCAAGCATTACTCCTGCCTTCTACTCTTGCCATCAATGACTTGCAGCACATTCTGTCCTTGATCTTGGCTAACATTTATGCAAACCATGTGCAGCGTCCCGCTAATGTCCTTTACAGAACACTCCTGAAAGCAGTGCTCAAATGAAGACATAATATTTACTGGAGGTGAAGAAGAGGCAGAAGTTGGGGGAGGCACTGGAATTGGGGGCTTGGAAGGGAAGCTGAGCTTCAGGGCTTTGACTCTGCTCCCCACTTCTTCAGGGAATGACAGCATGTTAACCAGCATGGGAAGGAGCTTGCACCATGTGCTGTACATTTTTGGAAGCAACAGACTATAAACATGTGTTTGGGATGTGTTTTCTTTTGCTTTAAATGCAGATGAGGCTGATTGTTCAACATGCAGTCTTGAAACCTACCCTGGTCCTCACAGCCTTACCTTCTCTTCCCTTTCTTTTCTCCCTCTACAGTTTTCCTTCATTAAATTAAAATGAGAGACGAAAGAAGTGGAGTATTTGGAGGAATGGTGTGGTAACAGAATTTTTGGATTCCCTTTCTCTCTAAATTAATTGTATCAAGAACTCACGTTAAAAACTTTTTCAAGAATCTAAAGGAGATTCTAGCAAGCTCTATTTTGATTTATTCTCAGTCAACTAATAATGAGATGTCTCTATCTTTAAGGTAATATAAAGACTGACCAACTCAAATATATTACACTCATATTTGAAGGCATTACTAGGTATTCGACTTCCATAGTATCTGTAGTATGGAATCAGATTGGTAAAAGTTCACAGCAGAGGGAGGTCAGAGGTCATCTATAAGGAAGTCATGGTTCAGAGAGATGATGTGATGAGCCCAGGGTCACGAAGGAAGTACAATGGTCCCCCCTCCCCAAGCCGCAGTTTCACTTTCCGTGGTTTCAGTTACCACTGTCAACTGTGGTCTGAAAATATTAAATGGAAAATTCCAGATATTTTGAGAGAGAGAAAGAGAGACCACATTTACATAACTTTTATTTCAGTCTATTGTTACAACTGTTCTATTTTATTATTTGTTATTGTTGTTAATCTCTAACTGTGCCTAATTTATAAATTACTTTACATTGGTATGTATATATAAGAAAAAACAGTACATACAGGGTTCAATACTATCTAAGTTTTAGGGATGCACTGGGGTCTTAGAATGTGTCCTGGTGGATAAGCAGGAACTGCTCTGGCAATAATGAGTGTCAACTAGGCTTGTAAGGCACTACTTTTATCCAAGAGTTTTAACTTTGGGTTAATGAAATTAGTACATGATTAAAATGTTTTGTTTTGTTTTTTTAAAGTTCTCCCCTAAGGCTACGACTTTATTATTCAAAATAATATGAACAAAATGAATACAGTAGAATATTGCTGGGCAAACCAATGCCTAGGCGGACATTCAAATGGCAGTAACTTCTCTCCCTATGGCACACTGAGATCACTAAGAGCTGACCTTCTTATGGTCAGTCTGTCTTCAGGACGATGTTGACACATATTTTTCTAAAGTACCTGTACCACCCTCTGGATGCTAAAGATGGTTTCATTTATAATATCTTGTTTACCTGTATGTCATTTCAATTAGATATTGAAAGGTACTCAGTAAAATCCACACTGTAGTTGAAGGAGCTGAAAAGCAAGGAGATGACTAAAATGCTCATGTGCACAATACTACTAGGTAGTTGTAGAATGAGGCTAGAAACCTATGCTCAGAAATCTCAGGTCAGTGGCTTTTCACCATTGGATCTGTGCAGCTGGAAGCCCAGTTGGAGGCTCTGGGCTGCACATCCACTGTGAATCTGGCCAAGTCTGGGTAAGTATGGATGGCCATGAGGTAGATGGACAGACATTCTTTCTGTATAGAAGCCTGTTTGATGAGCCTCATGAGAGAAAAAGAAACTGGCTGATAGTAAACCTTCCACGGCTATACTGCCACATGGTGTCTGAAGTTCAGTAACTCCTGAACTTTCTCAGAAGCATGCAGTTTAAGGAAAGGGATGAGAAAGAGATGAAGAGCGGTGTCACTAGGGAGGGCTATACCACTGGGAGCATCTACCGACGCAGCCTCCTGGGGCAGACGGCAGAAAGGGATTGTGGGGTCATAAAGACTTACGTGAGCCTGCCAAGGTTTGTGGACTGGGGGAGGGGGCATATCTCCCTACCTCAACTTGGCAACAAAGTAAAAGAATGATCAATCACCAACACTTCTGACATCAAAGGGCAGAAACAGGAGCTGATGTAACACTCTGGAAGGGTGTCTGGGGCCCTAACAGAAGTGATGCAGGGAGGAGGAGGGGTGCCATGTACCTGGGAGGAGAGAGGCTGGGACCTGCTTAGGAGAGCCTTGATGTCCCAGGAACAGCAAGAGGACATGTATGTTGGGGTTGATGAGGAGGATAAGAATTTGAAGAAAGTATTATATTACAGGTATCTTAATTAGCATTCCTCAAATGTTTTTTTAGTATGGTATAGCCTCCTGAAATTTGAGTTAGTCTCTCATTTGAATATACTGTCATTATTTTAAATAATGGCTTCACCAAATTCTGCTTTCACATTTGATCTCTTCCATTTCTAAATCCAGTTCTTTATTAAACACGTTAAGAGAAAAGCTGTTGTCTTACATTTTCCTTCACCAAATAGGTACCCTGAAGAGGATGAGAATGAGGAATGTGATGAGGTTGATGGTAATAAAAGTTAATGATAACTTAGGCCTTATCATTTGATAGATACAAGTTAATGATGAATCTTGCCCTTTAATGTTCATAACAACCTTTATGGCTTTAATGTAAAGAAAATGAGGATAATGTGGTTAAATAACTTGCCCAGATTATCACAGCTAGTAAGTACGTCGCTGGAGTAAAACAGGAACCCAGGTGTGTCTAATTCCAAAACCCAATTCTTACCCTGGCACCCAAAGTGTTAGGCACACACTAAGTGCTTAATAAATATTGGTGATGGAACCAATGAACTGACTAAAACAATACATGGGTTCTAATGTTTAGCCAGTCGAATGACAGAATGAGCTTCATTCTTCACCTAAATTGGTGAAATACAGCAACATGATAGAAACAGTCATTATAATTGAACAATGTCACTAGATCAATATTTCCTGCCAAGGAATAGATGACTCTGACTTGCTTTGACATTTATTTTCTAAAACGAAGGCACTCAGCTTTGCCCCGACATTTACAAAGCAGCAAGAGATGGTGACAATGACAACCTACTCTGTTCTACAGAACTGCCTTGGCTTTCGTCTTCCACATGCAAAGCATAACAAAAATAAAAGCAACAACAACAACAACAACAACAACATAGTAATTGTAGTTGTTATTGGTGTATTTACTTTTTAAGACTAATTAAGAATTGGATTTGTAGTTTATGTAATTTAAAAAGCTAGTATTATTTATAGAGGCCTAAGGTTGTTTTGAGACATGCAGAACCTAGGCCCTTCCTGGCCTCTCCACATCACATATCTTGGTCTGTGATTTTTCAAACAACTTTGAGTTTCATAGAAGTTCCACACAATTGTATTCCCCCTGCTGGCCATCTGTGGAAGCTATGTCTGGGGGAGCACGATGAAGCTGGATGAGAAGGGTATTATTAAAAGCAAGGAACAGGTTTAGATTGGCTTTAAAGGGATTTGGCATTTGGAATTAATCCTTCAAGAACTGAGCTTGGGTTCATGTTTTTTGCTGCAGAGGACAAGCATCAAATCACCAAAAACATATGAAGAGCTTTAACTAAATAGCAGCTGTGAAACAGAGAATGATGTAGGGGGCGGACCTGGGGAGACCTGGGTTCTAGTACTACTTCATCCTCTTGCTTTCTGTGACCTTGGGCAAGTCACACCCTATAGCCCTCTTCTTTCCCTTTATTACTACTTTCAATTTTGAAATACTGCGACTCCACTGTGTACTTGAGGTCTCTTTCCTGAAGGAATTTATAATCTAGTTGGTACTATAAGACCTACTATCATAAACCAATTAGAAAACAAACAAGTACTAAAAGGCCTTTCATGGTGAAGGAGAACCTGAAATGGCCTTTGAAGAATAAATCTGATTTACAAAGGTGAGGTGCAGGAGAACATTCATCTCTAAGGCTTGCACTGGGATTTCTGACTAAGACTCACTTCGTAGGCTCTGTCAAGCTTTTTCTGATGTAGTAACATTTTAGAGGTTATGATTCAGCCAGTTGTTTGTCTAAACCTGTCTAAGGGGATGCCTTCTAACATATCCCTGCTTTAAGCAAAGTTAATATGCACAAAGTTAAATATATAAAATGGTGTAATCCTTTGCTTAACTAAATTATGCTTTATTTTCTAATATCTTCACTATGAGTTTCCTTTAAGTTGGGAACCTCTGATGAACTACAAGTATGTTAGAATCATTCATATATACATACATATATATGTGTGTGTGTATATATAAATATATACATATATATATTTATTCTGGTTATACACAACATCTATGGAAGAAAGTGGATTTGAATTGTGTTCTCTCATTGTAACAGTGTTTCTTTTGAATGACAATGGCTAATGTCAAACATGTAAAATTCTTAGAAAATAAAAGCCTAAATGATGCTTGCTGATATTAGCTACAGTCCACGTTCTTGAAGAAAATGATGTATTCTGTGCATAATCAATAATAATTATATATGACTAATTTTCATGTCTTATAGACTCTAGGCTATGGCTATCTATTAATCTTACTAATACTACATGCTATTTCAATACTGATACACAATGAAAGTCAATGATAGATCTGTAATAAGTAATCATGCAAAAATGGGAAAATCAGAACTCTGTTCATAGGTAATGTTCAGTGAAAGCCCTTAGCAACGTGGTTCTTGTTGCAACCCGGACAAAATTTACACACAGTCATGCAACATCAACCTGGTATTTTCCTGTAAAGGCAAGCAGGGATCTGTGAGCTCTCACCCAGATTCTTCTAGTCATCTTCTAGGAGGTTAAAAAAAATCTTGCTGGTGGCATAAGGATTTAAGAAATCGGGGAGAGGGTAAGAATAGGAGGAAATGAGAGTGGAGATGAGGATCACATAAGAGGTTCAAGGACAATTAAACTTCTGCTTATAATCAACCTGGGAGAGAAATGAACGTCTTCTTAGCGTGAATGTTGCTGGTTTAGGGAAGGGACTTGAGGTTCTGCTCAATCAAAGTCCTGGCTCAGATCTCATGCCTTCCTCTGATTTCCTCAGAAGAAGGAATTTCTTCACCCACTCACATCCGATATCACTTGATTCATAAGCTATGACATAAATTTGTTTAACAGTTGTTCACATATACGTCTTATCTCCCTTAGTAGACTGTCAGCTCCCTGAGGTTAACCTTTATGTTTTAATTCATTTCTATAACTCCCAGTATCTTGCTCTAGGGAGATACTCAATAAACATTAGTTAAATACATGACTAAATGCATGAAATATAGATTTTGCTAAATCAAAGCAGTAAAAATGCTGTTGCTGTTGGAGCTTGTACACAATTTCTAAGGTTTTATCATCTGATTAAATTAATGTAAACGTTGGTTTCTGAACTGTGAAGTACAGCATATGAACTCTGCCAACAGCAGAAAACTTTCTAAAAGTCTCCCCTTTGCTGTGCATGATCCTAGGTAGCCAGTCCAGAGCTTGCATTCAAAAAAAATTAAAGAATTTGTGTTTGAAATAACTCAGATCCAAGATTTATACTACTTTAATTTTCCCTTCCCATAAACAAAACAACAAATAAAACTCCACATAGTAGCTCAACTATATTCAAATATTTATACAATTCTATCCATGGCAACAGTCTCAATCTTTCAGAAATTTAATTTCTAGGGTCCCCCACCTCAATAGACAATAGAAAGAAATGGATCTCAATGTCACAAACTTCAGCACCTCTCAAGGAACTAATTAAATCTCCTAGGACTCCCTCACCCACACCCTAAGAAATCTGAAGGGTGTGCAAAATCCAAATGCAATTCAACACCATTATAATAAAAGCCCTTTACTTATATAAAGCTTCATCTTGAATTTCTTTGTCTCTTTCCCCCCACAGAGTAGTAAATTTCCAAATTCCCCAAAGGTCATGTTTGGCAATGTGACAATGGCATCCCCAGTGAGTGCCCTGGCGAGAGAGCTTGCTCCTCTCTAGGCCACGATGTGGGGCTGTTGTCTCTCTTGGGAGCTTCAGGCGTCAACAAAGTGAATGAGCACTGGTCACAGAGGGAAACTCAGGCTCTGAGGTGACAGTGGACTGCTGGATACCTGCAACCCATGTGGGGAAGCAATGGACCCAACCTTCTGACACTGAAGTGCTGCCCGCCGTGGGAGCTGCCTGTGAAGAAAAGTCCAACAGTTCTCTAGTCTTAGGATGGTGAGGTCTTTTCGTCCAGTCGCAAGACAAAAAGAATTATCTCAAGCCCTACTCAAAGCAACTTGAAAATGAATAAAGGGAAAGGGAAACAGCACTTGCTAAACACTCTGTTTAAATGTGTCAATCATTATGCTGCATGTTTTATAGTTAATCTTTACACAAGCATGCAAAGTTGCAATGACTACTCCATTTAAAGACAAATTGAAGTTCAAAAAAACTTCCTCAAAATGACATAGCAGGATTCAAACCCAGGCCTGTCTGGTTCTTAAATCCACGTTCTCACCATACACCACGTTGCCTTTCAAAACAAAATCTAGTTTTTAGGTATACAAAATGGAGCTTGTCCATTCTGTAAAAGATGAGGCTCCTGACTCACCCTTTTGTTACAAACTTGGGCTATACCTTTCACTTAATTCTTAGTTTGACTCTCTTCCACTGTGGGCTCATGTCCATGAAATGGAACCAGGTAAAGGAAGTCTATCTAGCAGTCGTATTGTATGCAACAAATATCTAATGAATAGATGAATTAATTTGAGTGAGTGGGTGAGAGAATCAATGAATAAATGCAACTGACAAGTCCATACTAGGATTAAAATGACAATCTTGGTCTTACTAAAGCAGTGCATCTTAATTATTTGTTTGTTTGTTTGTTTTTTTAATCTGTGTGCCATGGCATTTTGGTGTCTGGAGAAAAGCCTTTGTGTGTGATGGTGGTCTGGGCTTTTTCACTGACACAGTAGCCCACCTGTAGTGGGAGCCACTGAATTCTGCCTAAAGCCAAGATTTCCTCTGGAAGTATCTAGCTTTGGGAAAGATATTAAAGAGGTAGTTATTTGGGCAAACAAAAGTTACTTTATATTCCTATATGCATTTTAAAAGTGAAACACATTCCCAAAGTCAAAAGGTAAAGGTAATCCAACACCATTTTACTCTGAGTTTTAAAATTAATTGTAGATGCTTAATTTGGGGGATAAAAATTGACCTGCTTTCTATTGCCTAAAGAAGCTAATTATAATGTGACCACGCAGTTATTATATACTCAGATGTGTCCATAGGCCTTTAAATTTCCATAGCACAGATAATCTTGCTCCTGGCTATGTTAGGTACTAGATACAGAAATGGATTTCTATCCTTCATCATCTTTCACTGTTCAGGGAATCCTGGTCAATTCCTTGGTACACTGTACACTAGACACATCTAACCAACCAAACTATCAAAGAGTGAGGTCATAATGCTTATCAGTCACTGTTAAAACCCATCCAACTCATTCTGGTATGATCCATGTAGTTATTAAGCCCTGGCCTTCACTCTCTCTCCACTCAGAATTCATTTTCAGCTATTATAAGGAAGCCAAAGATAAAACAGCTTCTGCATAATGAAACACTAATCCCTAGAGTGACGCCCACGACACAAATGAATGCTAGACAGAAGATAACCAAATGTCTAGACTTATTCAAACCTGTTTCTCATAGTTGAAACTTGTACTCACTGCTTCATCAGCTTATGGACCATAAACTGGTTTAAAAACACACAAGAGAACAACAACAAAGAGCTAAACCCAGTCGAATCTCTTCACTTGGGCCTCTTTATTTGAGTTTATTTAGTTTGTGTTCATTTATCTATCCAAACATAGTAATGCCTTCTTAAACTGATACTAGCTTATTGAAAATCATACACAGTTTGAAGCCTCTGAAAGAGATAGTGGCTTTTATTCTTTTTACTAAATATATTGGTAGACTGGAAATATTTCATAAGTCTCTTTTTCTAGCTCCTTAAAATTAAATAAGGAAGATTGTATAATTTAAGGATCTGTGGATTCGTATTTACCACAATGGACTGAAAATACTGCTATCTGGATTCTAGAATGATAAAGCAGCTATAATTGGCTGAGCATATTACACCTCAGGCATTATACCTGGAGACTCGAACACAACCTCATTTCATTATTACAACACTTCTCCGAGGTACCCATTTTCCTAGCTATGATACCAATTGTGTCCTCTGGCGAATTACTTCATGACTTGATTACTCCAACAGGAGTAATAATATTTAAAACATCAAGGATTAAATAAAATAAAGATTGGCCAATTACTTAATATTAAGCAGTGAAACAAGTTTGTATATGCATATATAATTCTAATAATAATTCATAAATAATTCATTTTTCTTTTATGTTTTTGTTAAGGTACCTCTTGACGCATAATTTCTAATAAAGGTAAAAACTGAATTCAAATTTTGAAATAAGTTAGATATTGATATGGAAAGCCTCAGCGGTTTGTACCCCAATAGGACAGACCGATTCATGTAGAGATTTCTTTAACATTTACCTTCACTATGCGCATAAATAAAATTCATTAAAAGTAACAATTTAAGCATATTACATCCCTTTCCCACAAATATTTTTACTGTAGAACTGAAGATCCAGAGGAATTATTTTGACATCCAAGTCCCAGTTTTACCTTGGCAGGTGGGACGTAGAGCTCAGTAGGAAGCAAGGGCAGAAGCAGCTGAGGAAAGGATCTGAGAGTGAATCTTGCCCATCAGTCCAGCTTTGGGAAAGAGCTGGGGCACCATATGTGATAACTTTAATTTACCCTTTACTTGTTTGGTGAAGACAAAGTAAATTAAGTGACATGTTTATTAGTGGAAAACCTTAGTGACAACCAAAGTAGATGCTTAAATCTCATTTGTTCTACTGTTATCTAGAGCTTTCCTGCTCCAAGTATAGAACAAAATGAGGTTCTGAGAATCCCATTCCCCTATATCTCTTCTGAAAGTAGGAAGGAAGGCAGAAAAAAAGAGGGAAAATTTTAAATCATTTTTATTTTCCTCCTCTCAACTGAGTGAGGAGAATTACGCACAGTGAGGGGGAAAGGGACCAGTACATAAGTCAATAATGTAAACAGGATTGTAGGTAAAGTGTTTAATTTATTCACAAGAAAAAAATATCAGGCTTTCCTGATCATCCATTTTGTATTTACTGTGCCTATAACAAATTGTCATTATCTAGTTTCTGTAAAGTAGTGTTTATGAATTGAAAAAAAATTTAGGCAATAATTTATATGGCTGTGAGTACCTCAAGTAACATAATTTTTTAGAAGAATCCCATCATTTAGATTGAATTAATGTAAAATGGCTTCCTCCCCCCAAATTTTATGGCCTAATAATTAACACTATATTATACATCTACTCTCTTTGTATCCTCTTTTTGTGTGGTGTTTTTTAGACAAAGCTTATGCTATAACCAAGGAGCATAAAACAGAGCAATCCGTAAAATATAAGAAAAAATAATGCCTACCTTACAGGGTTGTTTGGGGATTTAATGAGACAACACATGAAAAGCACTTAGCATAGTTTCAAATTAGACATTCCATACATGTCAACTATAATTATTATTCTTGTCAGCATATAAACTTCTTTTTAATAAGATTTTTTTTCTGAAGAAATTTCCAACTTAACTTGTACACTCTAAATTTAAAATAATTTCACTACATAGAGTGTCTCAGTCCCCTCTGAATTCCATCCAATTTTCGGTGTGCTTCTTTAATGGTTCCAATATCTTTCTCCTTGTATTATGGCTATGTGTGTACATGTCTGAATACCTCTGTTACACCTTTAGTTTCAGGAAAGCAGAAACCCTATTTCATTTATCATGGTATACTCAGTAGAATGTGGTTTAGCACTTTGCATAGGATAGGCTTTTAATAAGTATTTACTTAGTGAATAAATGAAAACAAAAGTGAATAAAAAAATATATGATGAAATAAATCCTGGGGCCTCCCAGGAACCTATCCTACCAATATTTTAATCTTTTTGGCAACTTTCCCTAAAATAAATGTTAAATGTTTCTTTCACAAACTCCAAATTGTTAATTTTCTAGAATATAAATTTAAAAAGGAAAAAATGGATGACTATTCAAAGGAAAAGGTCTATCCCATCTAGAGTGACTTGTCACTAATATCAGTGGTCCCATCCTGAGTTTAGTTCATGGATAACATTTCTGGGACTTTTGAAAAGTCTTTCGTCATGAAGGAGAGATAAACCAATAATAATCTCTGAGCCATAGCTCTTAAGGAAAATCAGAATAAAAAAGCATTTGTTTATATGTGTACTATAACAAATAAAAGGAGTTAAAACTTTTTTTATGGCCTACCTTGCTTTTTAGTTTATGAATACTATATCTAACTAACAAACAAATGATGCCATTTTGGTTCGAAGAACAAATCCATGACTCTGTCCCTAAAAAGGTTAATCATAAATTATCAACATCTCATACCTAAAGGACATTGCCATTCCAGGTAATAGTACTCTCACATTGAGATCTAAGCCAAATAATAAGTATATGTTCAGTAGAACAACATGGTCAAACTCTGTACAATGTTACTGAATAGTACACCAGCAAAGAAAATCAATTTAAGTCAAATTACATTCAGCAACAATAATTTATATAAATGTGTACTTTTTGACAAGTTATAGACTCTATTGTAGAAGGTCAGGACTACATAAGCCTAGCATGGAATAAATGATTGGTAGCAACTGGTTCGAGACTTCTAAGTTTGACTTTGTTATCAAGAAGAGACAAACCTGAGCAAAATGGGACTTCCATGTTTAGAATATGATTCTGTAACTTTTCACCTGCCAGTACCCTAATTCATCCTTTAAAGAGTTAGTCCAAAAGTCAACTTCTCAGAAACCCTTTATATTAATTCCATCTTTAACCTTAGGGTTCTTGGGGTTAAAAACTATGTGCATGAATGAATGAGTGAACAAATGAATAAAGGGAAGGGAAGAAGTAGTGAGCTAGGGTGATTAACGAGAGTGCAGGTCAGATCACTCTGGTCCAGCAGAAGATTGAAAAGTGAACACTGTCCTAGTGCTAGAAAAAGATATTTGGAACATAACAGGTGCTTAAATGTTCATTAAATGAAAGAAGTATTAATTCTTTTTGTTGAACTGTTTATGTTTAGGACATGTAGTTTCTCAAATTATTCTCTTTATCTAAGTAGATATGGCTCCCTTGTGCTATTATTTCCTTTCTCTAAATTATAAATCTCTGGTTCCTTGTGAAAAGTTCTGGCAATTGTACAGAAATGGATTTTATTGAAAATAATTGACATACATCACTGTATAAGTTTAAGGCATACAACATGACAATTTGGATTTACATATACTGTGAAATGGTTACCACGGTATGTTGAGCTAATATCCATATTCTCATATAGATATGATAAAAAGAAAAGAAGAAAACAATAAAAGAATTTTCCTCCTTGTAATGAGAACTCAGGAATTTTTAACTGTCTTAACAACTTCCCTACAGTATATCACACAGCAGTGTTAGTTATAGTGCTTAAGAAATGAAAAATTGGGAGGCCATAAGAAAGGGCACTTCCTTATGAAGGCACATTAACTCGCCTGCTCCTACCTCCAGTACAGCGCTGTGGCTTTCAGAAATGTTTGGATTTGGAATAAAGTAGAAGGTGCAGAAATTGACTGCAATGCATGGCATGGCATATGCCAAACCAAAGGAGAAACAGAGAAGCATGGATCACTCATGAGACTTGGACAGTCTGACCCTCCAATGCTCAGAATGCTAAAAATGTCAGGGGTTAATAATAACAATTTAATGTAAACAAAGCAACAAATTTCTAGTTGTTCCTTAGATATAAAGTATTAGCTTGATGTGGTCTGGAATTCGGCCATGTTCCAATTTCAGGGAATTTCAAGGGGTGGAATTTACCACATGTCATCTATGTGGGATCTTTATGTCTGTTCCCAGCCTGGGACATTACCATTGTTATGTCCACAGAGGCTTCACCTGTTAGCCTTCACTGAACCAGCCCCTCCATTTACTAATTGTGATTTTGCTCATTATGTAACTACCCTTCCTAAGCGCCCATTTATTTTTCTATTGAATGAGGACAGTAAGAGTACATAGACCTTACAATTGTAATGAGCTTTTGAAGAAGAGCTGATGCATGTAGATGTTTTAGTGAGGTGGTTGGCAAATAATAAATGCTCAATAAATGGCATGTATTATAATCACTACTGTTGTAAGTAATAACAAAAGCCTATTCTTATGATAGTTCTATTACTTTCTATTCATTTACCCAGTAATTACCTAATTTTTAAAGGAATTATTTTATAATCTTAAAAATAACATTTAAAATGAATGATTTAAAATGTCCAAACAACTTGTTCTAAAAATGAATATTCTCTTCCACTATCGGATTTCATAGTGTGCGTGAGAGGACCTAGGCCTCAGTGGTGACATTGTCAAAAGGTGCAAAGTGCAGGCTAAACAACGTTCTATATTTCCCTTTGGAAAAATAAGCAAATATGACAATCAAGGGTGCAAGGGGAGCCTTGAAGGGAAAGATACGTGAGGGAAACAGGTGGATGTGTGCAGTGAGCAGCTGTCCAAGTCTGCCACTGAAGTACTGGGGCAAGTGAGGTTCAGCTGAAGGGGAAAAGACAGTGACACATTCGAAGAAATCTTTGGGCTTTCTGCCAGCATTTGGTCCTCTCCTCTACTCCAACCATCCTCACTCCCAGCGGAGGGCAGTGGGAGTGGGTGGGGGTGGTGACAGACAAGTAACTGCTCTTCCTATTATTTACAGAGTTTTTCAAGGGCAAGCTCTCAATCTTTAGCCTAGTTGGCCATGATCAGGAGGCATTTCGTTCTGGTGCAGAATGAGACAAAGACTAAGGATAGCTTGGTGGGGGGGCCAATAATCTTTTATGCAGCCCACAAATGCTCGGCTGCAACATAAATGCACTCTTAAAATGATAGAGTGTCACACTTTAATGCAAATTATGTAAACTCTCACTAAATAACTTGAATCAAACAGAAACGACAACAGCACCAATGTTCTCCATAAACCTGAGTTAGAATGCTCTACTCTGCATTTCACTTCTGTGGTATCAAGGCAGCTAGAGATATGGTGGTTTGACTTTCACTGTCTCTGGGGACCTTCATAAAAAGGAGCTATCTTGTGAAACTTTCCCAGGTCACCAACTTTCCAAAATGCTTCTTCAATCTGTATGACTTAAGAGGTTGAGGATGGGGGGTAGGGAGATATGATTCCAAATATTGTCATGTTTTTTATTTAAGGAAAGCTCAGCTATTAAACAATACAGAGTATTAGGAAGACTGTCTTAGAAGCTATGCACAGAATGCATGGAGGCAGGCATCCATAAATGAGCTTGTTACTCTGCCCCAAATGGATGAAACTCAGACCCGAACGATCCATTTAGTAGTAACCCTGAAGCTGACTAATTTGTATTCACTGTGACAGTCCTTACTTTCAGACATGAAGTAATTACTAGAAAGCGAGAAAACAGACATTCCTTTTGGGAAGCTGGGAGATGGCTTTAGAGTCTAAGTTGCCACTAGATAGAACGACCCATAAAGATAACTTAGGAGGCTATTACCTTACAACCAGCACATATAAAATCTAACAGTTACAGACTGTGCCTCTCTCATGTGTATTTTAATTAAAGATTTAAACTGCTAAGAGACAAAAACTGAAAACGTGTACATAATCCATCAAAGTTTGCATAATTTCTCATTAGTTGCATAGCTGATTGTCACCCTGTTTGACCCCGATTTACATGTGGTATATGAACATGTACTGGCTTACGGCATAAAAAATGCTCTGGCTGGGTTATCAGAGCTCCTCTTTTTAATTTACACATGAAACCATAAGGTTCCCAGTTGGAATTCAGGAGAAGCCCATTAGGATAGGGACAGCTTTGTATTTATTTGTTAGATTCATCCAACTTGAGTTGTCAGGGTAGCATGAGCTTTTTAATGAGTTGTTTCTGGCCTTCCTGTTTTACGTTTTTATCTAGCGTGGTGTGAGAAGACGTAAGTTTGCACGCACCTAAGGTTGAGTTTTTCAAACTAAAACAAATGCATCACATATCACCCACATATCGATCTGTGGTGTCATTTTAACAGTGGCACAGTTACATTTGCCCACACCTCCTTAGATAAACAATGACTGAAATATGTAAATTTTAAATAATAGATTTGTATGACTCTGAGATTAAGAGATGGAAAGCAATATATATGCTCAGACTTTTTGGATTTGAGCGCTTTTCTTTTGAATGGGCTTTTTAAAAAGTCTTTAGAATATAAAAAGCTGTAGAGTTAAACAATGGGCTGCCTGCTACTTTCTAAGGTTATGCGCAGGCCCAAGTGTGGGGGCAGGTGCACACAAGTGGTGGAGGGAATGGAGTGAGCATGCATGCATGCACACACACACACACACACACACACACACACACACACACATCTGTGTACCAGGCAGGCAGTGATTAAAATAGTCACGGCTATGACAAAGTAAAACCAACCACAGTTCAGTCTTAAATGGAGGACTTTAAAGAGGGAAATAAAGAGGGAAACGTAGTTTTGTCAAGACTGACCTTTAAGCCCATTTCATGGCCACCTCACATGTTTTTCGTCTAATATTCTAATCTCACACCTGTTGCAAAGACAGTGCTTAGATAGGATATTCATCTTCTGAAGTACATAAGGGTTTGTTTTTGCCTCTGTGTGTGAAAAAAAATGGCTAAATCATATTCCTATTCATTCCAAGTTGGAGCAGAACTGCCTCGGCTTGCTGCCAAGAGTTATCCTTAGAGGGGACCACATGTTTTGAGGTTTCAGAGACAGTGGAGTAAAACTTTGCATCAAGAAATATCAGACACCTAAGTCCTTTAGCAACACAGTGAGTGAATGCTTCTGCCAACCAAGAGGCTTCAGTGGGCCCACAGCACAGCATGGGTGAGCAAGAGGGAGCTGTGTGTAGTAGGTGTGGGCATGTGATGTTGCTTACACCAAAGCACAGGTCACACTTTCTCTCCTCTACCTACCTGGTATCACAATAGCTCCTGCTCTCTCTCCTCTTCTGATACTTTCTAAAACCTTTGCTTTAAATGAATGGGAGCTCTCAGACAGCCAGATCTCACTTTGAGTGATGCTCTTGATTTTTGACTTGTGAAGTTCCACCCTTCTTGGAGAGAGACTCAGCAGAGAGCGAGGCAGGGTTTTGAGTCTCTCTGGTCCTGACAATTCTGCATTAGCGAATCCTATTCTTACCTCTACATTGAAATCTCCCTAACAAATGGAGGGGCAGCAATAGTAAGCGGTCCTGCCAGTTGCCAAGCAAATCAACCAAAAACCTGGGATCCACCCAACCAGTCACTCCTTTATCTCTCATTACAAAGACCCAGTTGCAAATCCTTTTCTTTCAGGTGGGGAAACGCTACACAAACCAGATGCATGACAACCAGGGGGCTCCATTATTCACAGATTTTTTATTTTTTAGATCTGATTATTTCTGTCCTCTTCATTTTTATGACCTGCACCAATGTGGTCTAATTTTAGTTCTTTCACATTTTCAGAGAGAAACCAGGAATGTTAAAGGTTCACTACTGAAAAATACTTTATTTTCAGTGAAGAGCTTTAAAAACAGTATTGTCTTAGCAACTTCGAAGTTTATAATATGGTATTATTGACTATGATCACTGTGCCGTGCACTGATCTCCAGAATTAATTTACCTACTAGTTGCAAATTTGTACCTACAACATCTCTCCTGTTTTTTACAGCCCAGCCCCTGGAAGCCACCATTCTACTCTCTTTGGATCTTTGTGACGGGGGTAATCATATTGTAATACAGCAGTGTATCAAATCAACACCTCGTACACCTTAAACTTACATAACCCTGTATGTTAATTATATCTCAATAAAAAGAATAATATTGTTAAATGACAATTGATCTGATTCAGGTAATGAATTTGAGTAGGACCTCTAAAATTCATTTTTAATTAGTGATAGGGCTGGGGGAGGGGAGAAAATCCTTATAATTACATACCAATCTCTGAATTATATTTCACTTGTTAATCAACAAGTCTGAAAACTAGGGTACTGCCTCTGATCTGTTATTGTTCAAGGATGATCTCAATGATCCTGAAATTCTTCTACTCATTTTGCATCAGACTATTTTTCACGACCTCAGTTCAGCCATCTTTGCTGTGTTTTATAAAGATCTCATGACCTATCTATTATAAGCTCTCATTATTCTAAAGATGCAAATGTTAAAGTGAAGGTATACCTACCTTCCTTTCTCTTCAGTCACTCCCCTATACAAAAGTCACCAAAATCACTTAGATCCTGTCGTCAATCAAATAACCAATCACCCTAAACGGGGTCCTCACTCAAGGCCGGGTCACAATGTTCTAGTGATTTAACCACAAGGAATGCTAGCTCCCAATATCTTCGATATCATGGACTCGAAGACTTCTAACATGTCATATTAGTTTCCTGTGTTTATCTGGGATTGGGGTTTGAGATGTTCTTTTAGGGTACAAGAGAATTTGCAGCTACTTGCTGCTGCAAATCAGTTAGGTGGAAGCCAAGAGAGAAAGGAGGGCAATATAGGGTACACAGGGCTTAACCTGGTCCACAAACTCTCAAGGGTTAACCTGAGGAGGATGGGTCAGCTAGGAGACAAGGTGAAGTTTTATGAGTGCACAGAAGTTAAATCAAGAGGTATCCAAATAAGTATACTGATACTAGAGTAGCTAACTGGAGGCTGTTGGTGTAAAACATCATTGCCACCTGATTATTATGATAACAAATGATGATGTTTTATGACTCATTTTTCTCTAAGAATGTGCATCTGAGCTGCTTGAAACATGAAGCTTGTTTGGACTAGATTTATAAGAGTGTTAACTCTAAAGGCTAAGGGATATATGCCTATAGAACTTTGTAAGAACCCATTACATAAAGAAAGTCCTTTTAACATTTCAAAGCACTTTTATACCCTTGGCATCATATAATCCAGCAGGCAATCCTATAAGGTTGGATTATAAGGAGGTGAGATAATCCACATAAAATCAAGATCAGAGAGGTTAAATGATTTGTCTAACGTAGACAGGAAGCAGGCAGTCAAGCTCAGCCTGGAACTCAGGTTTTCTGACTTTCAGTCTCTTTTGGAATTGTTGCTACAATATGATTGTTCCTATAAGCCAAATCAGAGCTATGGTTTCAAATGAAGACAGGAAAGAAGCACACAAATGTGTGTATACAAATGTGCAGGAGTGGGTTGTACACACAATCATTCAGTGATTTGAAACTATCCACACAGCTCAACTGGAAAATCACAGTAAAGGAGAGGTTTTCTTGCTGGTGACTTTTCGACCCTGTCAAAATCTGACTTTATTGACTGTTCCTCTCTATATGACCTCGGCTGCACTGCCAAATCTTGGCTATTGAATATTAGTATTGAGCCTATGAACAGTGGTTTCTAGTGCCCTTACAATCCATTCATTACATGCCTGTTACATATAAACTCAATCAGCCAAAAGCAGAGCAATATCCTAGCTATTGGCTTTTTCCCTCCTAAAATGCTACCAAATACTGGATATTCTAATTCTTCTATATTTTAAAGTGCTCAAATGTTTGACTCAGGGTTTCATGGACCAGGTCAAAAACAAGTGCTTTCTGCCTCAGGACTCCTCTGTACCCACAAACTTCTTGTTTGGAATAGGGGAACCTGCTTTATCTCACTGTGTTGAGTTTACCAAAAGAGGCCCACCATGCACCTACATTCCTTATTCCAGTGAACTAGCTTAAAATGCCTTTATGTAGAGGAGCATTTTAATAGTGTTTACCTCTTACCTTACTGTCTAGGAATGCTCCAAATATATTACACTGGAACACAAAGTCTAGTTATAGGCCCAGGTTACCCAGCAGAGAACCACAGAAAAACATCATTCACAATCCTCAGATGCTACAGATTCTCCATACCTTCTTAATCATTCTTCAGATTTTTCTTGATCCTTCAAAACAGCAGATTTCAGATGTTTATAAAACATTTCCATTGTCAACTGGGTCCCTATAGCTTCATCATGGACATTTATCTGGTAAATACCAAAGAGTTTATTATTAGATTTACTTCTTAGTTCTCGTGGTATCCGTCCTACTTATGTTATCTTCAAAATTTAGGAATGAGAAGTCATTTGGGAGAAAGACGGTAAGACTGAGAACCCTGAAACATGGCTCAGTCCTTGGTCCCTCCTGGGCCCCATCATATGCTCCCTCACTCAATGACAAGTGTGGCTGCAGTATCAGAGTTAGTGGTCCACACCCCATAACTTATTTGCCAGTTGGAGATGACCCTGTGTTCCAGAATGGAGAGAAAGTGTGTACCATCCCAGCATGATGACATTAGAGCTAGACTTCAAAGCTAGCCTCAAGATGCTACAGACTGATATTAACCACTGTCTGCCACAAGCATATGGGAAAAGACAGGCTGGAGCAGATCACAAGTAAAGACTCAGTGGCATATTTGCCCACAATACTGCTACAGTGGCATAGATTAGAGAGAGTGTGAGGCAAGGCATTCAACCGTTATTTTGCTCTGGATCATTTGGGGGTGGGGATGAGAGATTTGCAAACCTTGTGAGGACAGAAGGCAACATGGCTTCAAAGTTATGAGTAATGAGCCATTTGGGATGAAGGAAGTTGATTCTGTCACTCATTCTGACAGGGCTTCTTAACAGAAAAGGATAGGGCTGAGGGTAGGGGGCAGGTGGAGGCAGGGGGAGGCACAGAGAGAGGACAGAAGGGTGAAGCCAGCCAGGCAAATGAGAATGAGAAAGTGCAATTATAGACCTTATGGAGGAGCTGCTGGTAAGCTACGCTGGCCAAAGGAAAATGTTGATTGGACCAGTTTTCGGAGGGAAACAGACAGCCCTTCTGCAAGCAGATGGATGACAAATCTCTGGGAGGAGGCTGTGTTGTTCATGTGCGAAATGGAATTAGCCAAAGAGTAAAAGTGCCAAGCCATGTATGTAAGCAGGAACCACCTGCCCTGCATGTGGTGGTAGGCCGGTGTATGTGTATATGTGCGTGCGCGTGTGTGCGTGTGCGCACGCGGCATGAGACATTGGAAGCAAAACCTCTAGCTGAAAACTCCAGGACCATTAAACCAAGTGGGTCTCTATTTGCATACCTCTCTCTCTCTCTCTCTCCCCCGACCCCTCCCCAGCACTTTCTTGCTGCTTTAACTTTTCTCCACCTCCTATGTGTATCTTGTCTCATGGAACTATAAAATTAAGAAATGGGAAATTAAAAAAAAATCAAATAAAGACAAGGTTGAGATTAAGTGACCAGAAATAACCTGCAAGCAAAGGACAAAGTCAGAACAAGCCCTTCTACATTCCTACCTAAAGTTCTCCTTTCCTCATAAATTCTATCCTCAATGACTGGATTTATTGGGGAGGAAGAACAGGAGGAATTTTTTTGTGAAAGTGCATGATCTAGGTTCAGAAATGGAGATCCACGTGGCCTTCAGTGGGGACCATGGTTCTCTCCAGGACAGATAGGGTAGAATTCCTTACCAGCAATTCTCCTTTTTAGGTTAAGGTAAGACAAGTTTCTCAATCTCGGCACCACTGCCATTGTGTACTGGATAATCCTTTGTCATGGGCATATGTCCTGTGCATTACAGATGTTTAGGAGCATCCCTGGTCTTTACCCAGTAGATGCAGGTAGCACCTCCCCAGTTGCGACAACCAAGAATGTCTCTAGACATTGCAAAATGTTCCCTGGGGGGAAAAATCAGAACCACTGAGATAAACTTTATATAGTTAGCTGGTTCCAAATGGAAAACTACTTACTTGCTTCTTCCACGAAAGTTAAACACCCACACACAGACACACACACACACACTCACTAAACACAATCCCTCACACACAATATTATGAAGACTCTAAGAAAAGGTGGTCATACTGATTTCTCATACTGTCATTCACCTGACTGTTGTAAATCCTTCTAAAGCTTCAGTAGAACATCAAGAGCTCCATTTTTAAAGTGACCTAAACTGCCTCCAGTGTTTAGGGCACTAAGCCCTAGAAGTTTGGATAGAAGCATCAAATGGGATACGACTCCCATTCTTTCATTCAGCTTCTGCAAAATAATGCTGCATACATATGTATGCCTTATAATCGGGCTCTGCTAACTGTTTTCACCCAAAAGAAAAAGCAGACACATAAAGAAGCCTGAAAATGTATTCCATGGGCTCTGTGGTTGTTTTGAAATACTCTGATCCCTCACAGATTTTCAGTGACTGGAGGGACGGGGCTGTGGGAGGGGAGGTTTGCTGCACTCTGAATTACTTAGCTGACTCAAATGAACAGGCTTTTATATTGCTAGGTGTACCTGATACCGACTTTTCATGTTTATGGACTGGGTCTTTTCCATGTGTAAAGTACGAGGGCCTAAAGCATAAACAAGACATGGCCTCTCCTCTCTGGCATACAGACATTACTAATAGCTAATATTTCTTAAGTGCTTACATGCTATTGTAAGAGCTTTACATTCATTTAATCTTCAGAAACAATTTTGTGAGTAGCTATTATTATTAAGCCAGGTTTGCAAATGGGGAAACTAGATACAGAGAGATCAAGTGCTAGTAAAGGGCAGAGGGCGGGAATTTGACCCTAGGCAGGCTCACTCCAGTGCCCGCACATCCAGCCAGCACACTGGGCCACCCTTTCTGCTAAAACAGTTACAAAGTTAACTATGTTATCAAGCAGACCATGATAAATATTTTGAATAGCAAGGAAGTACAAGGAATAAAGGGATCTGGGAGCCCAAAGGAGGGAGAGGGTGGATGGCTTTGCAGTTAGAAGGGTATATAGAGGGGCTGGGTGTGTGCTGGGTCCTGAATTGAAGTATGGGGAGGATGTTGATGGGCTGGGTTAGAATGAGGAAACAAGGATGGCAACGTGTAGGGAATGTTGGAATTATGATGGGAGTAGGGACTGGCTGGAACTCAGGCTACCGATGGGAAGTGACAGGAGGAAAGGCTGAGAAGGCTGACAGAGGTCATCTTAGTGACGGATCACTGCACGTATTCCTCTTACTATGTACTGGGAGCTGAGAGATTTCTGAGGTGAGGAGAGACACGTGGTGAGCTGTGGCTATGGCGTGTCACTCTTCCCAAGAACATGAGATTAAACTCTGCCCTACTGCTTATTCCCCGTAAAGAGACATCCCCCCCAGTTTTTTCAAGCTCCTTTTTCTTTACTGACTCAAGACCCCTGGCACTGCAAAATATGCAAAGAAATCTGACAGCAGGTGATAACAGGATGCTTAGAGCTCTTTTAGTATAAAAAACAAAAGCATCAGAGTTACTTTTATAATAAAAGGAGCTGTATTTCTACAGTTTCAATCTCATTTGATCCATATAAGAACTGTTAGCAGGTATTACTACCTCCCTCCAACAAATAGAGAAAGAATGGCATGGATAGCTAATTAATTCCTGTCCCAGGATCACAAGGTGAAAGGATGTGGGAATTGGGGCCGCATGATAGTGCATTTTTAAGTACATGTACCTGAAAGGCTTCCCACTCAGGCAAAATCACAATGAGTTTCAGTATAAATAAAGCAACTAAATTCACCTGGAATGACATTATTTTTGTGGTGGGTGTTGAGATTGAGAACAGCATTAAATGTTGAAAGGAAAAAAATTTTGAAGCTCAGTGATAAGTTGCTTGGAACTGCAATCCCCACAATTCTAGGGCTAGCTTTGGAGGGGAATAGATCAGAAGGGGACATCTGCCCTCTATTACATTTTAAGACGTAAGTCACCAAATCTCTCATATTTCTGATTCAGTTTTTCAGATGACAGCAATTATTGAATAAAGCTATGTGGTTTGTTCAACAAGCAAGAAAAAAAAAAGAAGAAGAAAAAGAAGAAGCAGAAGAAGAAGAAGGAAGGATAGAACAAAAAAGAAAAGGAACACCCCACCGTGACCATGAGTTATTAAAGCCCAGCCTGGGGTCCACAAAGCTGACAGTTATTATACGTAATTAGCACAAAACAAGGCTGTGTATACACACTATCTCCAGACATGTTTTTGAAACAAGGGCTTTGCCTTTTACCACCAATAATTTGTCTTGTTGTATGTTGTTACTTCCACAGATGTTCCATAATTTTTTGCATATGGCTTAGCCAAAGAAAGCTTTTCCCCTTCCATTTTTGGGAAAGATGCAACTGCCTGTGTGAGGGAGAGGAGAATGTCTAGTTTTTACATAATTCTATGGTGATGATAGGGGTGGAGGTGGTTGGTGTGTGTGTGTGTGTGTGTGTGTGTGTGTGTGTGTGTGTGTGTGTAGTAACAAGATTCTCTACCCAATCCTGCCAACCCCATTTTATCTAACTCTTTACTGAGTCATTCCTGTGGGATTTGGGAGTACTCTGTACATCCAAGGTTCATGATATTTGCTGGAATAACACATTATCTAAAGCCTCTCTAAAAAGGGTTTGAATATTTACAGAAGAAAAAAGAGGCGGGAAAGATGTGAATACATTTGAGTTTTGTTTTTTTTTTTCCTTTTCTTGGCAGTCTTTACAACTGAAAACAGCAGAGCTTCTCATGTTTCTTTGACCTTCCTCAGCACGGTCCAGTATGCACATATACGGTATCAGAGAACAGCTCTGCTCAATGCTTTCTCAGGAAGGAGGGTCTGTATGAATGTGGTTTATTTTGGGGGGTCGGAGGGAAGTGGGGTTGAGAGTGCAGATATCAGAGGGAGGAGTAAGATGAAATACAAGCAGAGTGGGTTTTTACAATAGAGAAATACAACTGGCTGAAGGGATTGGGGAGCAAGGGCAGATTTAAAAATATACATCTTCTCTTTTATTGCGATGCCACCGATTGAGAGAACATTCTGCTGGGGGGGATGTCTGCCAAGGACTTCTAATTCAGTTTGTTCCACCCACTTTAGTTTTAAACCCAAGTACAGATTTTATTCCTGGAATGTTATAGGATTGGTGTGGGCAGAAATGGGCAAATTTACTTCAGAGGTGTTTTATAACAACTTGGAAAAGACCCTCTAAAATTCTCCAAGTTCATTTCAGGGGTGAATTTTATTTCTGTTTTCTTTTGAAGAAAGCTACCTGATTTCTTTAAAAACTGTATGTTATAAAGTAAAACTTGATTATAATTTGAAAGCATTTCAAAATAATGATACTGTCTATTAGGTATTTACTGTAAGCTACACGATTCGATAACAATTTGCATTCTCTCATTTAATGCTCACAACCACTTATGTGCTCATTTTTGGGTGAGAAACCAAGGTAAGGAGGGATGCCAGTGCTGAGTTCAAATCTAGGTCTTGACAACATCAAATCTTTCTTAGTCACTATGCAATTATGCTTCCATGTATCAATGTCTGGCAATACATAGTATTAATTAAATATATACGACATGGCCATCAGGTTATTTATTATTCTTAAAAAATGGTGGCAAAAACAGATTCCTTATGCTGCTTTTCTGATGAGAGATCTTGATGCAGCCAAAGGAGACTTAACGAAATTTGTCCGGTCTCTGATGTCTTCGTGGTAGGTGTGGGGGTATCTAGACAGTTGCAGAACAGGTGGGTATCTATTTATTTTGAAATGTCAATGGCACTCATACCAAAAATTGCTCACCCTGCCTTGACAACATTAAAGACTGATAGACTGTCCCTCCCTACCCCCAATCTCCAAAAGTATTTACTTCAAAAATCGATTTCCTCTGTCACTATTTATTGCGGCATTTTGCTCAGCGGTTCTGAGAAACCACATGGAAAATCACAATGTTACACTTGTTAAATTGACCCTGCAGGGTTCTACCATTAGTACGTGCATCATCCCAAGAGGTAAAAAGGCAAGTTTGCCAGGCTCATGCTGAGAATATCATCATGAAACCAACAAGGATATGCAAATCTGTCTGTTCTCTACCTCATTTGCATAGTTTTTCATTGGTTTTGTAGAACCTATATACTAAATGTCAATTTCCTTTTCTTTCCTAAAGCTGATTAGCTGTGTGTGATGTTTACAGCTCGAAGACCAAACAGTTTTAATAGGTAAAACATTTAAACTATACAATTAAAAAGCATGTGAGGAAGAAAAGAGGTTCTGATATACATCAAATGCATAGAAATACTTGTGCTGTTAAAATATGCTCTCCGAGTTTGGAAGATGCAGAGGCTTCATGCATGTCTGTGCTCGCTGTAAGCACCACCACAAAATTTGCTTAACCTATTTTTTTTTTTTTGCAACAATCTAGAAAAAGCAGATTTGCTTATAAACTACGAAGGGCTTGAACCTAGTCACTGAGTACACATTTATACTCACAACGAAATCTTAATGGAAGTCTGCCAACATCTGGGCTGACATTCAAACATTCTGAGTTTCTATGTATTCCAGTCTCTCAAAACTAATGTTTTAAAGCTCTTTTGATATTTTCTGAGGCACTACAGAGCTCAATTCTCACCTCTCAGTCCAGAGTAATACACAGCAATAATATTCTGCTCTAAAGAAATGCAAAGAGGGCCTTTTATTGTGCAGCAATTAACTTATCTACAGCACCAATACAACAATGGTGGGTTTTGAATCAAATTATTTTCCTTTGTGCATCAGAGTTAGGAATTGGGTAAAAAAGGCAACTTTGGAAAAACCTTGGTAATGTCTATAAATATTAAAAAAGAAATTATCCAAAGGCACTATCTTATAGACACACTTTATAGAATTAAGTATAGAATTTTTTGCATTTCATGGGGCAAATGAGCAAAGAACCTACTGTTATTAGTCACGAGCTCAACAGCTCTGCCAAGAGGTAACTGGTTATCTTCATCTTTGGAATATTTCTTTACTGGCAACGTTAACACAATTAGCTGATATCCCAAATTTCACATGGATTGCAGGAGAAATAGCTGATCAAATTAAATTAAATTTTATAGTTGGCTTTAAGGAAAAAAAAAATATCGAATGCTCTTAGGAGATATTAGAGGTGGGCAAACCTGCAACTCCAAACAAAGACACGTCCTTCCAGGTTAAGAGTCTTTGCATCACATGGAGCCCAGGTGAAGCTGTGATAAAACATCACTGGAAAGTTTTAATACCGCTAAGGCTACAGGCACACTTCTGTCTAATGGAATTCAGCTGTACAGTTCCTTACTTTCAAACATAACCTGTCCTGTTTTAAATTTTTTCTTCTATTTAATCGTGATGGGCAGCAGGATGAAACAGGTTGCATTAAATGGCACGAAAGAGAACAAAAGTAAGAAAAGTGCTGAAAATAAAGGCAGAAATGGTGATGCTAGAGCCACAGTCTGTACTCATGTCTCGATGGCTCTATCAGCGAGTTATTTCCAAAGGTCAGAGAAGCCGCTAATTGACTCCATGCCTCTATTTCCTCATCTGCTAAACAAAGGTCACCACACATCCTCTCACCTGGAAGGAATTTTGTAAAATTGAGAAGCTTACAAATAGCACTGTGAACATGGATGCCAAACTATTATCTCATAATTCAATGTGCCCAAGTCAGATGGAAACAAGTGAAACCCCAAATTAATTTGATACCATATGTTATGGGCTGCATTTTCCAAAAGCCTTTAAAAATTGGCATTTATAATATTTGTGGGTTCATCCTTTTCCACGTACAGAAACGTGTGCACACATCAAAACAGACCCAGTTAAATCTTAATTATCCGGTAGAGGATTATCCAAGATTCTTATTGTTTTTCTGTCTGCATGTTGCCCATTTTTTAGCCTCTCTGGCAATTCCTCCATGATCAAAAAAGGAGAGGGCATGCAAATTAATCAATCCCTTTCTTTATTCACTGCAATTTCAATGATGGGTGCTCCCTCAGCCTCCATTGGCATGGGTAAGTGAGAACATGCTATTTGTACTCACAGCTGGATATAAACATTTATTGGGGAATGAAGTATTCACATAAATTAACTTAATCTCTCTTCACCTTCTAAAACTTTGCTTACTTAATGGAAATTTTTTTAAGATCTGTTTCATTTAGAATTCTACATCTATGTGCCTGCCTTTTAAAATAGAGTAATAAACAAAATTTAAGCTTTCTCTGATGACTAAGTATTAGAAATATCCATTTATTCATTATGGTGCTATATAACACAGCACAACTTCCTATCTGCTTTTAAATATTCTTTATTCTCCTTTGATCTCAGCCAGTCATCTGATACATCACCCTTTTTTTTTTCATTCAACAAATCAAATACATATGGTGTCTCCTGTATGCCAGACACTATGTAAGGACTGAATAAGAAAAAAAACAAGCATGGCTCATACTCTGACAGAACTTACATTCCAGCTGGGGAGAAAAAACAAAACTGCACAAATATATAAGTTTATATGTGAAAACAGCTCTTGAAGAAAAATAGAGGGCGATGGGGAACAGTTGAAAGTGGTGTAAGAAGGCCAGGGAAGTAGGAGCTCATAGAGAGAGATGGTGGGACTAGAATGGTAGAAGTGGAGATGGAGAGGAGTGAGTAAATTCAAAAGATATTTAAGAGATGGGATCAGCAGGACTTGGTGACAAGGCACAGAGGCAGAGAGAGAGAGAGAGAGAGAGAGAGAGAGAGAGAGAGAGAGAGAGAAATACTTCAGGGGTAACTTTTAGGCATCTGTCTTGGGAAACTAGAGAGCGTTGGTGGCTAAGATGGAGAACACTGGAGGAAGATGAAGTTAGGTGAGCTGTAGAGGGTTCTAACTTTGGATTTGAGTGACAATGACTTTATGATCTCCAAATGGAGCTTCTACATAGGCAGCTGCATATACAGGTCCAAGGTTGTGGAGGAATCTGGCCTGAAGATATAGGTGTAGGACCTTGTGTCCATCAAGAAGCTTTGAGTTGAGACGAGCTCATTTAGAAGAAAAACAAAACTTGAGAAGAAAAGTGGACCAAGGACTAAGCCATGAGGAGCACCAACATTTAGAGGTGTAGACAGCAGGTAGAGGACAAACCTAGGAAAGCTGCACTGAGATGGACAGAACAGGAAGGCAGGATGGAAATCAAGAGAGGATGGCATTAAGAAAGCCAACAGAAGAAAAGGTTTTATTTATTTATTTATTTTTTATTTAGGGGAGGCAACCCTTGGTTGACCTCACAGATTGCAAGGACCGTGTCAGCTTACAATTCCTTATTTTTTATATTTTAAGCCTACAGCACCTGGTCTTCTTAGGTGGTCTCCCATCCAAGTACTAACCAGGCCCGACCCTGCTTAGCTTCCGAGATCAGATGGGATCGGGTTTGTTCGGGATGGCATGGCCACAGACAAGAAGGGGTTCTAGAAAAAAAGGGAGTGAGCAGTGCTGGCAAAGCTACTGAGAAATTCAGAAAGATGACGACTATTACAAAAAGCACACAGAAGACCCAATGACATGAAAGACATGGAAATCACAGATGACCTCAGCAGGAGACAAGAGTGTGGACTGCAAGGGGTGAGCCAAGATAAAGCCAATCTTGAATCATCTCCTCACAGAAATAGTAAAGAATAGTAACTGAGGATGCAGGCTCTGGAGACAAACTCTTAGGGCCCACTTTCTGGTTCTTCCACTTAGTTATGAGACTTAAAGCACATTACTTAATTTGTCTAGGGTTCAAATTTCTCATGTAAAAGGAGAATAATAATGCCTACCTACTGTGCTGGCGGGAGACTAAGTAAATGTAAACCATTGAGCACAGTGCCTGATGCTTAGTAGTTGCTAAAGAAACACTAGCCTTTTATCATGATGATGATTACTGACACTCTCCTAACCAATTAAATTGATATGAATTGTGTATTTATCTGTCAGATATTGTATCAGACTCTAGGACAGAACAATCAATAACTACAAAAAATAATTATCTGTCTTCATGGAAATAAACCAAAATTTTATAACGAAATATTTTCTGTTAATGGTGATAAATGTGAAGGAGAAAGATAAAGCAGAAAAGGAGGCTAGGACAGTGGTTTAGAAAACAATTTTTAGAAGTCTGTCCACCAAGGCCTCATAGAGACAGTGACATTTGAGCAAAAGTCTCAAGACAGTGAAGAAGAAAGCAATGTGGTGACACAGGTCATTTCAGGTTGAAGGAACTGAAGGTGCAAAGGTCCCGGGGTGGGATCCTCCTGGCATGTTAATGGTAGAGCATAAAGGAGGGAACTAGTATGGCTGGGGCTGAGTACATGAGGGGAAGATGGTAGGAAATGAAGCTAGAGGTGGGGGTAGGGCTGATTATGATGTACCCTTTATGCCATGATAAGGTCTGTGGTTCTTATTCTGAATAAGCTGTGAGGCCATTGGAGGGTTTTGATCAGAAGAATGACAAGATCTGAACTATGTTTTAATGTTTATTCTGGAGCCTATGTTGAAGATATATTTTCGGGGAGCAAAGACAGAGGCTGAGAGATCAGTTAGGATGCTACTGAAATACTTCAGGCAAGAGATAATAGTGGTTTGGACCCAAGGGGTTGTGTAGGAGAAAAAGAGAAAAGTCAAGGACAACATCAAAGCTTTTGGCCTGAGTAATTGAAAGGAGAGAGCTATTATTTCCTAAGATGAGGAAGAGAGTAGGAGGAGCATATTAAGATGAAGCTCAAGAGTTCACCCAAGTGGAGACAGTTACGAGGCAGTGGGATACCCCAGTCTGACAGTCAAAGGAGAGGCCTAGGATGGAGAAGTCGTCAGCTTTGCGATAGTTTTAAGAGGTCAACGAGGGAGCAAGAGAGGCCTGAGGACAAAGCTCTGGGGCCATTTAATGTTGTGAATCATACGTTACTATATTCCATTCTAACTATCCTGCTTGTTAATGGGCACACTGCTGCTGGTGGGAGTGCTGACTGGTGCCATCCCTGTGGAAGCCTATTTGGCTGTGGTCAAGATATATCAAATAGCAGACCCCAATGTAACATTTGTATACATGCTATGGGCTGGGTGGCAAAGTGCATGGCAGATTTCAGTCATCTTCACAAGATATTTATACTTTTTGCATGTGTCATGCACTAAGTTGCTGAGCAGACAGCAAATCGGCCGGGCCACAGGAAGCAGAGAGGCCAGCGACGGCTGGAAATTGATGAGACAATCGATAACCTATTCGCTACTCTTCTGCCAAATCCCTACAGAATTAACAAGACTCTGAATCATTTTGTTGTACTACTTTTTAACAGGAAACAGATCATCAAAACTCCTTGGGATTCTTCCTGTTCTTACCATAATTTCATTAACTTACAAAGTATCACTGTTCCGTTTTGTTCAAACTCATCTGAGGGTATGATTTCTGTTCTTAAATGGATAAGCTGGCTCAGAATGGAGTAGAATTCGGGCATAATCAAGGAAGCTAGGTGGTAGAGTGTAAGAGGAGCTTCCTGCATTTGGAAATACATTCCTCGTAGAGCGTCAGTTGGGGAGGGGGTCCACACAAACTCTGGCCCTGCTGCTAAGTGAGCTCAAGAAGCAGCAGTACACAAGGGGGAGGAGTGGTATCTCGGCCAAGGACTCCTTAGAGGTCATGCTTAGAAGACCTGAAATCCAATGTCTGTCATCTGTAGAACAAAGAGAGAAACCATGGATGATGCTGAAAGGCCTTTGGCAGAAATAAAAACTTGTTTATTTGTTTTTTGCCCATCTAAAATATTACAGGTGTGACCCATTATGGGTTACTGATACTGAACGGAACACAGAAAGTGTCAGCTGCTGGGCCAAGTTTCATAGTTGTAAATAGGAAGGTAAAGGCAATGTTCAATCTATCTCCCTTGTAGGCAGTTGATTTTAGTTAGAAATGAGACGCTGACTCGTTTTTACAAGCCAACTGAAGAATACCAAGATATTTTCTCTCTGTAGATTCTCATACTCAGAGTATATATAATCATATGACTAATCTATTTGCTGTTTATATTGTCTGTTTTACCCAAGAGTGATTTACACTTAAAAACCCAGTAAGGAGGATGTCATAAAAATATTTTTAAAATTAAGTAAAATTTAATAACAGCACTTAGACAGGTGGGCTACCAATGAACTCTTTAAAATAACAGAATGAAGAAGATAGTTTGGTAGTTATGCACATAAGCCCCTTTAACCTGGTACATGGGAGGCACTCAATCAATGCTGAATGAAAGAATGACTCTGCGCGAGGAAAGATGAAGCAATTCAACTTGCTATTCTGGAGTCCCTCGTGTAAGATGGGAATAAAGTCTAACAGAGTCATTAGTGGAATTTAATAAGGAAAGCTTCCAAAAGAGAAAACTCCAGTTCTTCTTTTATTACTGTATTTCTCAGATTCTCAGTGGATCTAAATTTAAACTCTACAGGAAGCAGGAAACTTTGCCAAAAGGTGCCGAGGGTAACATATACTACAAGCACGTTTGCTGATCCTGTCTTCAAGGCCCTTCAGCCTTGAAGAATTTGAAAAGGACAAACAGGAAACACATACAGCTCCTTTTATGCATTACTATCTAGCTATTAAAAGCCAAGAAGAATGATGCGGTTGTCAATGGCAATTTGCAACCACATTTTAAAAGTTATAACAAGTCAATTCTCAGAGCTAGAAACTTTATAGTGTGAGAGGATGAGGAGGAGGTAAAAGGTGTAATTGTCCAGGTCATCAGAATGCATATCAGAAAACCTTAGGGAGCTTTTTCAATCACAGAGCTACCATTTATGAAAGTCCACAGTCCTAACTTATCCTAAACTTGATATACCTTGTCTCTTTTGATGGATTAAGAGCTACTGGCTTTATACTGTGTTAATTTAGGAATGATGCATATGTAAAAATTTCACTTAAGAAAATTAACAAATATAGCTAGTTTTCTCTTTAAGAAGTACTAATCAGTGGCAGTGTTTTGTTTTACAAGGCACTTCATAGTTTTCCTTAATAAACTATTAGCTAAAAATATAATTGAAACTAAACTTTTCACATTTGGAAGTACTTTAGCTTGAATACAGAAGGATGGCGTTTAGCAGAAATATCTTCTCGAGAACTGATAACACTGTGAAAAAGTTAGAGTGAGAATTCAAGGAGGATCATGGTGCCAGTGTCAAAGGCAGCATAGTTTTTAATCTCCCAGAATCCCTGTCCTCTTCTTTTCCCCCTACAACGACAACGATGACAACAACAAAAATAGGAAAATGAGATCACAAAACCTATAACCCGTGGACAACACCAGAACAAAATTAGGTGGCCACGTAGCCCATAAGCCTGAAAATACTAATGCGTGTGGCCAAACTATCTATTGCTATAGAGTCAGGTGGAAGCAACACCAATGCACAAAAGGCAGTGAGCAACTAAAGGTTTAATGAAAGGAGTCCACAAATCTCCAAAAGGTCCTCACCATAAGGTGAGCAGGTTGATAAGCTATTTTGATCACAGCAGCATAACTGGTCAAAATTCCTACAGAGTCCAATTTGTACAGCAAGAGCAAGGGACTGCAGGAAACACTAGGTGGCACAGAGTCTATATACTCTCAAAACCAATAAAACTAAGCTTCTTTCCACAACTAAACTACCCGGAGGAGAAACCTTTGAGAGTATCATCCACCTTGAGAATGACAGTAATAAAATCAAAGATAAGGGAAGGGGCAGATAAAAGTAGAAGCAGAGGAAACAGAGCTAAGAAAGTATGGACCATTTTACACCATTTCATGGAAACAACAGAAGAGGGAGCTGTAGAGCTTAGAAGCTAGAAAAGCTTTCTTTGCCCCTAAAAATACAGAAAAATTCATTTCACTTAAAAATAAGTAACAAAATAGGATTATTATCAAATTCAATACACAGTTATTATGAGAAAAAAGAGATAAAGATCAGAATAACATTTGTTACCATAGAGATATACCCACAACAGATAAAAACTTTAAATTAATACTTCAAAAGAGTTAAAGAAAATTGAGAAAATAAAAGAAGATATAAAGAAACAAATCTAATTGCAAAATTCAGAAATAATGCGACTGGAGTGAATTTGAAGCTAAAGGGGAAAAAATTAAGAAATGAAGACTAATGAACAAGGAACACAAGAGGGAATACACACACCAGAGAATGACTGAAGAGTATTAGAAAATGGAAAGGAAGAAAGTTTTAAAAATCAAAAATAAATGAAGAAAGAGAAAGAATGCAAGAGAAAGACTCTAAAAGAGAAAATAGGCAAAGAAAATCAAGGCAGACATTACAATAAGAGTCTTCAAAAAGCAAAGCTAAGCAATGAAACAGAACAAATACTTAAAATCATCATGCAAGCACACTTTCCAGAAGCAGAAAAGATTTCAAACTACATATGTAAAGGACACCATGTGCCTGGAAAAACTGGCCTAGAAAAAAAAGACAAAAAATAAAATAAAATGCTTTGGACATTCAGGCAAAATGACCAAGTCACTTAAAAAAAGACAGAAAATTAGAGAGTCATCAGATTTTTCAAGAGCCAGGCTTTGTGCTAGAAGTCAAAGGAATGCCACTCAAGAAAGGCAACTAAGCTAAGACTTTAATATCCAGCCAAAATGATCTTTGAGTCAACAACAATCTGTTATTAGTATGCAAAGACTCAGGGACTACATACTGTTCCTATTAGCCCTTCCTTGGTAATCTACGAGGGAGAAACTTCAGGCAACCAGAATGACCAGAGGCACAGACACAAGGACTAGGGTGGGCTTTACACACATAATCAGCTATAGGAGTCCACTGCTCAGAGATGTTTATAAAGGGGACAGTATTGTGTATAATAGTTATATGCTCTGACAATGGAGAGATAGTATGATGATGAAAAACATGGGGGGAGAATACAAAAGAAAAGAGAATAAGCTCACTAATATAGACCTAAGTGGGAGTAAAAGGATATTACTTTAAATCAAATGATGGGGTGAGAACAGAAAAGAAAAGAAAGAATTACTGGGAATTTCAATATTGCCCATAGTAGGGAACCTATAGAAAATAGCCTTAAAAAAGAGGAGGGGCCGTAAAGGTATTATATTAAGGAATTAATATAAATAAAATTTATAATAGCAAAAAATATAAAAACCACCTAAATAATATAATTGCTTGTGTTAGAAAATGAAGGATGCATTTAAAAGTGGTTATCCATAGAGGAGAAAATAGAGTAAAGGATACAGGGATGAAAGACAGACTTCAATGACTTTATCTTGTTTTATAGGTTTGAGTTTAGGAAAACTTAAATATTTTTACATAATTATGGAAGAAAAATAATTTTCTAAAAACCTCCTTTAAAAATCTCAACTAAAATAAAATAAATGAACTTAAATGTATATCCAGTCACTGGCGTAAACACACAAAGTGACCCTAACATAATGTAACTATATATCCCTAGCCCAATGGACTAAAAGCCAAAACAAAATCAAAGTTCAAAGTTTTCAGTAAGCATATTGCCAGGGTGCCATTGGCATTTTCATTCAGAAATTATAGTGAGTGTAGTGTGGGATAAAGAAAATGAGTAAACTGTGTCGGTGTGACTGAGGACTACAATTTTCAGCTTGGGAGACAGGAAATGCTGAGGTTAAGAAGAGCCTGATACATCAGTATAAACTCATGATGTATTTTACTTTAAATAATACTCACACACCACATATTTATGTGTTTCATATCCATGAAAGAGAGATTTCCTAGCTCTGGTTGCGCCCACGGAAAAGGCTGAGAAACAACAACAAACCCAGCTGTAATGAGTGAGTACCCCAGCAGCCCAGACTGCTGTCCTCAAACACTATTTCTCACTAAAAGGAACTAGGTTTCCTTGAGAAAAAACCTGATCCCAGGTCTGAGGCAGGACATGTCCAAGATGAGCCTGGACATATTGTCATAGTAGAAAGCAAGGAAACTATCAAAGACAACTAGTAGTGGAACCTTCCGGATCCACGGTCAAAGAGAAGGCCATTCTCCAGCATCAATAAGGGCCATGGCTGTACTGATTGCAACACACCAGGTATGTTTAAACCCATTTGTTCACCGCAATACTTTTAAGAAATGGTGACTCGGGAGGACATTATGAAAAAAACTTTATTTTGAAAATGAGTAAATAAAGGGAAAAAATATTTACTCTGCTTTTTGTATGAAACCTGAAGTGCTGAGTAAACAAATGGTAGATGAGAGGAAGTTTCCCTTCATGAACAATGACTCCCGCTAATAAATGAATAACGAATAGAATTACACTATCACCGTTTTGTAATCTCTAATAAATTTATGAATTTAGACAAAAATATCATGGGAAAAGGAAATACTACTAACCATCACCTCCCGATGGCAATACACAACTCAGTGCCAACTATGAGTTTGTCAGGCACAGTTCCTAAGGGATGCAGAAGACAGAGGAACATGCTTCATGATACCACAGAGATGTAAGCATCAAAATCCAGATGGTGGGAAATTCTACTGGACAGATAGTCTGATTTCTTCAACAGAAAAAAATGTAACACAAAAAAGATGAAGATGGAACCAAGAGCTTAAAAGAAGCTTTAGAGACATAGATTTTATTTGCATCTGACTCAAGTAAACTATAAAAAAATTCTACAACATAACAAAAAGTTATTTATGAGACAATTAGGGAAATATAAACGTTGATTGGATATTTGATGATATTAGGAATTATTGCTAATTATTTAGGTATACTGATGCTACTGTGGTTTTGTATAAGAAGAATAGTCCCAACTTTGTATAGAAACACTGAAATATTTACAGATAGAATGATGTTTGGAATTTACCTCAAAATAATCTGGGCACAGAGTAGGGTAGATGAAACTATGTTGACAGCTGTTGAGGTGGGATGATGGGGCACATCTCTCTACTTTTGGAAGTGTTTGATATTTTCTACAACAAAGTTAATGTTTCTTCAAGAAGTCAGCCAGCCATGTTTCTTAGATGTGATTTCCCACAGCTGTCACTTGGGGTACTTATTCAAATTCCCTTGCCCTATGTCTGTCTACTTAGGGTACTTAGTAAAGTTAAAAGTCTGCCCAACCCTAGATTTATCAATCAGAAAATCCTGAGTAATGCCTAGAAACCTGCAGGTGAGTCTTCTGCACACTCCATTTTGCTTTAATTTTTGCAAGAAGTAAATTATTTCAGGGTTCAAAGTGTTAAAAGAACCCCATGATAATCTAAAATGTCCTTCACGCATTATTGTTTAATTTCAATAAAATATTTCCTTCCTTTGTCATATATCAACAAGTGACTTTAAAAATGTATTATGAATGACAGCATCAGGTCATACTTTCTCAAGTTTGCTGAGCACTTGGGGTTAATAAACTAGAGGAAAGAACCTAAAGTAACTTGGGTAAAGTCAGAGAAATGTGCCTCTTTTGTGGAAGCCAAGCTTTGTGACAGAATAGATAAGCAAAATAAAAAAAAAAAAGTCATCCCAAACCCATCTACGACATCAGTTCAACAACTATTTCTAGAGTCACAAGAGCCGTTTTCCAAAAAGAGGGTCCTCGAGACAAAGAACACACTTCTTTCTGAGGATGATACTTATGATTAGAATCTAGCAGTTCATCGAATGACTTAGTTTCTTTGGTAAACAAACAAGTTCACCAAGATGGTGAACAATCAAAACCAGACATCAGTAGCAAAAGTTTTGATAAAGAATAAGGGAGCAGAAAGGGACCAAGTCAACACTTAGGAAGCATTACTAAGGTGTTAATTACAGTCTCAGAAGTTTTGTATAGGAGCTCTGATTTAACCTTTATTGTAGCATGTAGCTTTTATACTTAAAAAAAAAAATCCCAGCCTGAAATTTGAAAATACTTACTTGTAAAGGTATAGGTACCCTATGTTCATTGCAACATTATTCCGAATAGTCAAGACATGAAAACGACCTAAGTGTTTTTTGATCAATGATTAGATAAAGAAGATGTGGTACATATATACAATGGAATACTACTCAGCCACAAAGAAGATAAAATATTGTCATTTGAGACAACGTAGATGGAATTGAGAGTATCATGCTAAGTGAAACAAGTCAGATGGAAAAGGAAAGAACCATATGATTTCACTCATGAAGGACATAAGGCAGAAAGCAACAAATGAACAAACAAAACACAGTCATAGATATAGACAATAATATTTGATTTCCAGAGGGGTAGGGAAGTGGGGGAAGAATGAAGAGGGAAAATGCAATCAAATATGTGGTGATGAAAGGATGAAGAGAGAAAGGTAGTCAAATATTTGGTAATGGAAGGGGACTAGACTTTGGGTGTGAGCACACAATAAAATATGCAGGTGATATATTACAGAATCATATATCTGAAACTTATATAATATTTTAATTTAAAAACACAAAAATAAAACAAACAAAATTGACAGCATTCTTCCAAGGGGCTTCAGAGGATCTGCATTTTATTTTTAAATTAAATTTCTCACTATTTAGTAATTTAATTTAAAAAAGCATTCCCTGCGTCAAACAGTAGAATAGCACTTAATACAGGGGGTTAGGTTCTAAAGTTTCCACCTAACAGAAAGTGTGTGGGGTCAAAATTACTCTTGAGATTTTAAGGTGTAAATCAGATCCTAATACTACTCTACTCAAATCTTTCAGTGGCTTCCAACCACATTTATTGCAAAATGTATAGTCCTCATCCTTATCAAGGCTTAGAAGGCCTTGCCTGATCTGGTTCCAACTGTGTAACATCTCCCTTTATTTCCTGCTCGCCTCCATGTTCTTTTACATGTGCCTGATACAATCCTGTTCCTACCTACAATGCGTCTCTTCTGACAAATCACAAAATGCGTTCCCTTCATCCGGCTCAAATGTCTCTCCATGATCACTCTGTCTAAAGGAGCAACATTTCCTCTTTCCCCTGCCACTCAGATTCTTTTTATGTGACTTTACATTTTCTTCAGAGCGTTCATTACAGCTGACATTATACCATAAATTCCTTTTTTGTTAAATGAAAGTCAGAAACTTTGTTCACTGCTCCAGCCTAGCACCTATAAGAGTCCTGGCACAAAAAAGCACTCAATAAGTATTACTGAATGGCCAAAAATCCTCTAGATTGCCCATCAAAGATAACATAGAAGTTTTTTGTTTATATCATCTTGTGCAATAATTATCTTGAGCACTAAAGTCTGAGAACCACTGAACTAGACTGAGGCACAAGAGGAAAGTCTACAGCAGATGTGTGTGTAGGATTCCAAACCATTGTACCTGGAATACCCCCAGCAGAGAGAATTCTAAAGCATCCTTGCTGGCATGAAGTCTTTCCTTATGCAATTTCGATGGTTAAGTCTCTATATCTTTAATATTTAATTGATTCTGTTGTTGTTGTGAGGGTTAAAGGAGATGATAGCAGTACTCTTCAAAAGTAAGATTCTTAGTCCTTAGTCACGCTGGTAATTAAATGTAACTTCTATTCTGACAGTGTGGAGACTACTAAAGGGCCAAAGCATACTGCCAGTTTTGTGCAGATCTCACATGAAACTTTCTCCTGTCATCTCGGTGCATATATTTGCCATCCTTTAAATAGAAAGGGTGTAGCTCTACTCTTATTTTTTTCTTTTTAACATATAAACTTAAGGTTTCCCTACGTCCATTCACATGAAAATTCACAAGTAAGCCCTCTAGTATAGCACGGGTACATTCCGTTCAATTACTGGCTAAGGCCAGGCAACACAGCCCGAATTCTTGTCCTCAGTGGATGTTAATATGTGATAACACAGAAGTGTGTGTGGCATAAAATGGTGTAACACAATTTATTGGCATTGCAGTGTCACGGGTAACTGTGCTTCTGGTAGTAAAATCTCAGTATGAAATTCAAAGTCAAAGATTGGACTCACCATGCAAAACAAGGTAAATTGTGCCCTCTGAAGCTGAATAGACAAAGATGGGCCCTCAGGCTTATAGGTTTCTTCTTGTTTTCTAAGGGTATCAATGAGCATCTCATTAATGTTATAATTTGAAAAGTGTTTTCTGCCTCTAATGGATGATTTAGACTAGCTGAGAAAGCTATCATTGGTTCCCCAAATTGCAGGCTTACAAATTAAAAAATGCAAATTGTTTCATATTGTTAATGATTCCAACTTTGAAAGAAGCCATTTCTACTCTTCCTTTCGTTTTAAGTAAATATGTTTTAAGTGGATAAGTTTAAGTAAAAAAAATACCCTGAGATTGCAAGGTAGCTGTTAAAAAATAAAATACGGTTATTATTTGCAACTCCTTATTTTAGGAAACCAGGATTTTTTAAATATTGTGCAACAATATTATAAAACATCAACAACAACAAAAGAGAATAAATTGGAAACTAAAGTTATAGAAGCCTGCAGCTGTCATCTGTAACACTGATTTCAAATTTCTATGTTCATCACAAAGCCTCATTGTTCTTTTTGCTTGGTTTTATAATCCAGCATTATACACTGAAATCTAACAAACATACTAACAAAACTTTTCTTTATCAGTTTTAAATATTTTGGTTTTACACAAGATTGTGTTTGAAAAAGGAGCTGATATGAAAAAAAATTGTAAGTCATCAAGCAAAGGCAATGAATGATATCTGTACCTGTGGCTGTTTATTGCTGTAGCTTTGTTATGCCTAAATATAGAAAAGAAAAGAAAAAGAAAAAAAAAATGAGTTATTGTGGAACTTTCCCCCCACACAATAGTAAATACTTGAATATAAGTAATATGATGATGATACATGTAATCTTCCTCTTCTTTTTCACATGTTTGGAGTCAAGAAGGCAAAGGGCTGGAGCAATCAATGATGTGACATGTGTTTACACATGTGGATCAGGGAAGAAGGATGGGATAGAAGGAGTTTCGCCCACCAGCGATAATGCCTTTTCCATCAAGTGTTCTCTGATTCAAGGGAAGGAATGTGCTGTGGTAGACGGGGCATCAGTTTATTACTCAGAGGGATTTAGGGTCAAGGGTCAAAGCCCGCATGCTTATTATTAGTGGGGCAACTCTGAGTTCACTCACTTCCATTTCCTCAAGCATCTTTTATCTGCCAGATGGCAATACTCACCTAAGTGTCTGTCAAGATGCCTTTCTGTCTCATAAAAAATAACATGTAAAAGTCACCTGGCCCCTAAGTGTTCAATAAGTAGCTTCTGCCCTCTTCTTGGGACCTTGTAGAATGCTGACTAGTCTGCTCCAGCCACAGGGATCAAAGTTCTATGTCAGGAATGGGCTTTCCAGATAAGAAACGTGACCAACCCTGTTCTCAAGTGTCATGGAGAAACCCTTCCAGAAATCTAGCTGTGTGTACTCACCCTAACTTCGTTAAGCCCCACATTAGTGGCTGTCTGTGACCTGACCTGATCCCTGAGGTGAAAGAACATAAGAGGTGGGAGAGAAGGGGCTAAGAGAAAGGCAGTCTCCTCGCAGGGCCAAGGCCATGGAGAACATGGCTGCTCCTCAATGATTACAAACCATGAATCATTAGGCCCTGGAGAATTTTTCTTTTGTTTAAATCGAAGTCAATCTTTTCTAAGTATTAAACGGGGCACCTTCTCTTCACATTTAAAAGCAAGCATTTGCCACTTCAGCTGAACAAATTATATAGGATTGAAAATAGTATAGCTGAAAGAAACGTGGAGTTTGTAATTAGAGTTCTCTCTCTCTCTTTCTTCCTTCTCAAAGCAAACAGGAACAAACTGAACTGAAACATGGTTGTTTAAAAAGCATAAAGGTTGTCATCCCCGTGTTCTATCTTTAGTCTTGCTTTCTTTGTCTTTCTAAGATACTGAAGATAAGTTTCCCCTATGTATGGAAAACGTGAGCACACCCAGGAAGCAACAGTGTCACTGTCTCAGCATCACTGGGACAGTCCTCTGCCTAGGGGATCAGACATCGAGCCACGCATAGATTACCCCTTTTTTTTCTACAACTCATGAACTTGTAATGTGGCTCATGAACAAGATGGATGCTTAAAATATCAAGGAGTATTCTGCGAACAACATTCAATTGTATTCAGAAGGCTTGGAATTCGGTGAAATGGAAACAAGATGTTTCAGTGAACCAAGCACCAGAGTTAAGACTGTGAGTTTCTTGAGGAGCTTTACAGATACCTATTTCATGTTCCAATGATTGTGTGTAAATCTTTAGAGGAAAAATTAAATATTTCATTAAAAAAAAAAACCCAGGAGTTTCTGAAATCTCTTTTGTGAATCAAAACCAGAGTAGAGACCAAGTGACTAAGAATACAAATGAGACTCAAAAAAAAAAAAAAAAAAAATTGTCAATTTTATTTTCCCTTTTGCTGGTGTGAGATTTTAAAGATATTCCGTCCTATCAAAGGATGGCATCAAATGTATTTAAAGTATCAACATAAACCTGCCTCTTCACATCCTTCTTATTCTCATAGTATGTTATCTAATCTCGTTTCATTCACCTCACCAAGTTTTATAATGGCATGTATGTTAACATTTTTAACATTTTATATTTTGAAAATGTTACAATTAATTCACATTAAAACTCTACCACTAATTCGGTAACTCACGATTTAGAATTTTTTAAAGATTCTCACTAGCATTCAGCTTAAGCCTTGTGTCTGGCTATATTTTTTAAAAAAGGTTCGAGAATGTTTACCTCATTTAAGCTTTGTTAAATTTATTTTATTGCCATCATTTGCATCAATAACATACTAATTAAAAGTGATTTAGTCTTTAAAGTGAATCTAGATGAAACTATTATGTTTAGTATAGATGAAAGTTTTCGAGTCTGAGTCAAAACTTAAAATATCTGGATTCAAGTTCTGTTTATGTCACATACTATGTGCTCAGTCTTATACAATAATTTAATTTTTATGAATATCAGTTCATCATTTATTAAAATGGAGGTAAAAAGAAATACTTGCCTTAAGAACTACTCAGAGGATTACATCACTATAAACTGTATAAACTGTACACAATCATTATGTCATTTTTATCATCATCATCATCATCATCATCATCTGTGCTTAAAAATAATTCAAATGAAAGAGGGTAAGAAAGATTCAAATGGATCCCCTATTCTGGCACCATGGTACCTGGCACCATGCTATAGATTGTGCATGTGTTGTGCCACTTGAAGTCACAGCAAGAACTCTATTGTCTACATTTAAATTTATATCTGTTATATGAAAATACATTGTATTTCCAACTCTGGAAACAAAGGAACAGAGAAAGTTAAGTAACATACTCAATGAATTTATTATTCAGGTACGTTTCATGAATTAAATCGATATTTATTGAGTACTTACTATGTACCAAGCACCCTTTTAGGTGTGAGGATAGAGAAGTGACAAAACCTCTGCTATCAGCAAGCTGACAATGAATTGCCTTCTTTCGAATTCTAAATCATTGTTTTCTCCACTTCACATTATGCCAATGTGTGCTGAGGTAGGGGGATGTTTCCTCTCTCCTTTTTTCTTCATCTCTTCTTCCCTTCCCTCTCTCTCTCCTTCTCTTTCTCTCTGTGCACAGCTCACATAGAAAGTAATAGCTGGGCAGCAGCATACAAGCATAAATGTTCAAGTTCCCTGCCAGGGGCACTGTAGCCTCAGGGTTCAAGGCTGCCCAAGGACTGAGGTGATCAATACCTGACATATCTATAGACTAATTTTAACACAGTGGATTGGGAAGTTGCATTTTCTATAGCATAGTCGATGATTCAGAAATGTCACTAATTTTTATTTGCTTCCTCCTATGTTAATTACTATTGCATATATAGAGTGTACAATTCCTAGTACTGAATACATAGGGGTTTATACTTTCTATCTCTCTTATTGCCATAGACTCAGTACTTTTAGTAGGTCAGTAAGAAAAAGTTAAAACAACTTTTGCAGTCAGCAGGCAAAACTAAACAGGCATCAGAAATAACATTTTAAAACTAATGCTATCAAATCATTACAGCAGAGAGTAAAACTTCGGCATTAATGCAAAGTAACCAAGGAATTTCTTAAACTTAACACCAGTTCAGAATCAGAAATGGACCTAAACACTGTGATCTATGGTATAAAACTATAGGTTTCTACATTCTTGACTCTTGTTCTTGTCTTGGACATTATAACAAACAAGCAGCCTGGATACATGAAGAGGTAGATCAGCTCACGTTCAGACCAACTCAGGAGTGAACATCACTGCTACATATAGAAAGAATACAAATGGCAGTCAGAGAGCGTGGAGAGAATATATAGAATGGTCCTCATGTGCTGAAAAATAGGCTTGAAGTCAGGAAAACATGTACCGGGCACTAGGTTGGGAAGACTGCATTTATCGGGTATGTATTACCTGGAGAATGTTCTAGGAGGCAGATGGGTTTACCAAGCAATGAGCATGCCTTCAAGTATAATATAATCTAACAGAGCAGAGTGAGCCAATTTGATATGAAAAAGAAATAATAGCAACAATAGGACTGCAGGAAAACTGCACTATTAGGAAACAAACAATCCAATCAAGATATGGGCAAAAGACCTGAATAGACACCTTGCTAAAGATCCATAGATGACAAATAAGCATATGAAAAGATGCTTCATATCATATGGCATTGGGACATCTCAAATGAAAGCAACAATGAGATATTACTAAACACCTATCAGAATGACCAAAATCGAGGACACTGACAACACCAATTGCTGGTGAGGATGTGGAGCAACAGGAACTCTCATTCATTGCTGGTGGGAATGCAATATGTTTACAGCCACCTTGGAGGACAGTCATACTGTATGGGTACACCTATATGATATTCTGGAAAAGGCAAAACTATGGTGACAGTGCAAAGATCAGGGGTTTGGGGCTAGATGGATGAAAGAATAAATGGAGCACAGGGGATTTTTCAAACAGTAAAACTATTCTGTCTGGTACTCTCATGGACACATATCATTATACATTTGTCAAACCTATAAAATGTACACCAGAAAGAATGAATGCTACTGCAAACTATGGGCTTCAATTAATAATGGCATGCCAATATCAGTTCATCAGTTGTAACAAATGTACCACTCTAAAGCAAGGTGCTGATAAGAGGGGACACTGTGATTGTGGGGGTAGGGTAGGCAGGGCATGTGAGGGCTCTCTGTACTTTCCAATCATTTTTTCTGTAAACCTAAAACTGCTCTAAAAATTAAAGTCTGTTAATTAAAAAACAAAACAAAACTGCACTGTCAGCTGTTTAAGGTTTCCCTCCAGATGGCTCCAGATATTGGCTGGTGCCAAGTGGAATGAACCAGAGAAGATGCCATTAAGATGACTCCCAGCCAGGGTTTGAAAGACTAGAGGTGACTGGATTGTGGGTTAAGACCAAGAACGGCACATAGTTTTCAGATGGAGATGATGGCACGGGTAAGTTTTAGAGGTACAATGCACTGGAGTGAGTGGTCAGCAGAGTACTGCACTTGAATGTTGCAGTCAAGCAAAGGTCACGAGTTAGTAAATAACTGGAGGTAAAGACTGGAGATGCTGAACTGTGATTAGGAGTTTAAAATGTAATCTGAAAGGGGTCATTCCCAACAACTGAGAAGGGACATGATGGATTGAAATGTTATACAAGAAGAGGCTCTACTAGGTCCAGGCCATGCTAGAGACATGAGAGACAGAGATCCCACTAGGTAAGGTTACGAGTCATCGGCTTTGAGGAGAGGTGAACAGAAGATACAGGGAATCAATGAGAAAGTAAAATTTCTAGGAAAAGACATGGTAAGCTGTTTTAAGGAAGCCAAGATACAAGAGTAATAATTTTGAAAAGTCCTGACTGTGAAGAGGGATCCCAAGAGTGTAACTCTATCAAGTAGAGTTCTTAGATGTCTTCACATTTAAATTTGAACATAGTTAGGAGCAGGGAAAGAGGTCTGCAATGGATATCAGCAGAAAAGAGCAAAAGAGAGGAAACAGACCAGACACATACAATTAATTGGTGAAGTTGGAGAAGTTTTACTGCTATATCCATGCACCGGAAAACTCAGTAGCCATAAAAATATTTTAAAGATCTATACTTATTAACAAGGAAAGATATTCACAATATATTGCAAAGTTAGAAAATAAGGTTCAGAAAAGTGTATCAATTATGATTTAATTTTTTACGAGCTCCATGTATTTATTTATATATGTATGCATAGAAAACATTCTGGAAGGTAACACACTCAAGAGTATGCTAATCATGGTGAACACCTGTGGGCAACAAAATGGCAAGCTTTTTATATTCCTACTATGTATTTTCCTAACTCCTCTTCAAGCCAATGATGATTACTTGTAAAAGACTAATTTTTTTTAAATAGAAGAGTTAACACTCTTTCCATCTTATAATTCAAGTTTCTGATAATGTTCTTGTGATGGGTAAAATAGCTGGTGCCTTACATAAAAGCAAATGCTCACTTTAGATCAATGTGGTGCAGCCTCTCATTACATGAAGTACTTCGACAGCCACATCCTGATGCATAAGGGCAAAAAGAATGGAAATTCTAAAGAACTGAAATTACAAAAAATAAAAAATAAGGAATGGGAGAAGCAGCAAGAACAGCAGCAAAGGAAAATGCCTTGGGAAGAGAGGAGACAGACCGCTACATATTCCCAGCACTTATTTCCCTGCCTCTGGAGGTTTCTTGATTAGTCTATTTTAAAAATTGTTATTGTGAAAAAAAATTCTAAGTAAAAATAACATTAAAATGCACAAGATAAGCAGAAACACCCCATGATGCAAATTATTTATGAAGATAATGTAGTAGCGTGACCAGGAATTAGCATGAATTGCAGTTACTCTATAATCAGAGAAACGCATGGTCCAATCATCAATGTTGGATTTTAATGTTTGTTCTTACCCATCAAAACTATTGTTTTACCTACAGAGGAGGGAGTGGTTGTGGTGGTCCTTGGGGTGGGGAGGGGCAGTATAGAAAACAGGCACTTCAGCAGACCGTTTTTAAAGACAAATTATATCTACATCTTTCCTAAACTAACAATTTCAGCTTGAAATCTGCTACAGAAAGTACCTTTAATCAAAACTATCTGTTTGGAATTCTCCCTTTCTATGGGCATAAATTCACTAAAGCTACTTACTGTAGTCAATTATTTAGGCATATCACTATTATCTTTCTCATAACTTTCATTTCTCTTGCATTAAACTAGGAGTATGAGAAAGCCACAAAAGAAACAAAATAGTTGCTTTTAAACTTTATTACCTGCTAACAATGCTATCTAAAAGTTTAGTAGGGTAAGAAGCTGAACTATTGCCTAAAAGAAGACTAACAGATTGTCTAGTATTCATGTGTTTATTCATGTGTTTCTTGTTTCGTAAAAAACAAGGATATGCTCTTGCTAAAGACATTTAATTTCTGTTTCAACTTAGTGACCACTGAGTATTTTAACTCTGTTTACCTACCAAATAGGGAACTGTAGCAATAATCATAGAATAACAGTGGCAACAACAATATAAATCATCATCATACTTTGTCTCCTATTAGCCTCAACAGTAACATCGCTGAGAATTAATAAACTCTAAGGCTAGAGTCTGAAGTAATAATTTAGTTAAAGACCAATAATCTCATTTATAAAATAATAACCATTACCTTTTAAAGGGGGAAGTACTATTAAACTGTTATCAGAGTAACTTCTGTTTTCAAGGGAGTCACTGTGGAATTAATGAACAGTCATTGAAACCAGTAAGCAAGTGTATGTTACCCCTGGGCTACAAATCAATGCAGAGCATATTAATTATCGAAGTCAAACCTCAGTCTCCATTCTAAAGGGATTGCTGCAAATAATGTGCTAAGTGAATACATGCATTTACAAAATATGCATGCCAGATATTGGAAATATTTAGATTCACAGCAAGCAGAAGTTCTGTGTTGCCTGAGAATGTACACTGACTCATTCCTCAGCAGCAAGGGTGGGAAACAGTAAAGTATTTCTAATGCAGAAGTGACTTCTAGAAAGCAGAAGAGACATAGAGGGCCATCCTATTGTCTTATTTTTGACTATAATGTTAAATTTACTTAGATTGATGCTGAATAATCACAGGAAAAAATGGGTAGATTTGTGATAGAAAATTATTTGAGATGTTTATCCACCCACTTGGCCCAAGTCTCCACACCCAAAACATGGGAAGGTAGATTGAAAATTTCTAAAATCTTCCAAACTGTTCAGTGGATAGTGTTGCTCTTTGGCCACCCAAAACTTGTAGAAAGGCAGAATTTTAAGATTCATTTGCAGATACAGAATGGGCCACCATTAAATGCCTGATGAATGAATGAATGGCTTATTTAGAGTTGTCTGTATGTGACATTTTACTAGGTCTTGATAAACCAACAGGGATTATACAAGTGTCCTGTCCTTAAGAAGCTTCTATTTTATCAGGTGTAGCAAAATATAAATAAGTAATTTTAATATGGGGTGATACAGGAATAATGCAAGGCTATGAATAAGGAACAGATGTAATAAGGTGCAAACCGTGAAGAACTGGGGAAGGGGGCAGAGAAAACTTCCAAGATAGGATCTGATTAACGAATTCACACCAAGGTGATAATATCTTATGGGTGGCTTCTGTCCCAGGGTCATTTGCATTTTAATAGAAAACAAAGGGAAGGTTTTGCTCAGTGTTGGAAAATTGAACTGTTATTAGTGCCTTTCAGGGTATTAGGTGAGAGAATGAAAGAGAAGATACTTCAAATAACATTACTGGGCTGAAAGTCTACCTAGTTCTCTCATAAAAAAAAGCTCAAAAAAGGGGAGGTGCATGTCTTCCTCAAGCAATCGTATCTAGCAAGGACATAGAAGGGTCTTGAACAAATATTTACACACACACGTTCACCGCTGCATTATTCAAAACAGCAAAGACGTGGAAGCAACCCAAGTGTCACTGACAGATGAATGGATAAACAAAATGTGGCATGTCCATACAATGGAATATTATTCAGCTTTAAAAGGGAAAGAAATTCTGACACATACTACAACATGGATGAACCTTGAAGCTATTATGTTAAATGAAATAAACCAGTCATAACAGGACAAATACTGTATGATTCCACTTATATGAGGTAACTAGAGTAGTCAAATTCATAGAAACAGAAGGTAGAATGGTGCTGGGAGGATGGGGCACCAGGAGTTAGTGTTTGAAGTATACAGAGTTCCAGTTTGGAAGATGAAAAGCATTCTGGAGATGAATGACGATGATGGTTTCGCAACAATATAAATGTACTTAATGCGACTGAACTGTATTTGTACAGCTGAATGGTTGAATATATTGAATTGAAATTCAGTACTGTACATTGAACTTAAAAATGGTTAAGATGATAAATATTATTTTATGTGTATTTTATCACAATTTTAAAAATTGGGGAAAAAAAGAAAGTTGGTGAAGTATATTATAGCTTTGAAGTTTATATTCAAAGTTAATTAGATTATTATTTAGATTAAGTTAATAGTTATATGGAAAGTTATTGGATAGAAGGCAGAATGGGTAGCATGCAATTTATTAGGTGGGCAGTTGCTTGGTTCCTAAGATGTTTGAAAAAATGATGCCTAAAAGAGCTCCCCCCCGTACAGGATCTGCTGAAATTAACACCATTAGAAAAATTCAATCGTTGTGTCTCCAAGCCCCTGTAAAATGCAATTATCCTGGTCAAGGTCTCTATCAACTTAGGGTGTCTTTATCAGACTGTGTTTCTCTACAGGTCAACCAAGGTACATGAATTGATTTGAGGCCTTGGAAGACGTGAAAGATTAGATCTGAAAGGGGAGAAGAGAGAAATGAGGGGACAGGCAGAACTGCTGAAAGCAAAGTGTCAGAATCTTCTCTATGCCACAAGTCTTCATACAAGCTTTGCCCTGCTTTCTCATTCTCACTCTCCCTTCTATTTCAAAGACTCTAATCAATAGAAAAAAAATCACAACATAAAACTTGAAGAGTTTTATCAGAAGATAAACATGGCTTCTGCTAAACAATATTCAACCATGGCTACATATTTAATCATGGAAACCTGAGTTTTAGTTTCATAAACTGAAATATGGCTAGTAAATTTAAGATTGAGCTCTGCACTTCTGGGTTTGCAGCAATGAGTAGTTTAGGTTTGAAGAATCTGGATGTGTGAATGACGTAATAGATAAAACAGACTGGATCAGAGGGGCTTTAATATCAAGATAAGTAAAAATTATAGCTCACAGCCTCTGCCCTTACTATAGAATAAGACTGGAAAGCCAGCTGAATGCAAGGCTGCCATTTTTTCTGTTGCTGGGCTGCTTTCAGTAGAGCATACCAGGGGGCTGTGTGTGTGTGTGTGTGTGTGTGTGTGTGTGTGTCTGTGAGAGAGAGGAATGTGGGGAAGAGAGATACTCTATTATTAATTATATCAGGAGAGTTTGCATAAAAGAAAAGAGGGGGAGCTACAATATTCTGACTTGGAATAGCCTATCTTTCTTTACAAGATATTCAGAACACTTGACAGGCATTACTTCAGTTGCCAAACCATCTGTCAGACCTTAGATTACAATGACTGCCTCTGTATATTAATCAAGGAGGCCATTAAGTATAGTTTCCGAAAAAGCTCTATTTGTTGAGACTTCACTGTATTATTAAAATTTCTAAACAAGCAATTAACAGGAGGTGGTTTTGACCGTGGTGTTGGCTTTAATTGTGTACCTATGTCCCCTGTAGATCAACTTGGTTCCATTGCTTATGGTACCATAGAAAGCACAGGCAGGTAAGAAAAGGAACTTACAAAACCCAGTGAAATAATACACAGGTGGAGGAATTCGCACACCTGCATCTTCACCCCACTTCTAAAAATAAGAAGATTCTATTTTTTCCTCTATACTCTCTATATGTTGAATAGGTTGAATAAGTATTTATAAAAATATATTATTTTGATTACTATTTCATGAAAAACTTCATGTAAGGTCATGGGTTTGTACAGAAAAACCTGAGTAGTTGGACATTCTTTTAGTCACGTATTCTGCTGAGCTCTCTCCTTCACCTGGTACTGGTTCTAGACTCTGAGCTAGAAGCAAGACCAGACTGAGCACAGCAAACCATATCTGCTTTTAGTATCAAATGCAATGAGTCAGTGTTTATGCGATGATCTGCTATTAAAGCAAATAAGCAGAATCAGGAATTCCAAAACATGCCATGTTTTCATTTTCATTTCGCATGATCATGAAGCTTGCCAAATTTGGGCATTTTAAATTATGAGATTCCCCTATCATAAATTTCTTTATCAGTCTTCCACATAATTGTTTAACTAATACTCTGATAAAAATGTCTAAAATACTTGCTGTTTCTCAGCAGCAAACAAATGCCTTTAGCCTCTGACCCAGCTCTGAAGTTCCTCAAATCCTTTTCTGTCTTTGAAAATGAATCTCACTGAGGTAGCAGTGCCTGGTAATCACACCTGGCACACATGGGAGCTAGACCACCAGCCCCAGACATGCGGCGTTAGCCTCGACTGAATTTAATGCTAACAAAGCACTCCTATCAGTGAGCAGAAAGTGAAGCACTAATATGGCCAAGTGTCCACCTCACAGGAAGTGATTTATAAAAGGCTGTTAAAACTCCTTACGTGGAGAAATTGTAGAACTCTGAATTATAATAGTGGCCTGTGTGCCCCCTATGGAGTATGTTCTGGGGTTTTAGTTTTCCTTTTTGTCTTCCTCCATCCCCTCGATTTCCACTTATTCACAATTATATGGTTAGGGAAGGTGTCCCTCAAGGCAAAGAGGGCAGAAAGCAGAGGTTCCTCCTGGCAGCCTGCACCACCCTGTCTACATGCCTCAGTAATTTTTTACTGAAAAATTAGGAAGAAAACATGGCAAGCTATTATCTACTTAATGCACATTTAAGTGTCCCCATCCCCATCTTTTCTTATCAATAAAAGGTAGCTTTCAACATTTGAGTTATAACCCGGAGGCCTGAAAAATACCCAGCTACTCCCACCCAATATCATGCAGTTTCAGTGACAACAAACTGGCTCCCAAACGTACCGGTGAAAACCACAAGTTCTCACTCTCGGTGACTTGAATTAGTGAAATGAAACAGTCATTTCTATTTTAGTATTTTTAAAGAGTTATACTTAATAGCACAGTTAAAAGGCCAGTTCTTGAAATTAATGAGTGAGCACAGGCCTCATCCGAGGTCAGAGGAGAATTTTTTAGAGAGCCCGAGAGTCCTTGTGATACACAGTCTACTTTGAGGTCAGAGGGAAACCTGCTGGAAAGAAAGGAATCTTCGGCTGGGGTGATACTATAACATTACCTACTGGGAGAAGACACTCTGAGAGAATGTTTTCAATCAGCGCCTCAGTCAGTATTTACTCAGAATCCCCAGGACACGGGAGTCTGAGAGGAGTCCGCTGAGGAGTGATGGACAGACTCAGCTCTCTCACATGTTCTGAGTGCTTCCGGCAGATTTCCACACGGATAGTGCCCGTGACCTGAGCCTCTCTCTCTCTTCTGATACACTTCAAGGGCTCCCAACCTCTTTTCTGGTCACACTGTTTAGAAAGCACAACTTGGAACCACCTCTCAGCTATGGTACTTCTGTCCTTGGGACATCTCTTCAGAAAAGTCCCTGAACTGTCTAGGCTAACACATGCTTTTAGGCTTTTGCCACCTAACCATGGTTCTATGTATCTTAACGATCATGTCAATATCCTGCTTAAGATCTGTCAATGACTCTTCTGTCTTCAAGATAAACCCCAAACTTCTCAGCAGAGTGTACTGAAAAGACATTTCATGATCTGGGCCTTACCCGATACTTCTTGCCTGCTCTCCTCTGGCCACTCTGGCCTACTTGCAGTTTTCCAACATGCCATGTTCTCTCTCACCTCTGAGCTCGGCACATGGTGCCCACCATGTGACTAAAGTTGGCATTTCCCCATCCCTTAAATCGGTGACTTGCTTATTTGGCCAAAGGGAAATTAGTAAACATCTTTGTAGCAGAGGCTGAAAAGCACTTGTGTGCTGGAGTCTGTCCTGTACTGCTGCCCTTGGAAACCCCGAGATCGCAATATAAAGGAGTTCAGACTCGTCTACTGGGGGATGAGACACCACGTGGAGCAGGCACAAGGTGCCCCAGCTGAAGCTCCCCTCTCTTTGCCAACCGGCCTTACAACACCTAGACATGTGAGTGAGGTCATCTTACACCAATCAGTGCCAGCCGAGATGGCCAGACTAGAAAAGCCCAGCTAACCTACAGAATCACAAGAAATAATATGTTTGTTGTTTCAAGCCACTAAATGTTGAGGTGGCTTGTTATACAGTATATGCCAACTGATACACTGACTTTGTTTCCTGGTTATCACCTTCCAGTCTCAGGATGACAGCTTTCCTGACCCCAGAAAATGCCATACTGCTTTGCATCCAAGGCATCCCGTGGGTTCCACTAAAAGAGCACCGGCCACAGTGTAAAGGATTTGCCCATCTTCTCAACTCTCTCCAGTTACTGAAAGCTCCTTTAGTTGTTGTGGATGCCTTACTTATAGCACTCACTCTGTAAATATTTGCTGAAAGAAGACACAGGAATGTATATACCTATTTTTTGGCTTTTTCTATCTTTGATTTCAAAGAATTAGACTAGATCATTTTTATCTATCGCCACCTAGACATGCTAACCACATCAAAATGTATTTTAATGTATTTCTTTTTTACAGTTCCACTCATATCAATAGCCTTTGGGAATCTCCCTATTCTTTTTATATTCTTCTTATATCTTCTAAACTCATGTGCCTTTCAGTTTGACTAACACTAAAAAATTCACCTAAAATTTCAGGGCCCTCAGCATATGCACATGGATAATTCTGACAAATGTTGTCACCATCACCATAGTAATTACTCCACTATATATGTCAAAGAAGCAGAAGGCTTTAACAATACATACTAAATTCACTGTCAATGCAATGACATTGACAGTTAATGACAATTCATATTACAGAGAAAATGTCTCTACAAAGAGACTGGCAAGTTGCAATTGACAGTTAATGACAATTCATATTACAGAGGAAATAGCTCTACAAAGAGACTAGCAAGCTGCAACTGTTCACCTGTTGATTTTGGCAACACATCACGATAAATTTTGTTTTGTGAAATTTATCATCCTAACAGCATTATAGCTGCCACAGTTACTAGAGAGAAATCACTGGGCTAAAATTGAACACACATTTCATTCTCTCAACAATCCTCCAGGGTAGGTGTAATCAGACCTATTTTACAGATGAGGTAAATAAGACTCAGAGAAGTTGGGCAATTTCCCCAAGGACACACAGCTAATAAGTGGCAGAGCTGGGATTTGAATACAGAAGTGATTCCAAAAGCCTCCTAGTTGGACTAATACCTTTAAATCTGATTCTTTTAAGTGGAAGTGATAACTTTCTTCCCTTGGAAAACAGGGGAATAGAGGTGCAGAGAAGAAAGTAGCTTGCTGGTGGTCTCAGATGGGCAGGAACGGAAAGAGAACCTAGGTGTCCACTCTTAGCTTGACGCTCCTGCTCCTGGACCAAGCCCAAGGCATCTCCATCTTCTCCTAAGTTATTAATATTTAGATTCACACCTACCACTGTGACTGACAACAACAAATGCAAGAGGGAGGGATAACAGGTTCTTTCTATTCTAGGTGTGCTTCCAATTACTGTATATATAGATAGGTTGTGAAAAGTATGAAACATGAAGTTCATGAGACCTAATTGGGCCATCATCTGCTTTACCAAATTTCTTTTAAAAAAGCAACTATCAAACCTTGAAAAGGATTTTAGTCTTCCAACTTTAACATAATCCGCATTAGCTATATTTATCATTTATATCAATATGAGAACTGTCTTCATTGCCTGTGCACCATGCGGAATGATGAATATTTACCATTACATATTGAATTATGAGTTACATAATGACCTTAAAAATAACTCTACTTCTCTACAATATCAAAACTCACCTAATAGATATTTATTGTTCTAAGAACACACATTGTCTATTACAATTTAAAAGCATTTCAACAACTTAAAACAATGAGCTGTTGGGCACACCAGTCCAACAAAACTGATTTTTTAAATTTTATTTAAGAACATCTTGAAAATATAGGATGTTCTGAAAGTACAAACAACTATCTTGTTAAAATATCATTTCTCTTAATTCCAGTCCCAGACCTTCAATATTTACCCTTACGCCAAGTATGAAAGAAAGAATTGGTATTTGTTGAGTATATAAAGTGTGTTGGAAATGTGCGGTCACACCCTAAATGGTGTCCCCACCATGGAGACGCAGTTACACGCAGTTATCTCAGCTAAGTATGGTCATTCAGTGGAGCAAATAACAACAGGTCTCTGAGAGAACAAAAATCCTTTTAGTAATGAAACCTAAGGTACTAATACTATTTTATGCCATCTGTGGGTTTCAAATGTTCCAGGGGCTATCCATTCATCAGATCCCCTTGTTCCCTATCTTCCAACAAGGTCTGCAGAGAGATCTGCCTCTAGTTCTTTCTCTCTGAAAAATGACCTGACATTCCCATGCAAACACTGAAAGAAACATTCCTAGAAGAAAATATTAGCCAAAGACACTGGCTAGGAGCTTCCACAATAAAGTAGCTATAGAATAAAGTCCCTAGGACATCCAATGTCAATTGCCCAATTTTAGTAGGCAATGCCAACTAGGTTAGGGACTTTAAGATAGAATCCTCAGCCTTCCAATATTTTTGGATCCAAATCAGAAAAGGGGTGAAAAGTGCCAATTAGATTTGACATAGAGGGAGGAGGAGAGCGATTAAAAAGAAGAGGGCACGGTAAACAGTGTTTCTTTTAAATGCTGGGTACATGGATTAATTACTGGAGCCCAGTAAGAAAGCTCTAGTTACATCAGACTGCTTTCCAGCCAAACCCAGCAATAGGAAAAGAAGCCAAGATCGACTGTAGTGGTGTTTCCCTTCATTCTCCCCTCTCTTGACCTCTGATTTCTCCCAAACACTGACCCATTTCCTCAACTCTGAATGCTAACGCTGATAAACAACTCAAACATCAACTCGATTCACAAGAAAAACTGATACCGTCTAATGTTCTGAGATCTGCCTAACATCCTGGCCTGGCAGACCCCACGTGCTGCCTAGAATATCCATTAACCAGCCTGTTATTCTCCATAGGATGCTATCTATACCACAGAGACCACGTGGTCCATGATCCTTAATGACACTTCTATAATACTGACTTCTTCTTCTAGGAGGCCTGCCCAGATGAAAGAGATGAAAAATCCTTTTTTAGTAAGGTGACTGCCAACTCTCTTCTGATCCACTGGAGGCCACCTTCTTCCACTGCCACTCCCTTGCTTGCCTTTGGGGAAGTGTCAGACAGTAGGTTGCTAGGACAACTGGCATCATCGCTAGGCTGCATAAATGGATCGCCAGCAGAGCTGGGAACCTGGACTGCAAACTCTGATGACAGCAACAAGATACCAGTTGGCAGTTAATCTGCTCTGCTAAAGGAGAGTGACAGACTAACATTATCCAGCGGATGGAGCTCACCTGACATACTATCCTTTAATCTCCAGTTGTGCTTGATGTGCTGGTGACAGAGAAGGGGCAAGAAACTCACTTAAGATAAAGGCTGAATAGCTCTATTCTGAATTATGTGAGCTAGTAGATATGCAGGAACCAACTGACACTTGTATATTTAATTTACCTGAATGTGGGGGGAGGCTGTTCATAAGCAGAAGCAGGAAGGTCAGAAACAGGGAGAGCAACTGAGGTTGCCAAAGGAAAAGGAAAAAATATCTGCTTGTGCAGGCAATAACTGTCCCCTTTCTGAACAATAGCATCCTAATCTCATACCCCCTCTTCCTGGAGAACAAAGAAGAAAAGGCAAAGGAGCCTGGAAAACTAGGGCTTGCCATGGTAGAAGAAGGGAACAATCTCTGTGCTCAGTTTTCTTTGTTCTGCAGGGTAAGTTTTACAATGCTTATAATGGGGAGCAACTCATAGGAGCCCCAGGCATTAAGAATGCCTGTCAGAGTCTTGGATTTTAGCCCTGGAAAAATTACAATTTTTCAGTTCTATGAAAGCTACAAAGGTTTGAGAAGAAAAAAGCAAAATGAAATGAAGAGCAACCTAATGGAAATTTAAAAAAATGATTTTAGCAAGCGTGTTTTCATTTCTAGATGAGTAGAGCACAGTGCCCCGATGTCTGTGAAGATGGCTTATGTACAGAATGAAACAGGTAACCCAGGTCAGTCCTGTGCAGGAGTTCTAAGAAGAGAATTCTGTTGGCACTGTGGGCAAGTCCTATCCTAGTGCCAGACATTTGAGGCTGGAATGGAGATGACACAAGACGTTGTGTGATAAGGATACTGGGAAAGAAGTGAGATTTAGAGGTGGAAGAAGGTCAGAGTCCAAAGAGCATCATGAAAGAATTTGCCTGAGTTTTGGAAATAAAAAACTCTAAGGAGATTATCATTTGTATCTCATTAATATTTCCATTTTAGGGGATTCCACTTAAGAAAGTTGTTTGAGAATGTACACACAAATAGAAAAATAATTGGAAAACTATCTTCCTCCAACATAGACCACAAACAGCTAATTTTACTATCTCACCTAAAAAGCACTTTATACTTGTTGAAAATTACTTTTTCTGAATCACATAACATACTTATTTAGGTGTCTGCAAAGGTTACCAAAATCCTTATGACATATACAAGATGGATTACCTCTTTCAGTCTAAGGTTCCACCTAGTAGGATTTATTACACAGCTACTACTTGAAATTTAATATGAACATATGTAGGGAGGATGGTTAAGCGATTTTTCTGGTATTTAAACTGATTATTTTATAAAAGTGAAAAATCTGGAGAACTAAAAGAATAAGATCATATTTCTATTATTTGTCTTTTTACATTAGTCCCAAGGAACAATTTATTTGCTGGTAAGAACCAACAGATTTTGTTTTGGCTTTATGACAAAACAATATTATTTAGTTCCTATTTGTGCCTCGCTTCCGTAAGAAAGCAAAAACAGACAATCTTTTAAAGAAATAATGAAAATAATTCGAATCCTATGGTATGATATACTTTGTAAGAAGTCACATATGTCAGTAATATTTTTATAAAGATGATGGAACCGACCAATCTCTCAGGTGCCCGAAGCTGCGGGACTTATTTGATCTCTATCTGGAAAAAATTTCAGTGGCTTAACACTTTCCTTCTGAGGCAGCACTATTACCCAGTCATTCTTGTTCTTCTTCTCATGTGCACTATGACTCTTAAACAGTGATCACTTCAAAGAAACAACATTTGATAAATTCATTTTTAGTTCTGGGTGTGGTTTCTGTTCCAAGTTCAAGTTGAAAACACTACACTTACTAAGGTTGGGAGGCATCATTTCGTTAATCATTTCTTTAAGTGGCCCAGTTCTTGCTTCGACTTTTGCAGATAAAGATGTAAAGTAACCCTAAAGGAAATGGTTCCCAGGTGCTATAAATGTTCATTCTAGGTTTTTGTCGGTGATCACACCTCATCATTTCTGATGGAAAGAAGTTTCTGACTCTGAGCCCTCATCTGCCCAGACGCAGAAGCAGTTAAAGAAAAGCCTAGTTTTATCCTCTCACCCTCCTTTGCTGTCTCAAAGCACACATGTGTATCAAGTTGAAATCCTACCTCTGCTTCAAGGCCTAATTGAGATGCTCAGCAGTCCTTGAAGTCTTCCCTGAAAACCTATCTCTGAGAACTTTACCCACAATCCCCTTCGGAGCACCTGATTCATGTCCCAAGCACAACCTCCCACAGTGCTCTGTTAGTATCAGAGGACAGTAAATATAGACTGCTCATCGCTATAATCCTAACAGACTTGAGCACACCTTGACACATAACACCCTTTTCATAAATATTATTTATTTAGTGAATTTTAAATGCAAGCAGAACACAAACGCCTTTTACCTTGGCACTACTCAGTTAGAAAGCAGTCTGACCAGGCTGATCTTTTTCCCCACAGAACACGAATATTGTAGAAGATACATGAACATCTTTCCTTCCACAATTTTGGGGTGTTCTATGTGTTTTCCTTCTCTCCGAGATGCTGAGAGGAGGCTGAGCATTTGGGGAAGATGATGTGGAGGGGAAAGGGTGTGCTTGGGATGTGCTAAATTTTGCCAACCTACTCAGGAAACAGCTCTGACATCAACTCTCAGAAGCAGCAGCTTATGCGAAGGCCCCACCGAAGGGGCAATGGCCAGGAATTAGTAAAGCTGTTAATAAGAAGTCTGGGAAACAGAAAAAAATAAGTGAAACAAAAAACCCTAAGGCTATACAAGACCTCCCAGAGTATTGCATGGGATATAGTCGATCGGAGCCCTTACAATATGCTGGGCAATTTACAGGCTATTATTAAGGGCTGGGAAAAAAAATAAAACTGTTTTTCTTCATTTCTTCATTTACCTAATAGTAAAATTTCCCCTTCTCTCTCGACCTCTTTCTCTACCTCAGGTGTTTTTTTTTTGTTTTCTTTTTTTTGTTTTTTTGTTTGTTTGTTTTTTGTTTGTTTTTTTATGATAGGGCTAGAGAATTTGGTATCACAGATGGTAAGTCTAAAAGGTACACAAATTGACAGACAGAGAGAAATTCTCAAATTACTCTTATTAGAGTGTATGTGTAGTTTTCTTACTCTGGAGACTAGAAATTCAGCTCCCATTTTTCAAAGCTTATGAAGACAGGATAATACTGTGCAAATAAGCACAGAGGTGTTTATTTCAGTCTTTCCATTTATTCTTAGGAATATGTGACTCCTGCATTCAGATCAGTGATTCTGAAAAGGGGTTTGATAAACACACAAAATTCAAGAAACCTTTATTATAGTGATCTGCAAAAGCAATGGAGAATGATATCGCCCTAAGACTTTTATGAACTTTCCCTTTCACACCACAGAGACATTAGATGGATTTAATTTGTACTGGCATACCATTTCTTCATTCCCAGTTGTGTGTCATTCAAAAGGAAAGAAAATGAAAATGATGCTATTCAGTAAATGGTGAGTTTCTAGGTAGATTCAGCATTTCAAGCCTGGTTCCCACTTTGGGAATAAATGGAAACACAAATGGTGATAAAATGATATGATTACAAGACACAAAACCACTAAAACCACTACCTTTCGCAGAATGCCAGGGTGAGCTGCTCACAAATAACCGATAAAGCAAACCACTCAAATGGAAAAGCAGAGGAAACATATACAGTGCAGAATTTTTTTAAAAATTAGAAAATCCCCAAACTCTATTGATAGTTCTATAAAGCCTTTTTTTTTTTTTTTTACAAATTGTTTCCTTTCTCACATTTACTTAACATATCACAGACTTTTAACGCCTACTTCTAAGGATTTAAGGAAATAGATTAGTCTCTCCATGCCACCCCCTATCCAATTCTTGTCAGAACCATGTTTGTGTCCCTTTTACTAATGGCTTAGGCCCACACATGAGAAGCCCAGACATATATATATTTACTCTGTCCTTAGATAGTCACTCAACAAATAGTTACTGAGTACTCACTATGGGCCAAGTAGCATTTTAGGTGTTGTAGATTCACCAGGAAATCATAATCATAATCATCCCTGCTTTCATGGAACTTACAGTCTATCTGAGGAGATGAATGATTAACAAATAAATGTATAATATATAAAGTGCTTAAAAAATAAAGTAGGCTAGAGAACACAGAGAGATGTGGCAGGTGCTATTTTAAACAAGTCATGAAAGGCTACTTTGAAGAGGTAACTTGAGAAGTCCTATTTAATGAAGCAGAGAGGCTTAGGAAAGAAATACAAATCACCACCTCCTCGCTTTCATGCTAAGCAATATTTTAGTATGAAGGTGGACAGTTTTTAAAAACTTAATTTCAAAGGTGGCTTATACTTAATTTTCGAAAAGACCAATGGGTGTGGATCCTAAATGTGAATGACTAAAACTACATTTTTAGCACTCAAATGAATACCTCTGATTTGTCACATGCAAAGGTCCTGGGGGAAGGATATCATGACAGTGACAGACATAATAAGTTTTTGTTTTTACCATAAGACTGTGATGAACATTTTAAAAACAGTTATAAATTAAAGTTGTACCAAATCACTGACTTTTAGAATCCAAGCAGAGTAAACTAAAGGTCCAATCTGCCTCATCCAAGACTGATTCTTTATGCAATATTAGCCACTGGGAGCCAGGAGAATCACCAGAACTTATTTAACTAAACTCTCTCATATTATTAATCATAAAATGGGACCCCTGAAGTATCATGTATAAAAACCAGGTCTCCTAACTCTTAGGTCAGTTTTCTTGTCACACCTTTCTTGTACAATATACCAAAACTTACAGCCATTTTGAGACACTTTCAGGAGCGAAGTTCATCTGCTAGAAAGACGGTGGCAGATTTGAGAGGCAGTTAATGAAACAAGTAGAGGAGTACTGCAGAGGTAATGAGTATGGAGTGCAGTCTGCAAGGACTGCTGAATCTGGACGCCACTAATTCAATGGCTGCTATGATTATTACTCAAATGTTCATATACCTATAATCATAGCCCATCTATGTGCAAGCACACATTCTCTGAAAATCTCCTGTCTTCCCTATTGTACTGGAAAAGGCTTTGGGGCATGCAGGACACCAAAGTAAGGGGAAAATATAAACTCAGTATTGTAAAAATGCACCAAGATTACAAAAAGTTACTAATTTCAAAATTTACTAAGAAACCTAGGAAGTTTCCCTTCTTGCCTCTATCACCCAAAAAAATGCAATTTGGAAGATAAAGCGCTTAGCACTAAAACAGTTCATTAGAATTTATTATTTTTTTCCTCTCTCTCAACCTACTCTGTTTATAAAAGAATTTTAAAATTACTTTAAGTTGGCCATGTGGTATCTTAAAGTTTACATTCAGAACGTCTTTGGAAACCTCACTTAATGTTTGAGGCTTGACATGGTTATCACATGAGCAGTTCTAAGCAATGGTTTAGAAAAAAAACCACAAGATTCAAAACAAAATCTATCCTGATTATAGTAACTGCACTGCTCATTTAAATGTAACTTGAAACCTAAAGCACTTTTCTATAAGACACTTGTTTCCTAGGATATAAATGCACCAGAAAAACATCACCAGAACTATGTTCCAACATCAACCGGATTGGGAAAATAATTTGTAGTAAAACACACTGCTACTGTAACACCGAAATCTAACAGTATCCAAAATTATTCTTTAATAGTCATAGAAACTTTCGCAATAAGAGATATTTTTTATTAAGTATTAAAATACTTTACACAATACTCTGCCCCTAATGGGGACCCCAAACCAAGATGACAACTTATCAATAGGCAAGTAACATGGATAGATCTATAGACTCACGAAATACCACTTCATGGGGTTTAGTGACTTGCCCAACACTGTGAACTTATTTGACCTTAACCATAGGATGAAGCATAAATTCAGATCACTTGATTCCAGGAGCTGTGTACTTTTCTCTGGAACCAGTGTGCTCATATATAAAAAATGGAAACATATTAAACACCAGTATGTCCTGTTATCCATACACTATGAAGCACTGGGTGTTACTGAATTGAATAAGCTTATTTTATATGACTATTTAACCTATTCATATGGATAAATATGCATATTTTAATAAAAATTTTTAGAGAACGATGAAATAAAAAAAATCAGTGGAAATTTTTCTTTTTAATGTTAACGCTATTTCTCCCTGATATATGCCTCATATTATTGCATCTTGCTTTTCAAAATCTTTTATGAAACTTGAAAAAAAATAAGTAATAAACACCTGGAAAAGTTTATTGATTGAATTATTAAGAAGCTGAAAATATACAGTCATTTACATATAGACATATATGTATATATGCATACAAACAAGTATATGTATTTATGTCTACATAATATACACAACATACACACACACACACACACATACACAAACCTAGTAGAGGTTGGCTCCTCATCTTCTAAAATTTGAGGGTAATGTGCTCCTAGGCCATCCTGGGTTTCCTGTACCTGTATTCATTCCTGGTCAAAACTTTTCTAAACTTTTTTGCTGACAGTCTATCCATGAAGTAAAATCTCCAGAAAGCAGAACTGGCCAACCCCTTAAGTTTCATGACTGTTAAGTTCTTTGGAGCCCATACTGTCTCTTCAATTACTTGGTTCTGAAATTCTTCATGAAAGGTGACCATCAGTTGCCCTGAAAAAACTACTTTACAATTCACAAAATCCCAACTCAGTAGCCTGATAAAAAACAGTAATCAGCATCATCTCTTTTGAATAAGATAAGCACCCAAAACAATTGACTATACTTGCACACCTCAGATTTTTGAAAGCCGGAAGGAACATTTCATTCCAATCAAAAATTTCACATGAATAAAAATAACTGCCCATGTCAATCCTGGCTGCTAATCTCAAGCCTGGAGATTTTGATTCCCTACCCACCAACCTAAAAGAATTACGAGGCTGCTCTAAACTTGATACTATTTTACTGTGCCAGGAGAAAGGGCGTTCCTACAATGAAAGAATCACTGTATTCCACTTTTATTCCAGAAGGAGATAATGAGCAGTGCACCACAGAAGCTGAGAGAAAGGCAAGTTCATGGCAAATAAAAACAGAACCTTTCCCCTAAAAAAAGAAATTAATTGGATGATCACCTAGAGCTAACGTGAACACCCCTTCATCACCCTGGCTCAGTTACAGCCAATGATTCACAACTCCTCGCCAGGCAAGCCACTGCAGACGTTGCCCTTGCTAACTTACAACATTCACTGTGTGCTGCTCACGGGGAGCCCCAGCCTTCCTTCACCATGGAGACTTCTCACAGAAGCTGGAGTGCTCTTGGGCTCAGGCGTGTTCTTTCTTCCTTTCACAGAGAAGGGAGAAATACCTAGCATGGGAATAGAGCAGAAGAAAAAGGAAAAGGTAAATGCATGGTCAAATCACATGTTATCTCAACCAACGAAGTTCACAATCAATTAGACTAATTGATCATTCACCAGAGACCATTTTCCAGTACTTTTTTGTAAAAAAGAAATTCAATATGTTGGTTCTTGCCCCAGGAGACACAGCAGCACGGCAAGGTCAGCCTCCCTCACTCCTCTCCCCTGCCCTCACCCTCCAATAAAGTTGAAGCTGAGATGCAAATTTGTAACACAGCCTCAAAACAAGCAACTTGATTTTACTCTCTGCAAAAAGGAGGGAGCTAGGACCTTTTCCATTTTCATACCTCACTGGGTTGTTGGGAAGATCAATAAGATCACTCTTGCAAAGCACTCACAGTTCCTGAGAAGAAAGGCACTATGTAAACGCAAAGTATTATTAGTGGTCATAAGCCTGTTAACTGAGCTCTGAGCCAGAATATAAAAGCCAGCCTTGGCCAGCCACCAACAATCAACCATCTCTGGGGCACTCAAACATCCAAACAACTGCGAGGGCCACCATGCGAAGGTTTCTCCTTCCAAGGAGGGGTTAACAGAAGCAGAGGATGGGAAACAGAGGCGTCTCAGGAAGAAGGAGACTGAGGGCCTGGAGCAGGAAGAGAAGAGGAAGGGGGAGTGGAAGGTGAGAGAGAGAGGCATGTGCAGGCACATCATTACTCGGTCCAGGCCACATGCCTCCCTCAGATTGCTGGTTTGCAGTGTTTAGTTCACTAGAGGTCTGTGGGGCTGTGAAATTTTCCACTTGGCTGTCTGCCATCTCCACTCACCGGGGATAACACTAATACACAGAAATGGTGTGCCAAGGACCTGCTGGAGGACTGGATAATTTTTGTTGTCTGCTGCTTTTCAAGAAAAGACCTATTCATATTCTGACCATTAATACTTTCCATTCCTGGATTTAAATTTTTTTTTTTTTCCCTCCTTGAAGATAGAGCAAGGAACAGCTTTTCCTGGGCCAATACTACCAAGTTATTTTGACTTGTGAATTCTTGAGGAGCATACTTGAGGTATGGGCGCTTACATGAGTGGCTTTGGAGACGACAAAAACCGGAATTTAAGTGCTATGCTGGAATCCTGTTTGTTTCCCAAATAAATCATCCACAAGGGCCAGTCATGTTTTCCTTTCAGAGTCACAAGCCCACGCTGAACAAAGGTGGGAGTCACAGTATTAACATTGTGGGTATAATATTTCTGAGGGAAAAAAAGGGGTCCCTTATCTCAAAAAAAAGGCAACAGTGAATAATGTTGAATCTTAGATTTGGAATTGGTAAAACACTGACAAATTTATCTCAAAATAAGGAACTGAAAAATGGAGAGAAAAAAAATTAGGACAGAGGGAGAAAGAAAGTGCCTGCTACTAATATAGTCAACCACAGCTTTTATAGTGGAATACAGTTTACAAAGTGCTTTCTTATTAATTCATTTGCTTGAAACATTTTTTACTCAGTGCTTAGTATACCCACCAGGTTCTCTGTTCACGATGGTGAACAAAACAAAGATTATGCTTGTAAAGGAGCTTGTTGCCTCAAGAGAGACAGAAATTAGAGAATTATAGTACACCATTTTTAGAATGTGTATAAAATTTGAACATTGGGTGGGCATTATAAAGGAAAAATAAGCACCATGATTTGCAATCAGAATAGGAGTACCTCATTAAGAAGAGAGGCTCAGAAAGGCTTTTCTTATAAAAGTAACATTTAAGCAGAGAAAAGAAAGATGAGCAAAAGTTAGCCAGGCATCGAGTTTCCTGGGAAAAGAAACAGCCTGTGCATTCTATGATGTGAACTAGGGATGTACAACTCATTTCTGTTATTTCATCTTTGTTTCTTTCTTGGCCATTTCAACTGAGTCTTCTTGATCAAGAAATGAGCAGCAGACTGCATGTTAACCAGTTATTGTGGTGTTCATTTTGCAATCTAGACATGCATCTAATCATTATGTTGTACACCTGGAACTAATATAATGTTATATGTCAATTATATATCAATTTAAAAAAAAAAGAAATGAGCAACAGAACTGTTCTTAATATCTTGGAATAAGAGGTGATTCTTCTTTCTGACTGCTAGGGCCATCAGAGCAACAAACAATTCGTGATTTCTGTTGGAGGAACACTAGTCAGTGTCGTTATTACCCTTGATGTGACAGCAAAGGCAAACTCTGGCTTCCTAATGCATCTCAAGTCACTCTATCATCACAAGGAATAAAAGGAAGATCTCTGTTAACACCTGCATGCTACAGCTGGAGTTAAGAAAACCCTCCCCAAGAGGGCTAAAAACAGATCATATTACGTAAACATCTGAAAAAAATCTTAGTACTTTGCATTAGGTTCCAAATTTGCTGGCTTCCTCTTAACTATCAGGATATCATTTTTTTTTTTTATTCCTCTTCCAGACTTCAATTGCATTTATGTCCACCTACAAGAGTGTCCTGTGAACCTTCTCTGTCTTGGTTCTTGGTTGCTTATCTGTTTACTTACCCAAGTGAGAAGCATGATGCAAAGAAATAAAAAGCAATGGAAATGTTGTGTTCATCTGAAGTGTTTTCTTATTCCCTCTGCCCCAGATCTAGTACAACTTAATTCTTCCACTAAGGAAAATTAGTAATTTGCTTTCTTCATCCCACAAAATAAGGGCATCCTGAGACAGGCTCATTCATGTTCTCTCCGTGAATGGAGTAAGTTTCAAAGTCTGTTTGAAACAAGTAAGCCAAACTTTCATTTGAGTCTCTTTCCATTTAAAACACCCAAGATGAAATGTAATTTCTCCTACCAGTTTCTTTTATAAGCAAAAATAATAATACTTCAAGTTCAAAGTCTTGAAATACCAACCTTCTCTTTGACTTAATAATTTTGACAAACTAGAACATTCAGAAAGAAAAGAGAGGGCAAGAAAAAGGATTTCTTGAAGCCGTGTTGTCCAATATCCTGCGACCAGACCTAGGAAATTATTCCAAACTGACAGTTTTATCCACTGACCAGAGAAGAAAACGACACAGCACCAATTTCTCCTTCCCCTGACTGCCCACAGCACTTACAGCCTTTACCACACATTTTAACCCAAGGTCCTTTTCAATTCGGCACTCTGTTGCATTGTCTTTTTATACTCCGCTGGATTTATTTAAGTCTTGAAGGCCTGAAAAGTTTATAAGCTCCTTGATGAAAGGAATGTTGCCATGCCCTTCTTTTGCAGCCTCATAATAGTGTCTAGTAGAAGAGCCTGAATTTAAATTAAATGATCCATATCCAAAACCTGTTCTACAACTTAACACATACTCCAAAGGAAGCATTACTCTGTGGTTATTTAAACCCTTCTCACCTTTCTCTGTCCTCTAGGGACTTGGAGCTCCTAATGATGCCTACCATCCAAATGAAAGCCCTCCGTGAACTGGAGAACAATTAAGTTATAACTTAGCCTTCTTTCTTCTGTTCTGCCAATCCATTAGGTTTTTAGTCATTAGTGGCTTCTGAACAGTTGCCATCTCTTTTTAAGATTTACAACACTCTCCCCTCCCCATCTCAGGTCACCAGGAGCCAACCTACATCCTTGATTCTCACAGCATTTCAAAAGCCAGTATTAAGGAAACCCTTGTGGTGTATGTAGGGGAGATGTGTGTGCTGTGAGGCAGCAGCTCTCGAACTTGAATCACCATCAGTAAAACCTAGAGGTCTTGTTAAACCATATTGCTGGTCCCATTCCCAGAATTTCTGGCGTGGGGTGGGACCAGAGAACTTGCATTTCTAACAAGTTCCCAGGTGATGCCGATGCTGCTGGTCTGGGAACATTTTAAGAACCACTGCTCTAAGCATAAGTCTTTCTGTCTATTAGATAGCCAGACAGAGGCTAAGGGTCTTGAGTATATTTAATCACTATAAGATGGCTACATTGAAAAGAATGATACCTGTCTATTCCAAAGAGATGACAGATGACCCCAACCCCTCACCCCCCACTCCCTAAAAAAAAGCCCACACATTTTAAAATCTGAGAAAACTTTCTGGTGGCTCTCAGTCTTGGGTCTTAGTCTGTTCTCCTCCTACTGGCTTCAGCCCTACTGGGGTCAATTCCACCCTCTATCTCCCCTTCAGTCTTTTTCCTTTACTAGAAACTTCTCACCTTACAAATGTATCAGTCACTGCTAATCTGAAAGGCCTTCCCCACACCCCGATACATTCCCAAAATGGCTGTTCTCTTTCACGTTTACCAACAAACATGTTAACATGTAGTATAAATTCAATGCTCGTTATTTCACCAGGTTCGTCTTAAACTCTTGGAGTTTGACTTCCACCACTTTTTAAAAAAATAAACTTCCTTCTTTTCCTTTCAGAATGGCTTCCTGCCTTCCAAATGTAGTGGCCTTTTCCTGACTTCTTTTATAATATTTGATGTAGTAGTTCCTTCAGTTCTCTTTCCCTTTTATTTAGTATACTAGCAATTTTGCCTGAACAGCATTTTTCAGGAATGACCTCTTCCCCACTCTCTTTGTTATTTGGGCTGGGATGACCTCAGGCCTTGGCTCCATCAATGGGCATATGCCCTAGATCTGGAGAATAAGAATACATATCCCTCTCACCATGATGACTGGTTTGGGGGATAGAGACATAACAAAGCCATGCCAATCAAAGGACTCTCTTGGACTGGCTGGGACTAAGAGAAAGGAGGCACCCTCTCCTAGTGAGATCATGGAAGCATGGTCTACTAAGAGCTGTTTCACCATTCTGTGAGTAAAGCTCACTTTGAGAATGAAGCTCTACAGTAGGAAGGAAAGCTGACAATGAAGTCTTCTGGATCCAGCCATGCCAAAAGTTAGATTTATCCTTAGATGAATCTAGTTATGTTGTAAAAAGACAAAATTCCAAATTGCCCTGTCCCCTAGTGCACACATACCTTCTCCTCATTATTTAATCAAATGCTAATCTGGGTGCTGTGCCATGAAGGGATTTTGCAGATAAAATTAAGATCCTAAATCCATTGATCTTAAAATAGATTATCCATGGTGGGCCTGACCTCATCAGGTGAGTCCTTTGGTGAGACAGCATGAGATTTAAAGCATGAGGACATATGAGGGGGAAAGGTAACATCACTGGCAAGGAACTGGAGATAGACACCAGGAGCTGAGAGTGGTGCCTAGCCCACATCCAGCAACAAACAGGGATCTCAGTCCTACAACCACAAGGAAATAAATTCTGTCAATAACCATGTGAGCCAGGAAGAATACCATGACCCCCAGGTGAGAATGCAGTCTAGCCTTATGAAACCCAGAATGAAGAATGCAGCTAAGCCATGGCTACGCCTCTGCCCTGCAGAAATTTTGAGATAACATGGGTGCGGTTTTAAGCCACTAAATTTACAGTAATTTGTTATGCAGCAATAGAAAACTACATATATGATACAATCAATTCCAATTATTTGCTTAAACCACTTTGTTTTATTTGTCTCTCACACAACAATATCCTAATACTCCTGTTTTCTCTGAGACAGTACTATTCTGGTGTTCCTCACACCATTCGGCTGCTAGTTTTTGGCTTTTGTCCCTTCCTGTTATTCCTTTTAACCCTAGAGAATGTATTCCCCGAGGTTATAGGCTCAGTTCTCTTCTCCTTCTATAATAATTTCCTTTTATTGTGTATAGTTCTTAAATAGGTATCCTGAGGCCTGGCATCTCCCCGAACAAGCTGCTGGATATGCGTGATATAAATAAATTATGTCTATTTCAAAACTTCTCATCTTTTTTTCCCCAAACCAGTCCTCCTCTTTTATTTCCGATTCATGCTAATGACATCATTGTCTTCTCTTTCTCCCACAGTCCATCAGTTGTCAAGTCCTATGAAGCCTGCAAACTATTCCCACACCTCCATTCCAGTTCAGACTCTATTCCTCTTACAGCAGGCTGCTAATTGGTCTTCTTGCCTTCAGTATTCTCCCTCCAAATCATCTTGAGTCATCTTTGCTGGAACAAACTTCTGAAGTAGGTTACATAATACGACTTCTCCATGTCATACTGTTGTATTGGTTCCTACAGCTTGCTGAAAGTCTTCTCAAATCTGACGTTTAAGACCTTCACAATCTGGCCCCAACATGCTTTTCCAACTTCGTTCCCTACTTCTCTCCTTATGCTTGTTGTACTAGCCAAAGCGAGCTTCTCTCTTCATCTTTGAAAGCTCACATTTTTACTCCACGTGTCACAATTCAAGCCATACCTAACAAGACCTGCTCAAATCCTTTCTCCATCACTCTTCCCTTCATCCTCCTATGCTACAACTTTCTCAATCAGAAGTACCTTTTTATTTTTTTAGATGTGAGCTCCTATAGTTTTTATTCCTTTTCCTTAAGATACTAATCATTTTATTCTTTATCCTAAAATAGGCACCACTTCCCCAGGCAGACTGTAGTAAACTCTGTGAAGACAGGGTTTGCGTGTCTTCTTTTTGTAAGCGTAAGAGTACTTTTGCTAATGGTAAATCCTTGATAAATACTGGCCGATTAAGTGACTGAGAATGTGGTATTTTACTTTCACTCTGACATGTATGCAAGTCTCCTTACTCTGTGGTTATCAAATAGGAGAGTCCCTTTCTGGCGACTTGGAGGAAAATCATTACATAAGCCAATATGGAAATTGTTCAGTCAATCAATGAAATATTTATTCTGCAAGAGCCTCTTTTTCCAAAACAGGACTAAAGCCAACTCTGTATTTTCTTTCTGAGGGAGGAGAAGCAGCCAGGACTGCTGGCAATGGCAGAATTCAGAAATGCTTCCTCTGGATGAGCTACTCAGCCCAGAGGGGTACAGAGCTTATCTCCACCCTGTTCTCAAAAGAGCATAAATGTTGGTCCTGGGTGGCCAAAATTCACCTCCCCCAGGGAAGGCCATGGTAATACACAACTTTCCTGAGAGTACAGGTACCCAGTCAGATTTCAAGAACTGGAGGGAGGCGAAAGGTGAGATGAAGCCTAAACCTAAGGTATTCTGAAAATTATGATTTATTCATCATATCATGCAATCCCTCTTCAATCGACACTTGATGATTTGTGTGATTTATCTATTGTAAAATTTTTTTCCAAATGGCAATTCTTGGGTATCAAGCATACATTTGGAACATTTTCTACTGATATTAACTGGTTTGTGCTTAGGTAAAAAACAAAACAAAAAAGCACTAAAATTAGTATCTGCCTAAAGAACACATAATCACAAAGATGAATATGCTGGAAATTTCTATGATGAAACTTTTTGAAAATTATAATTCATGTTGATCCATGCTACTGTTTCCTATTATTAGCACAGCTTATCACATAAAGGTAAGGCTTTATCCACACACACACAGACTCGGCAGGTGTCTGTACTTGTATGCAGGTTACATCTCTTTAATGATATAAGCAAAGTTTGCTAAGAAATATAATTATGCAGCCAGAGAAAAGTAAATCTACACATCAATAATAAGATGAAAATACACATGAGAAATACCTAATCTGCATCGAATAGCTGTAGAATGATGTCTCTGGGAAATTATGATTTTAAAGACCAAGGTGGCATGTACTCCTTATGCACAATTTTTTCCTGGCCTTATTTGTTTAATATTCTGCTCCCAGAGGGGTTGCTGAAGTCCAACAGAAGGTACTGGGGCCCAGGAGACAGAGAAATGTGGATTAAGAAACAGGAGACCACACTGTAGCCACACATCCCCTGGGTTATAGGCCTTTTTGGGCAGCCATGAGTCATCACACACTTTCTCCCTGGAGGAGAGTTTTATTCATGCCTGCTCCAGAAGGGCAGTGATAGGTTTAGGTGTTAAAAAAGTGTCTGGAAAAATGGGGAAGGTAGGACAGAGCTTGCACTTCATGCGTTGATCATTATGAAGCATTTATAAATCATGAGCTGTTCTGGTCCCTGAGCATTGTGAGGCTTTAAATTTCTTTCTGTTTCTGTTCTAATTACTCTCTTTTTTATAATAAAATTAGCAAAAATTCAAAGAAAGAAATTTAAATATTTTCCCTTCATTCTCTTTTTGCCATCATATTAGGAGTTAGATGATAGTATCCGCAAGCATTTTATTTGGCCTGACTTCACAAAATACTGATCAGTGAGTCAAAGTAAAAAGACCAGATAGAATTTACAGACATCCCCAGACCATCCTTTTGGACAACTACAAGTAACCGAATTCACCAAAGGTACTCAAAGGAGAACTTTGGAAGCATCCTAGCAAAGAGGTACAAGTTAGTAGTTGAGAGATGGTCCCGGGGATGGGTAGTATGGCATAGGGAATGTAATCAGCAGTAACGTAATGGCTATGCGCAAAGACAGATAGGTGATATAGAATAATCGAGGGGATCATTTCATAAACTATATAAATGTCCAACCATTGTACTGTATACTTGAAATTAACAATAAAATAAAATGCTAAAAAAAGGTCACATTTCTTTTTCATTTAATGAAATACTACCATGTAAAAGCATAGCTACAACCAGGCCCTCCAATAATGCTTTAAAAGTTATGATTAAAGGCTACTCAAAGATTTTTTTAAAACAGAATTATTTTCCAAAATTCAAATCAGCAACAGTTTTAACTACCCAAATTTTGCATAATGTTTGGACCAGCAGGCTTTCCATAATTATATTGAATCAACCTCGTTTTTCTTCTTGTCTGTTTTATTCCATTAAAAGCCAAAAATAAAACGACTCTACATTTTAACCTCTTTTTTCATACCATTCCAGGTAGCTGCTTCCTTGTTTAAATATTACAACTTTCTGATGCAATCAGAAAAAAAATATTGCTAGACAAAGGCACTATTGAAAACTTCTCTCCTTTTGAAGGAGGCTTAATAAAACTATTCTAGCTTAAAATTGAGATTTCAATAGTCTTAGCTGTGAACAACAAGTAACAGAAATACCACTTGGCATTAAGTCCAGGGATTACCTGTTGAAAAACCAAAGGCAGGTATACTTTGATGTGGGTTACTTGATGCTGGGGAAGTACCAAGAAATACAATAATTCTTTTTCAACGAATGTGAAGTGAAAGATTTGATACCTTATTTGGAGCAAAGATCCATCGTGGAGGGTGGGGGGAGCACAGGGGAGGGGTGCTGAGGGCAAGCACATGCACACATGCTCGCTTGAGCCACTTACAAGTAAGAGTGTACAAGGAAGCATCTTTCCATTTTAACTCAAAGAGAAATATCAACTAGTATTTTCTGAGCAAAGGACCCTAGCAAGACACAGCCACAGTTTGCTTCTGCCTTCTGAGTCCTGAAATTTAATTAAAATACCTGATAATCATGTTTCATTAAAAACCCCAAGAAATCTCTTTACATAATGAGCATTCTAAAGTTTCCTACATCTCTTTAAAAATGAATATTTAAAACTCTTTAGAATTAGCAACAACGATTTATCACAGGGTTCTAGAACAGACATTCTCAGGGAAAGACATACCCCCATTTCTATTAGAAGGAAGAATAACAGGTTTCCTGCCCTTCCCCTTCATCTTCCAGGTTCAGAGGTTTATCCTAATACCACGGCTCAGGGGATTCTCACACTTACAACTCCTAACATATCAAAAAAGAAGAAAATTTCTAACTCCTTAATTGTTTTGTCGAATAAGCTCTCAAAAGTTCATTTTTGTTACCTTTTTCAGGCAAAATAAGAGGCCTTTTACAAAAATTCTATTGCTAAAACAATGGAATTCTCCTGGGAATGACTTAGTTATGGAAATGAAGTGACAGCTTCTTTTATCTAGCCAGGCAGAAAGTCTGCATTTATAAAAGGCATTCAGAACACTCAAGTGCTGTGTGTGGGAGGACATAAAATGCTATTTTTAATTCAGATTGCAGCATTCCTCCCATACAGGTCTTTCGGTATAATCATAATCATAATAATACTGATCTAAAAAATATATATATCCCATTTCTGCTGACCCCAGCAGAAAAAAAAATAAGAGGGAAAAAAATTAAGAGAATGATGAATACAGCTTCCTTCTACACTTGGCCCACTCCACAGGCTCAGAGATGAATCTCCAAAGCTATCAGAGCTGACTATCTATTATCTAGAATTAAAAGCACTTAAGCTCTGCGAGTAATAGCATTACATCTTCTGACACAAATTTAGATTTTCGTACATGTGACTTCCACTCTACTGAGTTTGCAGGAATCACCTGTGCCTGCCAGAAAATGCTGCAGGAGTTCTTCAACCTGTTCCCAAAAGTTAACATTCCTTGGTGATGCTGTAATGGACGAGTCTGTCCATCTATGTGGCAGGGCCACACTGGAAACAGATTTCTAACTTCAAAACATGGAAGGCCCCTCTGGGAAGCCAGAGACACCCAAACTTCCTTTTGAGCAGATGCAGAGCCTTCTAGGTCAGGCGTGAAATGTGCAGATGGAAACTTTTCATGTCTGCCATGTTTCCACTGGCTCTTTTGGAGACCAAAGCCTGAGGAGAAGTGATGAATGGAAGTGCTGGTAAGGAAGTGGAGACTGGTGTAGATGACCCTGCAGAAGTATGACATTGGAGGAAAAAAAAGTATTGGATGAGAATGGAATTACTACAAAGGAAAACTGATGGAATGATACCTTCTAGCAATGGTTAAGTGATTAGTTTAAGACTACATGCAGAGGATTGTAGAAGAGATGGAGTCAGAGAGATATATATTTTTTAATTTAGGTAAAATTCACATAACATAAAATTCACCATTTTAATCATTTTAAAGTACACAATCAGTGGTTCTCAGTACGTCCATTCACAATGTTGTGTAATCATTACCATTATCTCATTCTAGAATATTTTCATCATCCCCCAAAAAAACCCCATTAGGCACTCTCCACTCCTTCTTCATCTCAGCTCTGAGCTGTCTCTATGAATTTGCCTGTTTTGGACGTGGCATATAAATGGAGTCATACAACATGTGGCCTTTTGTGACTGGCTTCTTTCACTCTGTATAACGTTTTCAGGATTCATTCATGCTGTAGCATGTATCACTACTTCATTCCTTTTTTTGGCTAAATAATACTCCATTGTATGTATACACCACCTTATGTTTACCCATTCATCCGCTGATGGACATTTGGGTTGTTTCTACTTTTAGGCTATTATGAAGAATGCTGCTATAAACATTCTTGCACATGTTTTTGTTTGAATGCTTATTGTGGATTAAGGAGTGGAATTGCTGGGTCATTTTATGTGTGATTTTCTGAGGAACTGCCAAACTATTTTCCACAATGGCAATACCATTTTACAGCAATTTACGAAGGTTCCAATTGTTCCGCATCCTTGCCAACAATTGTTATTTTCTTTTTTATTATTATTATGGCCATCTTAATGGGCATAAAGTGGTATCTCATTGTGGTTTTGATTTGCATTTCCTTACCACTACCGATGTTGAGTATCTTTTCAATGTGCTTATTGGACATTTGTATATCTTCTTTGGAGAAATGTCTATTCAAGTCCTTTGCTCACTTTAAAATTGAGTTGTTTGCCCTTTTTGTTGTTCAGTTCTAAAAGTTCTTTATATATTCTGGAAACTAGACTCATCAGATACATGATTTGCAAATATTTTCTTCCATTCTGTGGGTTGTATTTTGACTTTTTTGACATTGATTCACAAAAGTTTTTGATTTTTTTATAAAGTCTAATTTATTTTTCCTCTTGTCACTTGTGCTTTTAGAATCAGGTATAAGAATCCATTGCCAAATCCAAGGTCATGAAGATCTATTCCTACGTTTCAGGTTTCTTCTAAGAGTTTTATAGTTTAGCTTTTACATTTAGGTCGTTGATCCATTTTAGTTATTTTTTTGTATATGGTGTAAAGGGTCCAACTTCATTCTTTTGTGCATGTCTCCTGTTTCTCTTTCTATCTGTCCCAGCACCATTTGTTAAAAAATCAGAGAATATTTGAATATAGAGTTATTTTAGTCTATTCTCTAAAAAAATTTAAAAAACGGGTTTTTTTTTTGAAAAAATATATTCATCTTATTGAAAATTAATTTAATTTTGGTTACAGTGAGTACAAGTGAATGAACTTTTTCCCTCATTCCACATTTTGAAGATGCAGCAAGTTTTCAAAAAACAAGACCAATCAGGGCCATTACCCTGAGCTTTCAGGGAAGTCAATCAATTCCAGGGTAGTGTTTTTGCAAGGACTTATTTCCAAATGCAATAAGTTGCTTGGCATTGCTGGGTTTTCTGTTATTTTAGTTGCAGTTGTTTCCCTGTCTGTTCCCTTGTAATGAACTGCTCCTGTCTTCAGACATCTAGAGACCTCAGTTCTCTTTGCGACCCCAATATTCACCTATTAATATAGGCTCTTTGGAGAGAACTTAATCTAATTCCGACTAAGTCAGGTGGAAGATACTTTTATTTTGTATTATTTAAGATACTTTTAGCATGATGTCTAAGTCTCTGTTTTGTTTAAACGAAAATAATAAAGTACAGGTGGTAAAAGCCAGGTATCAACCATTCAGCCATTAGAAGAACTGAAGACTCAAATCCCCCTAAAGTGGCAGTTCTCAAATTTGGCGGCACGTTGTGATCACCTGGGGAACTTTCAAACATACTGAAGCCTGGGACTCACCTACAGAGATCCGCACTTAATTCATCTGGGGTGCAGCCATGGTGGAGAGCCAGTGCCCTAAAGTCAGTCATCAGAGGTGGCTACTTACTCCTCCCCTCCCTGAAGCAATTCTTGCCACCTTGCACCACTTGCGGGCAGTTAGGGATGTACATTCATCTGCTTTTTGGAAGTTTTATAATTTTAAATTTAAATGAACAAAAACTGAATTCCTGTATTGGTTGTCATTTAATCTTCAGAACTATCCTGTGAAAGGAGGTTTATTATTCTCACATGACCAAAGAGGAAATAAATTCTGAACTATTAGGCAACAACCTGAGATCATAAAACTTGGAAGTGGCAGAGAAGGGGTTTGAATACAATTCTTCTAACCCAAAGTATGTATCATATATGCTTCTCTCTCATTAATTTTAAAAGGGACAGCGATTATAAGTGTGGTCATATTATTTGGTATCAAGACCCACGAAAGGAAAAGCAATTTCACATCTTCCATCTAGCCCATCTTGTGGATGGGCTGGGGGATATATACTCACTAAAGAGAATGGTGGGCACTGTCCCTGTCATTACTGTTCTTTCTCTGTTGTATGTAAGTGTGTGTGTGTGACTGTGTATATGTGGGAGAGCATATGTCCATGCAAGGGACATGGGCCTCATATATTTGAATTCAGGAAGATATGACACGACTCCAAGAATGTAGATGGGTAGGGTTTTCAGAGATGGTGGGGGAGGAGTAATTCTTTCCAGCAAGTGATAAGACTGGCAATAGGCCATGAAATACCTTTATTGTAGTACAAAAATAACAAACACTGAGGAAACTAACACTTCATTCATTTGTGAATTTAGTCTGATGCCTATATATGATTACAAAGCTCCATTGAAAATCCATTGAAAACAGCAAGACCAAAGGACATCAGGCAAAAATCTCAAATACTTAAATATTCAGGTTCTCATAGCAGAAAAGGCACAACTTCCACATAACATCATCTTGCCTGCCAATGATGTGGCACATTAACATGTTTTCATACCACAGTATAACAAAGTTAGAATTAATAAAAGATATTGGTAATGGTGGTAGAACCTGGGAAGTTAGTTTCAAATTATTTTTCCTCTTCTTTCTAATTGGTACATTCAAACATATGTATAAGTTCATGTATGTTTATGTATATGTACACACACACACACACACACACACACACACACACACACACATACACACCAGGCTTGAAGGAAGAATACATTTCAGTTCTAGCATTTTTCATAGACCTATTTTACTCACCCTTAAGAGAAGGGGCAATGGATTGCAGTGCTATTACTCTACTATATAAGGAAACTAGGAGAATGTCTATGCAATAGATTTGGGAGCTGGAAAGGAGTAAGGGTTTGCTGGAGTATTTTTTTTTTTTTAAACCAGTATCAGAAGTTGGTTGGAGAAGAGAAATTTTCACAAGTGGGAGTTCTACCTGCTTGTCTCTTAATTGTAGTGAATCTGTCAACTTTCTTTCCAGGATTTCAAGACTTTACTCTTCAAAATCATTCTCAGTGTACTCTGAATTGCTATACTTTTAAGCTAACTACTTCTCAAAGTGTTGTTTAAAAACTGACATCTTCAACCACATTTCAGGCTTAGAATATATCTAAATTTGCAAAGTCTCATTGGTTCTTATGACACTGCTACTTAAAAAAAATACACTTGACAGCCAATCTCTTGATAATGATTTGTGCAGAAATTGTGTTCAATTTACTTTATATCAAGATATTTAGGAGAAAATATGGTCTTCTTTGTAATAAGCTAAAAATAATGATATACTTTATCTTCAACTGAACATGTACATATGTTGTCTAAGCTGTTACATTTAAACAAATTGAAAAACAGTAGGATTCTGGCTATAGTCCATAAAGAAACAAAACTTGCCCAGAATATCATTTTAAGCATTAAAAAATACAATTAACTGTTATTTTCCACAAAGTTCAATCCTACATACGGATTCAGAGTTGTCAACGAGGTATAAGGCATCAAATTATAAAAGCTAATGTCTCAAAAACAGACAGAAAGCTCAGGAAGAAAATAATTATTGCAGTCCAATTTTACATAAAGAAAAAGAGTAAAAAGAAAAGTTAGTTTATATTTCTACAAGTTCCTTTTGAGTTTCTGGGCAATATGCTATTTAAATCGACCCTTATGGCAACAGTACATAAATCATGTCCCTAAAATAATTCCTACTGAACATTACATTGAATGCTTATCATGTGCAAAGCACTGCTAGGTAAAGTACAGGGTTCAGAAATGGCTAAAACATTTTGATCACTTTAAAAGCAGAATACTGACTTTTAAAACACAAAACTAATTGCCATGAACTCTAATAATTTTTGGTGAGTCCTTATCACCAATAGCAGTGATTTTCAAATGTGGTGTTGTTTTTTTAAGCCAGAACTCTGCCTTCAAATTAAACCTTACAATGAAACCTAAAAAATAAAACAAATAAAATTGAGGCTATTCATGTAGACTTATTGGTTCCTCCACCCATCACCACAAAGACTTCTGAAGGCAAGTTCATGGAGGTCTGGGGTGGTGGTGGGGTGCTTTGAGGACTCCTCAGGCCACTAGAGAATGTGGTCTGAGCTTTACTGGTCTGAGGAGTTTGCACTCCTTAACATGGCGTTTGGGACCCTCTATGCTTTACTTCTTTATTTCACAGCCTTATAAGCACACCATCCATTGGCCTCATGACACATCATCAATTCGTCAATAATGGAGTAAACAGTGACAGTTCACTACATGTACTATGTACCATGTTGTTTGTTCCCCAGGCTTTGTTCATGCTGTCCTTCAGCAGGTAATCACTTCATGTCCCTCTCTGCTTGATGAGTGCCAAGACATGCCACAACTCTGCACAGTTAGATAGCATCTTAACTCCATATATATGTTCGTTTTTGCCCCACCATGCTGGGTGGTTATTATTATTCATTTAGCTTTCACTCAAATTAACTTGTGAGTAATTCAAGGATAGAAAATATATTGTACTTATAGTTGTATCCCAGCTTTTAACACAGATCTTGACACATAATAGAGGCTTAATAAATTTGTTGAGTGAATGAATGAAGATGAATGGATAGATGGATGACATGGCTGATACATTTTCATCAAATCAATGAAAAACATTTATATAAATATGTGTATGTACATATACGCACATACTTTTAAAAATGTGGTTAAACACATAAAATTTACTGTCTTAACCTTTTGTAAGTGCATAGTTCAATGGCATTAAGTCCATTTACACTGCTGTGCAACCATGACCACCATCCATCTCCAGAGCTCTTTTCAATTTGCAAAACAGAAATTCTTGTGCATACATACATTTAAAAAATTCTTAGTAATGCAGCTGAATTATTGAGGATGTGGAATACCCAGCTTCTTCACTTCCTTTTTGCCTCTCACCTGCTAAATATCTCATGCCTTTTTATCCACACTGGGGATGTTCCTTAGTGAGAAATGTGGTAAATGTGGTTGAAAAATGCGGTCAATGAAACTCCCAGTTGCTTAGCTTAGCTCCTAGCTAGCAGTTTAGGTTGCTTGAAATAAATTTTCTGGATTGTATTCCTAAACCCTCATTGATTCTTATTAACATGTATTGTTAGGAGTCAGCTTTCACCCCAAGACTGTTTTGGCTTTACTGAAAGCATGACTTTAAAGGAGCAGATGCTTGGGTGTAAAAGAGCCTATATATAACACACATAACTTACATGTGATATCCACGTGATTTTCTTTTTTCATATTTTAACATTTCTGAACCTGGGACTTGTTTTATATATGATGAGTAAATAAAAAGTAGTACCCTTTCTTCCCCTCCCCCCAGGAAACTAATCACTAAATCTGTGGTACATCTTAAATTCAGTCAGTGGGTCAGAGAAATTAGAGAGAGCTGATGCATATTTCAAATCTGTACAAAAGGCTTTTAAAAAATGTTTGCATATGATGGTCACATTTTCAATCTTACATTTAGAGGAATATAAATCAAAGTAAAATGACTTGAAAGGAGGCTGGCAGTGGACAGCAGGCTACCCAGATGCCAGGCCAGGATCCAATGCTAACTGCTACTCTGTAAAAGTCTCTCCATTGCTCTGTCCTCAGATTCTCCATGTGTAAACTACATGAGGTCAAGGGCCTTCTTCCTGGACCAACATTCCATAGCTCTCTGATGTGAGAGGCCTCATGGAGGAAAGAGGTAAAGCACCAGGCAGTCTACTTTGCATGGTCCAGCACTAGGTACGAGGAAGTGCCCAGCTCTTACGTGTTCAGCTCTCCTACTCCCACAATTGTAGTTCTGGTTCTAATTTCCAACTTGTTTCCTACTTCACAGCAGCTAATTAGACACTCTTTCCAGGGAACGGAGAACCTCTGAGCAAGGGGCCAAAACCCAGCTTGACATTATCTGAAATTCTTCCTCTCAGCTGTGGTCAGCCTAAATACCTAGAGGCACATGAGGTAGTCAATCAGTCCTTGACTGAAAGAAGGTACCACATTGGTAGTCCAGATATCAGGCTTTCTGGTGAATCAGTATGCCCATCACGTGTCAAGTTTAACCAGTCAGCCCCAAACCCCGTCTTTGTTTGATCAAGAAATAAGTAAGCAGCATGAAAAAGGTCCCTATCAGCAGTGCCTAGGGTGCTGGTATCAGTACTATTTTTGAATATTTTACCATTAGGTCAGGCTGGATATTCCAAACCTTAAAAAGTTAGTAAGGGAAGAACCCATGTAGGCTTTATATGAGAGGATACATGCACTGGCTGCTACTAAAATAGAAAGTTAAATACGGCAATGAGATACTGAAATTTCCCTTCTAAAAAAAGGGGTTGGGGGTAACATGAACACAAGCCGGATTTGCTAAAAAAAAAAAAAAAAAAAAAAAAGCAGTCTTTGTTACTTAACAAAACTGCAGTTGACTCTTTACAGAGACTTAAATTTCCAGAAATACTATAATATAACTGACCCACGTATATTGTCCCAAGGCCCCTATTCCACGCTCAGGAAGAACCAACAGTGTAAAGAAAGCAAATTAGGGTCTCAGTGATAACTTGATATGATTGAGAACACACACTATCATGCTTCTGTCTTTTAAATATTTAAGTCATCTTAGTGTTCCTTCATTTGCCAGAATAAATGTTATAAAAATCTCTACTTTCTCAGAAACACCTCCCATTTTCTCCCATAAGAAATAATCCTCTTTCTCTGATTCTCGCTTTTACTTCGCCTGTGGGACAGTGGCCCCTCCCAGGCTGAGAGCATCATGGTTTTGATAGAAAACTGACCAATAATCTTGGCATCAAGATTTACTATAACCTGAGTTACACGGGAATGGAAGAACATCAAAAGCCCTGGGAATACGAGAAATATCTCTAGGGTGACCCAGAAGTTTGGCACTTTAGCTGGTGACTTGTTTTCATTTGTTCTCAGGCTATGATTCACCATTTGGTTAACATGGAGCAGGCAGAAGCATTTCATGTTTATCATTTTATTCAGCACCACATCAGATGAAGAAAGTGTTTTAAGGAAAATGGTCATTTGGGGCTAATAATTTTTCTCTACTATGATTTTATTTAATACTTTTTACATTAACAAAACTTATGCCCCCATTATCTCCCTTTTTTTTTTCCAGAAAATAAGACATTCAGAACACCAAGCAGTATGTAGTTCAGAAAAAGATAATTTTCATTTTAATTATCTCCTCACTCCATATTTAATGGTAGCTAAGACATTTAAATTCTCTGGGAAACAGAGAATCCATTTATATGCTGAGTTCAAAAACATGACTGTCTTGTTCATAAGTGATAGGAGGATTGATGAGTTAATGTTGGTAAATCACTTTGCGATTCCCAGGTCAAAAATGTGAGATAAACATGATCATTATTGGTTTCAGTGGAGTCTCAATGATGAACTGTGGTCCAGTGGGGCCTAATTAGGATAAAAAAGCTCATAACTTTGAGGCAAGAGGAAAAAATTTTTGCAGTACTTACTTTCACCTAATTCTCTTCTATGCTAAGAGAGTAAAGGGAATGTTCATAATTATTGTTAACATCATTTAACAGCATGTACTAGGTTGATACAGGTAAAAATAAATCAAAGGATGTATGGATGTATAACTATGGAAGGATGGATGTCTAGACAAATGGTCAGCTCACAACCAAATACATATATTCCTCCATGTTATATATTAAGGCTGCTTCTTTAGAAGGCTGTCTTCCTTATCCAAATTACCTCTGTAGAAACAGATCATCATGTTTCGAGTCTTAGAATATAATAGATTTCATTACTGAATCAAATTTTTGAGGTTCTTGGTTAGGAACTTTCAAAATGGATTCGTCCAAGTTTCGAGATAATGAAAATCTTTTTGGTTTAATATGTGTTCCTAGTTTCTTTGGTTGACAAACTGATAAAGATTTCTTTCATTATATTCACACAGAAATTCTCTGAACTATAGAAGGTGCTTGGATTTAATAAATTTCATTAGTGGGTTGAATGGAATAAAATGGATGAACGGATGGGTAAGATGCATCACCCAAGCATAGCTCTGCAAGGTGAGAAACCTTGAAAGGTTTTGCATACCTCTAGGAAAGACTAAACTTCAAACATGCGGGACAAGTATCTTTCTTAAAATGGGCTCAATTGCTGTTTCAGTGTTTGCCTTTTCCTGTACGGAAACTCTTCCTAATACTTAAGACTCTAAAATCAGGTTTATAATTTATCATGTAAGGCTGCTATAAGGTAGGGTTTTCCCCAAAAGCACCCAACAGAAAAGACTGGGTTCTCTTAATTTCTGAGTCCTTATAAAGCTTATCATATCATGTGTTGCACTCTTAAAGATTTTATTTTATTCAACAAAGTACTCTTTATGAAAAACATTCTCTTGAAACCACTTCAAACAATGCTAGTTTTGCATGCTTGTATGTCACCTAACAGAATTGTTTTGTTTTGTTTTAAGGGAGAAAATAAATTTAACTAGTTATTATTCTTGGGAGTATGACTCTACAGTTGAAAACACTAGATGCCATAATAATTTTTTTTTATGCTTACATCACCTGGTCTTCCTAGGTGGTCTCCAATCCAAGTAATAACCAGGCCCGACCCTGCTTAGCTTCCAAGATCAGACATCGGGCTTATTCAGGATGGCATGGCCATAGACCATAATAAATTCTTAAAAGCATTTTAAATACTGATTTTAAAATCAACACAGTAAGTGGTTAACTTATACAGTTCGTGAATACATACTCACAGGAAAAATAAAGAAAAAAATCTAATATTTTTGGTATCTATATTGTTACAATAATGGTGCCCAATATATCATGCTCACAGGAACTGTGGGACATGTGATTTGTTTGGGCCACTAAGGTATTAAAATTGCAATTAACAGATATAGGAATGGGTACTTGTAGTTGTCACACACAGATCCAAAACTATATCCTATCTATTCTCTATTCTTCTTGTACTAATATTATTCATGTTATCTGTCCTATCATTTCTTGTCTGGAAAATGACATCACTCCCCACTCTAGTCTATCCTGTATATGCGTGCTAAATAATCTTCCTAAATTGCAGTTTCAATCAATTTACCTTCTTATTTTAAAATTTCTTATTGCTGGTTCCTCTTTGCTTCCTGAATTAAGGCCAGAGTTTTCATCCTAGATTGTCCAACAGTCCACAATATGACATCAACTTACCTTTCCAACTGTACCTCACACTTTCCCCATCACAAGTAAACAGGATACTTCTTATTCCCAGATATACCCTTTGTTTTCCAGAATCTGTGCTTTTTCTGTGCTTTCGCCATACCTACCCATTCCTGTTGCACACTAACCCAAACTTCAAGTCCAATTTCAAAATAACCTTCTCCATGAAAATTTTCCAGATCTTTCAAAACAGAAGTGATCACTTCTATCTTTAACTCCCCGAAGCATGTTTTTTTACTTTTATCACACATTTTATCACATTCTGTCTTATGCCATAATTACTTGTATTCTTTTTCCAGTCTTTTCAGATCATAAGATTTCTTGAGGACACAGACTGTATCACCTATTGCCTTGTTACTCCAGTATTTTGTTAATCAAAGTGTGGTCCTCTGACCAATGGCTCTGGCAGCACCTGGGGCTCCTTAGAAAAGCAGAACCTTGGACCCCACCTCAGACATATAGAATCAGAACCTGCATCTTAACAAGACCCCTAGGTGATTCTATGTACTTGATCAAGCTCAGGTAGCCTTTCATTTGCTACTTAACTGGCTGGACTGACTAGGAAAACAAAATGTCAAAAACAAAACATAATTTACATGATTCCTCCAAAGATTATTGTGAGTGAATAATGCTTCACTCTATAAAACTATATTAAAGCTATACAGACAGCAGAAGGTTAACTATATCAACCTCTGAGTGAGGAAAACAAATTCTACCTTGGCCAGCTAAAAATAGCTGAGAGGATTTTGTAGTTTTATGAAACTTATCTATGAATGCGAAGCCAGCAGAGGGCATGCCCACTATTGCCAAGAGTATAATTCTCCTCCTTTAATGAGTAAATTGGCTGTGCAAATATTTACACCAAAGTTTTGAAAAGTCTTCTGTCACTGACTTATAATACAGATGTGCAATAGATGTAAGATTTACCCTAATTTGATGCAGCAATAGCACTACTTTATTTGTTCTGTAGTAAAGCTTTTCTTTTTTTCCTATGTGATAGATAAATCACAGTGAGGAAATACAGGCTTGTATGACACATACTCAACTGCTGTGAAGTAGGTGTTTTATTTAGTTAGGGATGAGAAATAGTACAAATCAGGAAAGGCCCTCTTAAAGGGCACCATGCTGGCCACTAGAGGGCACTAACATGTGAATAAAATTATCCCGATTTTCATAATCCAAACAAAAGGTATTTTGTATGTGAATTAACAGGGAAAGTGCTTCAATCTTATACTCCACTTAATAAATGGACAAGGAGCTAACAACTTCAGTGGTGTGGAGTTATACCCAATCCCCTTTGTCTTTTAACACAATAGACATTCAAGTGAATAAGACTGAGTCTTAGCATATTGTAGGACTAGGGGGTGACAGACGACAATGCCTTCAGGTTGCTTGATTTCCATTATTCAGAAGTCTAGGAACTTCCACTGTATCCTTCTCCCTCAGGACCACCCGAACAACAAAGAAATCCTGAAACTTCTACCTTGTTGTCCAGGCTGCTTACTAATGTTTTCAGAAGTTCAAATTGATAATATATCTACTGCAAAAGTAGACTTCAAGGATCAGGAGAAAGAGAAGTGAGGTTGGGTAGGACTAGAGAAAGCAGTATTCACTCTGAGAAGGATCAGTGGGGAGTGAGAACGGTCACATCTCAGGCCACCTCACTGCCTTCGTGGTTGTCCCATAACCATTGGAACCTCCCAGGCGGTGTGGCTTACTTCTGCACCTCAGCTAGGAGGGTGAGACTAATCTCGTTCCTGCATCCTTCTCCTCACCAGGTCCCTCTAATCTTTGAGCAGACTCAGGGGTTTAATTATCAGGCAGGCTGCTCTGAGGCAGCCAGGTGTTAGCTGGCAGTAGAATACACGAGAGCCTCCCCCTCTACTCAGCCTCACAGCAATGAAGCAATGAAGACGTTATTACTCTCAAAGACAGCTCCTTAGAAGTTCTGCCACCACGGCTAATATGAAAGGTTTTACCATGGAGTTTTCATACATAGTCCTCTTTCCTCAGAAAGCAACATTTGTTTGAGCATCTGTAAATAACTCCTGCAGAAGACACAATTTGCTCTAATGTTTTAGAGCTATGGAATTTATTATGATCACAGAACCAGGAAATAGCTAAACCTGGAAACAGGAACATGTCAAATCACCTTCCCACTCTAAGAAATGCGTCTTAACTGAAAAGCAAAGTAATCGCTTTGTTTAGTGTTCTCTCTAAATTAGAAAGCTGTACTCTAAGGATGTCAGCATACATATTTTTCCAATACTAAATTAAAAAAAAAAACAATATTTCCAAATTCTAAACGTTTAAAAGCACTCTTTAAAAAAATAATAATAATAATAAAAAAAAAACAAGAACACAAGTCTTTTTTTTTTCCCTGCCAATATGTCAAGAAGCAAAGAGGAATAGAATGGGCGGAGGAAAGCATATGGCCCTGCGATCTGCTTTCTCAAAGAGTTCTGCCCACAGGTTTTCAGACAGCAACAGCAACAGTCATGCCCTCCCTCCCATGCCCTGCTATTCAGGGTGAGAGCCAAAGCCACAAGCAGCAGCAACAGTGGAGTACACATTAAAATAGGGACAGGGAGAGTGGCTTAGACCCTCTGCCCACCACCACCACTACCTAACCAGAAACAAGCAACAAACACTTCTTTCTAGAAATTTGTTACTGGCTGTGATCACATGTCCTCCTTGCACTCAGGTTTCTTTTGCCCAAATATTACGTAGCAAGATGTGGTTGAAGGCCTCTGGGACTCACCACTGAAACAGAGGCTTTGTAAGTAAATTATCTGTTAGGTATCTGTTCTTTTAGTGCCAGCACATTTCGAAAGTTCAGCCAATGGCTAGGGAAATGTTTGGGACATTCAAAATCCCCTCTCTGCCAACAGAACTAATCTCACATATGAATTTTTCAGTTCCTGAGTTGAGAGGACAGATTAAATACCGGCATCGTGTTTATCTTCATTAAAGAGCGAACGTGCTTTCAAACAAAATCCGACAGGAGAGATTACCGTTCGTGCTAATGGAAAGTGATCAAAAGCCCAAGATGCTTTGGTTAGCTTACTCTGAAACCTGTTCCTGCTTTAGTTTCTATACAGAGTACATCAAAAGAATATAGATATCACTGGAGACTCAAAATGTTTAAAGTCTCTAGTACTAGTGAGAAACTACTTGAAACTATAGAAGATACGGGAACAAAACGTTCAAGTGAAACTTCTCCCTGCAACATGACATAATAATCTGCAAATAATTTAGCTTTTCTGTTTAAATGCACACCCCTCCCCCACCCAGAAATGCTAGAGCCTTCTAATCATCTTGTGATTTCAAAGGACTCTGACTTCAAATCACCCTAATAAACTGTGGTGATTTTATGGGCATGTAAGAGGGCTTGAAATGATCAGGAATGTCAAGTGTCCTTCCACGCCCAGTTAGGTGCTCTGCCTCGGTCGGTTTGAACCAGGGGTAAGGCAAGAAGAAAAAGGTAAAACATATGCTGAGCAAAGCAAAGCAGCCAAATATGAAACATAAGCTGAAAGCACTATGTGTGAATCAATATGGAGAGTGGAGAGTTCATAGACAGAAAGAGCAGCTTTCAGAGATCAGCACTTGCTGTTCAGATGCCAGCTGGGGTAAGCAGGAGGGTCGCCCACCAAGCGCAGAGTCAGAAGGGTCAAGGACATTTGAGGGAAAGAAACAGTGACACCAAAGGTCTCCCACTTTATCGCACTTTCTGTGCCGTTGGCCATAGCTCCTGCTTCCCAACCCCACATGAAAAGCAGAGAAGGCTGGACGTTAGGAGTTCTCTTCTACCCCAAGAGCATCTCTCCAGCTCCAGCCTGTACTCAGGGAAGAGATCTGGGGCTGATGGACTCCTGAACCCTGGGAGCTCAGGCGCTCACTGCGATTCCTTGGAGCGATGAGTTGCTATATGTGAGGTGCACAACTTATTAGACTGTCATTAGACTGTCCTCTGCCACTAAAGATCGACACTCATGACAAGTGACATGACTAGCCCCAGAAATACAATGGGAATGCAATACGTGCTTCCTGTCTCCCACCTAACAGCATTCTTTCTCCTTTCTCTCAAATCAAAACTGGCTCTCTCCTGTCAGACCAAAAAGACTGAGAAAGCAGTAGCCTTGTGAAGCTCAGAAAAATTGTCACCTTGCAAAAATTTGACCAACCAGCAAAACATTACCACTCATTTCCCAGAGCCATGGGGCTCCTGTATGTAATAGCCAGGCAAGCCGGCAGGAGTGAGACTGCCCTCACAGCATGGACAGGGAGCCCTCTCTTAATAGGGGCTAGATATGGCAACCACACATTTAATTTTACTTTTTTTTTGCCCACATTTAAACCATTTTATCTCCATTAGAAGGCCAGGATGGAAATGAAATTTCAGCCTTGACAATTTTGCTGCTAGTTTAAGGTTTGCTCCTAAACATGGAGGAAGGGGGAGGGGAAGTAAGAGATAGGTGGGAAGGTTGGGATGGAGACAATGCTATTACTTGAAGTCAGCTCGCCTTGGTCTAAGGCTATCCCCTCATTCTACCCGAGAAGTCTCAACTCACAGAATGACACTGTTACTAAAATAAGCTAAAAAATATATAGATCATAGGACACCATCAACAGCCAACGGGGCTCAAAAATTCCCTTATCTCCAGCTCCTCCCTTTGTTCCTTTTGTTCAAACAGTCACTCTGTTTTGATCAACACTTACTTTGTAGTGTCTCCCACATCTGTCCCTTTATAATGCCCCCCCACAGCAGTTTTCAAAGTCTTATCTCCTTCTGCCTACAATAACTTCCTAACCGAGGGCCCCATCTCTGGTTTTCTCCCTATCATCTCATGAGCCATGAATACAGTTGTAAGTTAATCTCACTGAAACACAGTTGGTCACAACACCAACTTGCTGAAAAATCTCCAATGATTATCAAGCCACAGTTCAGGACCTTCTCCACAAGGCCTTGTCCACATTTACCCAGTGACAGGCATAGCCCTCGGACCTTTCTCTCTCCACCACTACTATCCAAAACCAGAAATATAACGTACCATTTTCTAGGATTTGTTAGGGCTGTGATCAGGGGTCTTCCTTGTACTCAGGTTTCTTTTGACTAAATATTACATAGCAAGATGTGGATGAGAGGCTCAGTTCTTCTTTGGTCTGACACGTGTGATATGATCCCAACCTACTTTTCCATTGTAATATTCCACTACCTCTCTACAAACTCTCCACTCTCTATGTTGGCTCACACATAGAGCTTCAACTTATTTTTCACATTCAGCTGTTAGGCTTTGCTCAGCATGTTTTGCTCATGTCTGGAACCCTTTCTCCATGAATCTGGAGTAGATGCTACCTGGTCACCAAGACCCCAGGGTGTGAGACAGCAGGTGAAAATCTAAGAGAACCTGAACCAGAGATTGTGCAGTGTAGTGACATACACCTGGGTTGGAATCATGGCAGCACGCTGGACAGGTTAACTTCTCCTTGATTAATTTTCTTAATTTTTACATGAGGATAGTACTCTCCCTCATTCAGAAGGAACAAAGCTAGAAAGCCAGGACACCAGATAACACATGAAGCGGGAAGTCAAGCTGAGGACTGCTGGACAGTGACGTGGCTAGTACAGGGCTGAAGTCTGGAGGGCTGGGACTTTCACATGAGCTTGATCACTAATTAAACTGGACCTAATCTGTCCATATCTTTATGACTTTTCCATTCACCATCACTTATTAATGTTAGCTATGTTATTATTTCTTATTAATGCTTTTTAAATGTTAGTAAATATCTTTGAGCCAGACTTAATTTTTCCATGTCAGGGCTTCGGGGCTGTCATGCACATTACTGCTATAAACACTATCAGGCATAAGTGACAATTCATTCCTATGTTCACTTATGCTTTCACACTTCAAATATTCACTGAGCACTACTGTGTGCTGGATGGGAGAAAATCAGCAATGAGAGAGAGGACTGGAATGATATGAGTTGTATAAAAGGCTACATGCAACATCTAGGACATAGCAGGTGACAAGGGTCCCTCCCAGGACAAAGCTTTGAAGCATTTAATTGCTAGTGCAGTTCTCCAGTTTTTCTCTCTTCCCCTGTGATCATGAAAGAGGCCTCTAGATGGTAGGATAGAAAGATCAAAGCAGTCTGCATCCCAGAGCTATGCATGGTGGACAGTAGTTCTGGAGAGACAGCAGATCCACAGCAGACACTGTATGAGTGAGAAACAAACTTTTATTTTTTAATCTCCTTGAGTATTTAGGGTTGATTCTTTCTATAGCATAAGCCCATTCTATCTTGACTAATATAATAGCTTTCATTTTCTCAAATAATCACCATTTGGCAATTATGATACTAATGCCTTGTGGCATGACTCATATTTACTGTCCTTTATTTCTTTTAACTTCCTTAACTTTACTTATTTACGGTCATGCCTTGCCCCTTCAACTAGGCTAGAGCCTCTTGAATACAGGCTTATACTCATAGGGCTCTCCTCTTCACCCTCTATTTCACATCCCCCTACCTCCCATTTCCCCCCAAATTTAGAAGTAAGCCTTAAACACAGCCACTTTTAACTCAAAACTGATGATATAGTATTTTCCCATGTTGCTCTCAATGTCTGCGGCCCTATTTAGTGATACAGGTCTGGGCTTCTAGGATTCTCATTCATTCGTCAAAAGTTATACATAAATTTTCGACTGCATTGGGGGGGTGGGGTTGGTGTCTCTATCTCCTGCATAGTTCAAGGCTCAATTGTACTAATATACAGCAATACCAGACATGTTGTAAGTACTTCGAATGCTAATATTACTGTTAACTGAGCACCTACTACATGGCAGATATTAGAGAAACGAGAATGACTAAGAAGTTGCCCAATTCCCAAGGAGTCTACAATCTCATAAGGGTGATAAATATATAAGCAAATAAGTGAATTGAAGTGTTACAGAGCCACAGCCTGAAAGAGAAAATACAAAGCAGACACAGACATGCACACACAGATGCACGCTCTCACACACACGTGCATGACTACTGGCAACTGGTAAGTTACGAACAAGAAGGTGCTCCTTCTCTTTGGGAGGGAAGCCTGAAAAGGCTCCAGGGAGAATGTCATAGCCAAACTGAATCTTAAGCTATGAATAGGTGCTTGCCAGGAGGAATGGCAATTGCCAGGATGTCCAGGCCATTAAAGAGTGTGAGAAGAGGCATAAAACAATACTTACTCATTTACTCATTCAATAAATATTTATTAAATGCCACCTATGTGCTTGGCACAGTTGTAAGTACCAGTACACAGCAATAAGTGATACTGATGAGGTTTTTGCTTCCACTGAGCTAACGTTCTAATAGAGGACGCTAACAATAAACCAACAAACAAATAAATAAAGCAAAGACCTATGAAGAAAACAGTGGGTAAGATGGCTAGAGTGAGACTGGTGAGTAGTTTGCCCAACCAGAGTATAGAGAGTGAGAGATGTAAGAAGAGTCAGAGGGAAACACCATGCCCCACCCTCTGTTTCCTATGCAGAGGACTTTCCCTAACCTCTCCTGGCCTCTTAATCCATTCTTTTTTTCCCCAGGATGTGGAGTGAACTGCAGGCTGAGTGATGGCCCAGCCACCCCGCCCCCACCCTTGGCTAACATTAACTCCACTGGGTACAGCTAATCTACCGCTGGGCAGAGTTAGAATTTTAAGCACCGGGGGTGGGGGGGGAGGGTATTTTGGTTTCTTTCTCCTTCCTTCTTCACACAGTGACTCGCTCGCAAACTCAAAACTTTTCTGCAGGTAAACTGGTATCTGGCACAGACTGGGGAATAGAGAGGTGGGAAGCTTGTTTTTGCTCTCAGCCTAAGATATAATTTCTAACTCAGTTAGCTGTTATCAGTCAAAAAGATGCGCCTTGGCCTCTATTTACCTTATTAAGCTTGTCTTATTTCTCAGTTGGCTCAGAACTCGGGAAGGGAAGAGAACTCTTAAGATAAAAGTTTTTTCTACAATAAAGCCTTCCTTCTCCCAACAGAGACCTCAAAACTAAATTAGGAACCACTATCCTAATCTATCAAACCTGTCACCTTAACGAAAAATCCTTCGAATCTCTTACTTAAGAGCTCCAAATACATTGCTAGGTGTTTGACTGAGAAGTCTGGCCCAAATAGTATATTAAGGTGAAATTCAATAGAAGTAGCAAATCTTGTAGGGTGGGGTAGGAAAAAGAATGGTTTCGGTGCCAGCATAAAACTCTGGGTACAAAGTTCATGGTTGGTAGCCACAAAGAGGAAGATGAGGAAATGTGAAGTCTTTAGATATTCTTACCTTGTGATTTCATATCTACATGTTTTTTAAAAACATGCTAGAAAAAGAATTTCTTGAATTTATCTTTTTGCTGAAGAATTTAAAAGCATTTTCAATATATTTACACACTTGTTCCACACCTTCATTACAAGATAGAGTAGGACTATAATGTTATCATGAAGAAATGTTGATGGCATGGTTACTATCTACAGGGCTGAGTTTTGAGCATTAGAGAGAAAAAAGAAGAAGAAGAATGAAATAGATGGTTCCTGACCCTTGAAGACCTTACCCTACACCTAGAAAGACTGCTCAGGCTCCCGAGGCATAATATTAAAAAAAAAAAAAAAAAAATCCACGACAAGTGTCAAATGTATGGCAAAGACTTAAAAATGCTTCAGGAGTTCACGTGGGAAAAACACTTGTTGAAATCAAGAGCGATTACGATAGTTTTACAGAGGATTTTATAGATGAGAAAACATCAGAAAAAAATGTTAAAATCTCAACTACACACACTGGAGCAACTACACTTAGAAACTGCACCTCTGGTAGAAGCTCCCAGAAGATACGCAATGTGTGTTGTACTTCTCTGTGCAGCCCTGCGGTGCCTGGCATCGCACTCTAAACTGGTAGGTGTCTCCTGAATCAGTGTAACACACTTAATGGGTATGCTGTTTCCCAATTTCACTGCTCACATTCCAGCCAGGAGCTGCTGACCGCACTATACAGGAAATGCTCTACCCACTGTGCCATTCTCACATTGCTGCTCTGCCACAGGGATGATGAAAAGCACAGACTCTCCACTGCTTTCATTTGCTAAGGTTCTGCCGGCTCTGCTGGCACACTCAGAGGCCTGCAGAATTTTACTACAGACGTTGCCTTCTGTCTCATCAAGTCCCAAGGCTTGATGGGGACAGGAGGCAAGTGTTAATAGCAGGATAGATTACGAAGTCTACATTCTCTACAGGAGAAAGAAGGCAGGCCAGAATAAGGTGGGAAATAAAAGGAGGCACTAGGGCTATGCTCGTCCGGCCCAGGCAATAGTGGCTGCCGCAGTCATTATATTTTTTCTGGCTGCAAAGACATGTTGCTATGGAACTGATACATGCCATTGCTACCTGGCCTCCAGCAAATAAAACCTCGGTGCTGGCCACAGCCTTTTCCTAGAGTTCCCTTAAAGGGATACTATCGATGGTGAGCATAATTCCAGCTAAATAACAGCAGCAGTATTGTTCCAGGGTCCAGCCCCGCCGCACACCATGAAATGGAGCGCAGGGACTTGTGTTTTACAAAGTACACATGTGTATGGCATGTGGACCTACATGGTATAAACCTAAAGTGCAGGACCAGTCTCGGAGCTGCTTTTAAGTAAGAGACTCATGGTTTCAGTTTATGTTTAGCTACCTCTTTTCCCTCACCAACTGGTAGAAGCAAACAGCTCATCCTATTTTGGGTAATGATTTGATGCCTCCTGACTGTCAACTTCAAACGACTTATGACCCCAGCAGATTACCAAAGTAGCCACGAGTAGTCGGCTTCAGTTCAGGTAGTAGCATTTTATCCCTTTATCATTTCTAGCCTCACTCAAAGTAGGCACAGAATCTGGTACTTCCCCACGGGCCCTTATTTCTCCTCTATTTTATTCTTATCAACCTCTTAATTCCACAGAGACCCTTATCTTCCCCCAGAGAGAGGCAGATCTCAATGTCTCACGTCACCCTATGCTGTGCTCTTGGGATAAACCTTTTGGGCTTTTCTGGGATGAGATGGGGAAGTGAAAACCCTCAAGTTCACACTTCCACTGAATGCACATTTATGCATACCAAACATCTAGGGACAGGAGAGATCAATATTAGAGTAACAAGCAGGTGATCTTTCAGTGAACCAGCAATCCTTGTTCTCATTTCCATTCAGGACACTGGTGGAAAGCTGACTATCTCTATACTCCGATAAGGAGACACATCAAGTCCCTTAAAAATGACTCCAATTATGGTAGAAAAGCAGCTTCCATTTGTTGATAAAGTGATTAAGTTAATGAGTAGGATAAAATAATGGTCACAGGCTCTTAGAACTACACTTCGACCAATCTCTAGATGAGATGAAATGTTTTGTAAATAAGTGCACTAAGCTAATCAACTTAAATGAGCACAATCCAGAGCCATGTCTAGCACACGTACCCTTGAAAAAACCACACACAAATCCACCTTCTGGGATTCCAATGGAGAACTGTATTCTCACACTTCTTTCCATCATACCCACAAGTGAATTCTCATGTAAAAAACAGGGTAACTTTTTTTCTTTTTAAATGAAGAAATGTTCTTCTGAAAGTCTTCATGACAGCAGGCCAAATTCATACTGCACGATAAGAAACCCGTTAAGCATCACTCTGCGGGTGCAGACAGCCGTGAGTGGGGGCTTGCAGGTCTGCAGCTGGCCAGTGCACACCTGCAGGTGCACCCCGGCTTCTAGCTGCAACACAGATGTATCACCAAGTCTCAGTACATGATGTAGCATTGCAAATGCAGTGGTTTGGTAAGGGTGCAAAGGAAAATCTGCCCTCTCAGATGAGGTGCATAACAGAAGTGCTCTGGGTACATCTGCTCCACCCACCTCTCTTGGTAGTAGCCAAATATAAGTCCTAGAAAGTTAAACAGCTAAACAGCATCATTCCTAACACTTGCCTTAGAGAGATGTTATCATTAATTTATTGTTATTACATCAGGTCCAACCACCCAGAACTCTGTATCTTCAGAAGGAATTGAGATTCAAAAGACAGTTCTGTGTGGGGGCAGTGGGGTATGGAAGGATGAAGAGACCACGCAGCTGAGAATCAAATGCCTGTCTCATAATTTCCAGCTCTGCTGCTATCTGAGAAGCCCCCAGACCGGGGATGTGAAACCCTCTGGGCCTCAGCTCCTGTCTATACACAGGGGCTTTGCCAGATGAGCTCCAAGGTCCCATCTAGTACTCACGTCCTGTTACTCTGTTATGGCATTCATGAAACATGTTCATGCATGATGCATGCATCATGTGAACAAAACACATGGTTTCTCCTTGCCCATGGCCATGTTTCTGGGCATCAGTCATGAAAAAAAGAAACTTCCTCTGTCATCCTCTCTGCAAGCTTGACAAGTAACAGCAGTGATGGTAACAACTCATAAGAGGCAACATGTGTGAACGGCAAAAAGAAACGGCAGAAAAATACAAGAAGGAAACCTTCCCCTTTGAAGAGAGGAGATGTGATGAGTAGAAAGAAAATCTTGGTTCTAAGTAGGAGAGAACTTCTAGAGAATTTGTGCTATCAAGCACTTTTTCTTAGGGTATCACAGTAATTAGATGAAATTTTGATGTTGGGCTTGTAAAGATATATAAAAGAAGCCAAGGATCACTTACCCTATGAAAACAGCAGATTGGTTTCTCTGGACCCAAAAAACGAACTAAGTTCTTTGGAAAACTGGAAAAGAAAAAGATTTAAACAACATTAAATCCATTCCATAAACCAGCACAGGTAGTCAGTCAGGCCTGGAGATGATGAGAAATTCTAGCACCTGGGACTTTGGCACTTACTAGGTGCATAGTAAATGTTTGAAGAATGGTGGATGTCCAACGGTGTGGCTGACTACACGAATTTTTTAAAAGAGCTTTGAACAATAAATATGTAGAAAACAATTATATGCATGAGTCCTTTATCGCAAGATATATGAACCTTATGACAAAGAAACGTATATTATGGTGCCTGAGAAATCATTTTTAGGTGGATCTTTCAAAATGTCACATCTGCACCACCATCATAGGACTAACTGAAGCTGTCTCAATAAATAACCACAGTACCCCATTACTGTACTTTGCCCCTTCCCAAATGGTACACTCACAACTCCATTCACACCCCACTGAAGTCAATAACCCCATGGGGATCCGTAATTGAGCTCAGATGGGAATGTAGACTTGGCAGAGAGGTGCTGGGGGCCACATATCAGGCCGACTGAGTAATCCCGTGAGGAAGCCACGGTGTCTGAGATAAAGTGTGGGAAAGAACCGAGATGATGTGAATGTTGGAAAAGGAAGCCTGAAAGACAAAGGGAGATAAGGGAGTGACAGCAACAGACTGCGTAATCGACAACACATAAAGAACTAAGCTCAAGATCCAAGTTTTTAAAAATTTCCAGAGACTGTTTTAATGACGCCTTTGCAGGTTTAGGAGAGGATATAAAGCAAAGTTAGTCTAGCTCCTGAAACAGGCAATTTTCACATGATCCCAGAGCATTTGGGATTAAGTCTAAGAGCTATAAGAAGGCCATTACTTTTTCCTCCCTTTCTCTAAAAGGAAGAGAGCTCTGGCCACTAGGGCAGGATGGAGCGTCTCCTCTTCAGGACATCCACTGGTGGCGGATTCCCAGACTCAGTTTCTCAGAATATGAAGGGCATGCCTCAGTCCCAGAAAGAAGTCACCAGCTTTACCATCAGCCTATGCTAGGAGAGGTGGGGGCTACTGAGATGATGAGATTCTGACTCTTCAGAAGTTTATACTCTAATTGAAAACACTACAGGGAAACAACACAAGCAGTGAAAGACAGTACACACTGCTACGATCTCTGAGCACCTTCTGTTAAAAGCAACACTTTATAATCCACTCACATACATTAACCTTTTCATCCTAACGGCAGATGAGATGTCTACACTAAGAATTACAAAGACCACAAAGCTGATATCGGAGTCAGACCTGACTCTGAATCTTAGCTCGGTCACATATCAGCTGTGCGATTCAAGTTATATAAACTCTCTGAACCTTCTCCTCATTTGCATAATGGCAATAATAATACTCACTTCATATAATGTCTCAAGTTCCTAGTGCAGGGGTTGGCAGGTAGAAGAGACTTAATAAAAAGAAAAAGCTTTAATGCCATGTGGCATGACATGTCTACATGTCTGTAACACTAGAGCAGGGAGACACAAGAAAGAGTTCTATAATTTCATAATTTATCAAAATGTCAGTACTTCTATTCTTTTTCCTCAACCCACAATATTAGGTGAGACAAATGAGTAAAACTGTTCCCTGTGAACAATTAGATAATATAGATGGTGGAGGAGGACCCAAATAATACAAATCAACAAAAGTCCCACTAATAAAAAAATGCTGGCTTATGTGGTTCCAGGCTCTCTCCTATGCTCAAGCACACAGAAGATGTTATACATATACTTAAATAGGTAAAATTATACACATACATACAATTTATTCGTGATACAGTATGATAGAATTGATATTGTTTTACGTTCTGTTACTATTTTACTTGTTATATTGTAAACCTCTTTTGATATCAATACATCTATCCCTAACATAATTCTCAAGGACTGCAAGAGTATTGCATTGAAAGAAGGAACCACTAAATATATATTTGTTGAATTTACAGAATCTACCAAAGCGTCCCACATTTATGACAAATGACTACACGTGAGGTAGTGTGTGGTTCTTTTATTCTACATTTTGTCAAGATTGAAAAAAAAGGCAGATTATATAAAAATAAGAAGTGTTAACATCAAAGAATGCTCCAGGTTTGAATAAGAGTAGCTTAGAAGAATACCAATTAGCACTTATACACAGGGAATAAAATCACAAATAACAATATTCAGTGAGTTTCCAATATACTGAAAGGGGACAAAATTTCAAGGGCTAAGGCTAGCGATGAATGGAGATGTCTATTTCAAGTATGAAATCTCAAGACTGAAGTTAAAGAAGTATCCCTGTTTTTAGTCTGATAATGGTGGATTTATGTATGATACAGAGAAAGGTAAACAGAAAACAAAACTCTTGAGTGACCCTAAAAAGTATAATCACAATATATAAACTTCAAAACCTGAAAAAAAAGAATTTATCACGTTTAGAAGATATCAAGAATTGGAATATTGGTGCTGTCTCAATATTTCTAATCAAATTTCCTTCTCAAAGAGAATGGCTGGTTTGATATAATATATGTAAAACAGTTTGCTTGAGTTGCATGGCACACCCTTGTCCTCGATTGAGAAAACTGTGCTATACCTATAAATGTGACTAGCAACATTTCAGAAAAATACCACTTTTTTTTGGGGGGGGGAGGACTGGGGAGTGAATGTATCCTCACAATCGGCAAAGAGTGTGGAGCTAATTCCTCCTCCAGTTATGAATATTGCTGACTCTAAGTATTTCCAACACTGCTCCTACAAGCAGGCAGGAGGTGGAGGATTGGCAGGAAGCAGCAGAGAAAGAAAGACAGGACATACTGTAGCAGCAGAGAAATGCCAAATCAGACACCTGCCAAAAAATCCTGGAGAGATCAAAAGTGGAGAAACAAAGTAATATAGAGTTTGATTAATGAAACCCCAGAATCCACAGTGAGTGAACAGGTGATACTTCTTTGCATGCTACCTCCCAACAAAAGGTCCCTAAAAGTACATCTCTTGTCCAGCTTATGCAATTTTTAGGGGAAGTGACAATATGTGGGGGTCATACTCTTTGACCATGTGAAACAGAATTAATATTAGGAGGTAAGAACACAGACCTTAAATTTTAGCATTACATGGAATCAGACAAAGCATCTCTTCAGCAACCAACACTAGGGGCTTCACTTCACATAGAATATGGACTGAACTACTCTTAATGGATCTCTTTTGATGGTACAATTCAGGAGCTAGTGAAATGTCTCTAGATCTAACAATGAACTTCTTACAGGAACAGAACTTTTGCTTTGCTGAACTCTCTCTTACGGTCACTACTTTCTCCATGAGACGGATAGTCAAGCTGTGTTGTGTACTATATAACATTTCTTTTATGCAGTCAAACCTAAATAATACACATTCTTCAATTTTCTGTCAAAGGGATCTTTGTATCTTTTGATGGTGTACATGGGATGACCCAGAACACATTCTGCATCAAAAATTGCAGTTTAGATTCTAAAATCCTCACCCAATTGTGTGTTTCTGATAAACATGACCTATCCAGAAAAACTGTGCTGATATATATTCCACACTTATGATATATTTTTGAAATACAGACTTTGTAAAATTTTACCTCGCCATTGTATAATGTCATACTGAGTAAATGACAGATTCCTTAATATTAACTACTACCATTGGCTTAACAGTTAATTTGTGCCAAGTTTTTATCTATGTTCTGTAATCCTCACAAAATCTCTGTAAAATAGGTTCTATTGCCCCATTTTACAGATGAGGAAAACAAAGTTCATGACAAGTAACATATCCAAGATCACATACACAATAGGTGACAAAGCAAGAGTTCAAAGCAAGGTTTGTCTAGGTTTCACGGCCAAAGAGAAAAGAGATGAGCTTCCTGGAAACATGCATGTGGATTTTTACATGAAAACCACAATATGTAGTATTCTGTCACATACACAAAAACAAGCACTTGCTTTTTCTCAAAAAGCAGATGTTTCTTTTTCAGGTCATTTTTCGGGAGCAGCAAGTGAGGATGCTAGAACAAAGCTATCTATGACATTCAGTGGTAAGCTGTGCTTTAGCTGTCCAACAGGTGCTAGACAAGCATTCTTCAGGAAGAACAGCAGGACCAAAGTGCTGACAGTTGCAGCGACACAAAATGTAGCCTTGGCAAGTCGGTCTAACAATTACTTAGCATCATTCTGATTATGAGCCACAAGCATGCAATCAACAGCATAGAGACGATCTTAAATGATCTCCATCAGCATTTTACTTTAGTTATCAAAGCGTGGCAGATGAAACACACTCTCATCTGACCTAAACATAATGTTAATGACCCAAACATAAAGAATGTGTAGGAATAATAAAGGCACAAGAACAATGGCCTTGCTGGGGGCCATTGGTTACACAGGAGATGCATTTTATTTCATCAACTTTTTCATTTATTACCTCAGAGTAAATAAATAATGTTTACATGTTTCTCATTGGATAAATTTACCTACAGTCTAACTCAATTTAAAGATTTAAGTAAGTTTACAAATTTCCCTGACTTAATATTGTATATTGTACATTTCTCTGAAAAGAGCAGTTTTCATATTCCATTATGAATTTTTGTGGGCTGCATCTCCCCATTAAACTGTGGCCCAGCTTCAAAAGCATGGTATTTATATCATTTATCTTTGTATTCCCAACACCTAGCATATATAGTAGACATTCAAACTACACAGAAATGAATGCATTCTCATTGGACCATTGACAAGAAGGCATGCTTACTGAGTGCATGAATATACCTAAGTTGTTTTGAGAAATCACTTGTACTTCAAACAACAATATCTGAATTTTAAAACCTGTCTATACAAAGTGAAATGATGATTGTAAATATACACCATGAAATTCAGTAGAAATCTTTTCTTAAAGAATAAAAACATACACATATAAAAATAAGGAAATAGTGCCCTCATACCAACTGAAGAAACTCATCTGCAAAGAGACTTTCACCAGGCTCTATTTTGAACATTAAAGCCTATAACTTGAGGGGGAGATAGTATTTGGGTGTGGCTTCCAAGAAAAATTATTAAAATCACTATCGGTTGAAGAACCAGATCTGGAAGAGAAATACTAATTATTAGATTATAGGAAAATAAAGAGTTCAACTTTCACAAAAAGAAAAGGAAAAATGCAACAAAGTTTTGAATATATCTGCACTCTTACTACCAAAGCCTATCACTTCACTAACAAATTTCAGTTTGAGCGGTAAGATTCTATGAAATAGCGCTAAGGCTCTATTAGATAAATACTATACTGCAGCAAAATGTGACATCTCACCAGATTCATCTATTATTGGAATCCTATTTAGATTGTACAAAATGATTACCTTTCCACTCTATTGAAGAAAAATCTTCAGGTAGATTTCACTCCTGGCTTTATAATTGTGTGTGTGTGCGTGTGTGTGTGTGTGTGTGTGTGTGTGTGTGTGTGTGTGTAGGATTTCTAGTGATCTAAAAGGCATTATTAGATTTCACTCCTGGCTTTATAATTTTGTGTGTGTGTGTGTGTGTAGGATTTCTAGTGATCTCAAAGGCATTATATACAATGTTTTAAAGTCCATGTTTAATATTCTTGAATTGCCAAACACATCATATAAATTTCTCAAAGACAGTGTCTATATGCTTTAACAATTCTTCTAGCAGTTAGCATATTTATTGTGTGAATGGACAAAAGGTTGAACAGAAGGCAGAGCAAAATCAGCAAAGCAACGATATCTCAAAATTCCAAAATTGGCATCACTGCTTTAGCAAAGCTGTACCTCTGACTTAGAGGGAGGGGGAAGAGAAGCACGATGCTATTTTTAGAGTGAAAGGCAGCAAGTTTTTTGTGCTCTACACTTCAGGGCCATGTCCCTGCAGTATAACTCCTCTCTGCAGCTAAAGATCAGAGCTACCTCACCAAAGTTCAGTATAAACAGGAAATATCACAGAGAAAAGAAAATTAGATACTGTGACTTTAAAAAATGCTGCCTGTGTTAGAAATATTTCAGTCACATCTGGCAGCAGCATCGGTGATGCTGGATGCAGAAGATTTGCCCCAATCAAATAACTAAGGCTTAAAAATCACAGTTTGGGAAACAAAGTTAGAGTTCAGTAAGTACTTAAAAGCCATAATATCTTATATTTATGTGAGCTTTATAGTTTTCAAAGTGCTGAAGTATAAGGTGAATAGTCAGCAGTCAATATCACTATATTCTATATATGGTTCTAAAAATGGTATCTCTTAAATGTCTAGAATAGCCAGGGGCTAGAAAACTTTTTCAGTAAAGGTCCAGCTGGCAAATATTTTAGGCATTTTTACTTAGTACTGCCATCGTAGCATAAAAGCAACCATGACAATACTATACAAATGAACATGGCTATGTGCCAATAAAACTTTATTTATAAAAACAGGTGGGGGTGAGATATGGCCTATGGGACAGAGTTTGTCAATCCTTGGATTAGAATATCATTATACAGCTGCCCTTGAACAATATGAGTTTGAATTGCACTTATATGTGGATTTTTTTTCAATAGATACATACAGTACTGTAAATGTATGTATTTATTGAAATAAATGACAATATCACACAGTATCCAAAAGCAGTGAATGGCTTATTTCTGCAGCATCCATCCACCATTAAATTTCTTTTAAATAAGCAGCAAGGGAAGATCTTTCAATGTCAAGTGGAGTTTTCCAGAATGGGACATCCCTATACATTCATCTCTGGGTTACATATATGCAAAGGCTGCCCCACAGAACCCTAGATAAATGCTCAATAGACTCTTGAAGTAGTGCATTGTCTAGACAAGCAAGAAGACCCATGTACGACAATAAAAACATACCATCTGATTAAAAATGGGCAAAGGCTTCAAAGAAGATATACTAATGGTCAATAAGCATAAAAAAAAATGCTTACCATCACTAATCATTAGAGAGATGCAAACCAAAGCACAATGAGATACTACTTCACACCCTTTAGGGTGATTATTATAAACAACAACAATAATAAAACAAACGAAAATAGGAAAATAACATGTGTTGGATAGGATGTGGAGAAAACTAAACTCTTGTATATTGCTGGTGGGAATGTAAAATGGTACAGCCACTGCGGAAAAGAGTACAGTGATCCCTCAAAATATTTAAAAAAAGACTTACCATATGATCATCCAACAATTCCACTTCTGGGTCTACACCCAAAAGAACTGAAAGTATAGACTTACACAGATATTTGTGCATCCATGTTCATAGCAGGATAATCCACAGTTGCCAAATGGTGAAGACACCCAAGTGTGAATAAACAAAATATGGTATATACATACATGGAATATTATTTAGCCCTAAAAAGGAAGGAAATTCTGACACATGCTACAACATGGATGAACCTGGAGGACATTATGTTAAGTGAAATAATCCAGTCACAAAAGGACAAATACAGTATAATTCCACTTATATGAGGAACCAAAGAGTGCTCAAATTCATGGAGCGAGAAAGTAGAATGGTGCTTGCCAGGGGCTGTGGAAAAGGGAGAATGAGGAATTACTGTTCAATAGGTATAAAGTTTCAGTTTGGAAGATAAAAAACATTCTAGAGATGGATGGTGGTGATGGTTGTACAACGATGTGAATGTACTGAATGTCAGTGAACTGTATATGCTTAAAAATAGTAAATTTTATGTTATATATATTTTACCACAATTTTTTTTAAATAAAAGAAGAGACTTGTGATCATTTGGTCCCCTAAGGTAGCTGCTCAGATGATCGGTTTGGACTAGGAGGGAAAAAACTCAGCGTGAGTGTATATACCAAATTTTTAGACAACTAAAGCCAGTGGTGTGCAGGGAAATGTTTAATCACCAGCTGGAAGGGAGAGAGGAGTCCTGCTTTGTAGCATTTGTAGGTTTCTGTAGTGTAAACACTCCCACCATGGCCGATTTCAAGCTAGCAACATGATGCCAACTTGTTCTCAAAATTCCTGAAAATTTAACAATTGGCTCATGAGAGCCTGTACAAGTTGGCTCCAACGCACCACTGGGGAAGCTGATTTCCCTCATCCCACCAAGATCAATAAACTCAGTTTATATTTAAAATAAACCCCCAAAGCTAAAGTCCTTCATTAATTTCAGGCCTCTTACCTACTAAAAGTTGTCTATTCACACTTCCACATTTTTCCTTCTAGTCCCATATGGAATAAACCTACCTTGAGTCCAATCTTACATAAGAAGCTCTCTCCAAATGCTCTTAGATCACACTAGCCTTTCTTCATTCTGAATGTTACAGCACTTAAAGATTATTGTCCCCTCACTGGATTCTAATGGGTTGGATTCTATGAGGGCAGGGAAAGTTCTCACAGAACTAAGTGCAGCACAGAGTTTTACCTGGACTGAGCTGAATGCAATCTGCTGACTTGACTGGCTGGACTGAATTCTGGTCCAGTCAGCTCCCGTGAGTGAGGCTCATAAGCTAGGACCGGGGGAGAGACTGAGGAAGATGTGCAGTATGCAGCTTTTGCAAGGGAGCTCACTACTGTACATGCCAAGTTTCCACAAAAGGGAGGAAGGGAACTAATATTTGTTAAGCATAAAATTTCTGCAAGTCCCAGTGCCCAGATCCTGGTTCTAATACCATCCTCCAATAAAAGGAAGCAAGGCTCCTTGGAGAAATGGCTGATGCTAAGATTGGGGCAGGGCATGTTCAACATTAGTGTGAACAAAATGCTCAAACAAACTAACAAATGAAAATACAATAATGGGGGCATATCAATAGGAAATGGGAAACAATATTCCTAACATTCCTGAAAGAAACACCAATGGCTGAAACTGGAACAATCTGAGCAAAAATAATAATAATAATGATAATAACTAACGTAGCACTGCATTGTATAACCTAAAGTATAAAATAAATATCCATGAGTTCATACCGATATATAAAGAAATGAGTGGACAAATAAATGGGGAGAACAGATAAATATTCTTGTGCAGAATTCTGAGTAATTCATGTAGATATACACTATCCTCAAGGAGGCGGATCATAGCTCCCTGCTCCTTAGGTGTGGGTTCCCTCCAGAGAGAGCAGTATGGGGGTAAGAGCGTCGTGTGTATGAAAGGGGTAACTGTTTTACACTGGAGGAACCTGATGAACACTACCTCAGACTGATAATCAGATCAAGGTCAACATCAACAATGATAAGTCACACTGATAACATGTATCTTTGATATAAATGACGTGATGAAAATGGCAATTTACCAATATTGAGGAGTACTGGTCATTTTGTAGCACGTCCCTCAACTGGAGTTTTTCTAACCATAACAAAAACATAGGAAAAACCCCACTTGAGGGACATTCCACAAAATAACTGATCAGCATTCCTCAGAATTGTCAAGGTCATCAAAAACAAGTCTGAGAAATCATCACAATTTAGAGGAGCTTAAGGAGGCATGATGGCTACACGCAATGGAGTATCCTGGGTGGAATCCTGGAGCAGAAAAAAGAACATCAGGTCAAAACTAAGGAAATCTAACAAGTTAATTTTTTAAAAAATCTTCTAGGTACCCTATTAAGTGACTTACATATATTATTTTGTTTAATCCCTATAATGCTGAAAAAATGGTTTAAATCCCATTTTATAGATGAGGACAATAAAATAGAACTATTTTGCCCAAGATAACAGAGTTGGTAATTGATGGAATTCAAGTTGAAACTTGTTGAATTGTTTTAAGAGCTTCAGCAGTTTTAACTCATTAATCTTCACAACAACCCAATAAAGCGAGTAGCCTTATTATTTCCTTTTCAGACAATGAAACAGAAGCACAGAGAGGCTAGGTAAGTTACTGAGTGTTGCACAGGTGGTTAAGTGGCAGAACTTGAATTTACAAGGGATTGAATTGCTGAGGACCAAAAACAGCGCACCTGACTCCTCCACTAAGAACTTGCCCTACAGGACCAATTTCACACTGCATTGGTGAAATAACCAATAACAGTAACAATAACAAAGATTATAGAGTGCTTACTATGTGACAGTCACTGTTCAAACTACTTAACAAATAACAACTCATTTAGCTCTCTCAACGACCCAATGAGATAAGTTCTATTATTATTCCCATTGTAGAGATAGGAACGCAGGGGCACAAGGAGGTTGAATAAGGTCGGTGTATGGATGCTAACTGTACAACTCCTTCAACTTCTCTACGTTCAAAATTTTTCATAATAAAATGTTGGGAGAAAAGTCTCATGTGAACAATTCTGCATGGTCATCACAAAAGGTTTCTCAGGAATTGTTTATGTGACCCAAGTATATGTGTATCTGATGACTTTTTGGCATCTCGACTGAAAGAAAAAAAAACTTTCCCGATTTCTCCTTTTAATCTTTTATGTAGAAAACTCCCCTGACTCTCCCGCGGTGAGAGACAGCACTTTTGCCCATGTGCTGCAATTAGGCCGTTAAGTAACAGACACGAGGCCAATGTTTATTAATCAGCAAAAAGTTATATAGGATATGAGCTCTAGACTATGCAGACCTTTATATTCCACATGGACCATCCAGTCATTTTTGTGGCTTGGATGAATTTCAACACCTGTAGTTATCGTAGATCAAAAATACAGCATTATTGCTCCAGTCAATAAACACCTTGGTTAGATAGTGCATTTGTAAGACATCTATTTCTTTTAGGACCTTTTTGGTTGTTTGTTTAATATGAAGTTTTTTTCCTGAAATAGGAGTTAAATGATTTAGGTAAACGTGCCTCTACTGATTCCAATATCAGACTGTTATTATCTTTTATAAAAGTTAAAATTTCTTCCAGATTACTTTAGGTACGCACCATCCTGAGTTTAGATGCCTGACAAATTCATTAGCACCAGCAAATGTTAAAGCTGTTGAGAGCATTTCTCTGCTATTCTACCCTGCAAACCAATGGCCTCACCAACCACCACAGGAAAAGTGATTCTATTGCCAAGTGATGCCACCGAAGGTGAGAGCCAGCTCTGCTTACTCTCAGAGAAGGGCTCTTGTGCATGAGAAGCTGTGTATTATTGGAAATGATGTTCTAATCAGAATACAACCATCGTACAGGCAAACAACGACAACAACAAAAGACATCTGACCGGAAAGAAAAAAGTCTTACTTCTCAGGAGTGATGTGCACAGTCTCCCAACCTGATCATGGTGAGCTTAATGGCAACTTGCTAGAAACTCTTTGAAATAATTAAATTCCTTCTACCTGTACAAAAGAATATGCCCACTAGGAGCAGAAATTCTCTTTTTCTCTGTGCCCCCAACACTTTGACTTCCTTATAAGTGATCAGGGCAACAACTCTGGAGGCAAACTTGGGTTCGAGTGAGTTTGGACAAATGATTCAACCTCATTGCTCTCAGATACAAAATTTGCATAATAATGGTTATAAAGATTAAAGGGTTAATATATATAAAAGCACTGAAACCAGTATTGACACACAGTAAATATTATATGGGCATTTGCTGATTGCTACCCAATGAATCCCAAATACTTGCTCTACCTGACCCTCTCCCCACTGCCTCCTCCCCACTGCCATTCACCTGCCACCCACTCAAAGTCTGTTCATTTCAGACTTGCACCTATTCCAATATGATAGGGCCTGGTCAGTGACAGCGAGGATGCTGGCAGACAGAGACTCTTATTTCCAAGGCTAAAGAATACATCCAAATTAAATATATAACTAGCTATACAGTCCACTTCTCCTTTTTTAACAAGGGTTTTTCGCATGCAGATTTTATCATCATGCTTACTTCCTCTCTTGTATTAAAAATCTTTTCATCTTCAGCTCTGTCCCACCCCACTGTTGAATTTTAAAAAAGGAAAGAAAAGCAAACCAGCCAGCTAGCTCAGAGGCCTAAGTATTCTGCTCTGAACTTCACACTGATAATATTATATACTGTCATGGCAATTTAAAAGAGAATTGGAATCTAGTGAGAAAAGATAAGAAAGGAGCACAGATAATAGAACTCTTGAAAATCAGCCCCAACAGTCTACCCAAAGCCTGGGGGGCTGCAAAGCTTATTAATATAGACTGCTTCTCACCAAGGGGCAGGCAATTCGCTTGCAGTCATTTCTTTAAAACTATCAGTCACCCTCACACTGATTTACCTTTAAACAAGGACATTCTGTAACCAGGGATCCACCTATATAGCTTAGTCATCTGATCGGCCTCAAGGTCACAGACTTGAGTAACACGATGAGAATTACCTCATTCACCCACTATAGAACCGTTATATCACCAATCGATACAGGAGGCCTCTGCACATCATCAACAAAGTCTTCTCAGGGGAGCATCCTGCATACATCAGAAACAAATGACACCCTTAAAGGCAGATGACACGTGGAACACAGAAAGATCCTTTCTGCAAAGCGATGCCTTTGTGCGATCTGATAGGAGTGCCAATCCAACCGCCAAAAAAAAAAAAAAAAAAAAAAAGGAAGAAGAAAAGACAAAGAAGAGAATCCATGCAACAGAAACAGAGCACTGTTTGTCTCTCTTTCTTTGCCATGATGTTTCCCTGGCCTTTCCTATCAAACACAGGATGCATCTCCTGGGAGCTCACAAGGCAGGAGAGAAGGTAAATTGAAGTACAATTACCAGGGATTGCTGTGCTGAAGACCAAACATGGCACACCTGACACCTCCATTAAGAACTTGCCCTACAGCACCAATTTCACATTGCATTAGTGAGATAATCAATAACAATAACAATAATTAACACTAGAGAGTGGTTACTATGTACTGGTCATTGTTCTAGATAATTTACAAATATTAACTCATTTAGCCCTCCCAACAACCCAATGAACTAGGTTATATTATTATCCCCATCATACAGGTGGGAACACTGAGGCACAAGGAGGTTGGTACAGTGCCTTACGTCATACTGTTATGTGGCTGGAGCTGGGATTCGAATCCAACCTTTAGGTTCTAGAGTCACTATATTAAACTGTCTAATTAACAACAGCAACAGCAACAAGTCACCTTTGTGGTTTTTTGCCCATGCTTTATCCCTCTTCTTGGAATAACTTTCCCACATATTTCCCACAAATTTCTCTCCCAATAGAGTGTGCCACAGGGGAGGTGTTCAATACATGTTTGTGGAATGAAGGCATGAATAATTGACTCCAATTAATTGTTCAATCATTCTGTAAGAAAGACTGAGAATACACGATCAACCTTGTTTCCAGATAAGGAAAATGAGGTTCAGGGAAATCGAATGACATGTCTAAGGTCATACTGCTTTGAATACAAGCTCTTCCATGACTTTCACATTTTTAAAAACTGTGGAGCACTTCTCAGAAAACAAAATCTTTGATATAACCTCAGAATATAACAGAGCTGAAGGAAGAGCTGCTCTGGTGGAGAGAGGCAAGTCCAGACCACAGGCCCAGGCCTCTCCAGAGCTGGCAGGGCCCTACAGATGGAGAACCACTGTCACACTGTGAGGCTCCGTCAGTACCCCCACCCCGGAGCAAAGCCAGAACTCAGAGGGGACTCTGCTCAAAGTCCCCCAAAACTGAGAGAGCGCAACCAAGCATCTTCCTCAAGTTCCACAGGCCCGCTGACCCCTCTGAGGAGGTACAAGATAGCATTTCTTCTTCATAACCATCAGGGCTCTTGTTTCTCTCCCTCTCTACAGGGGTGGGGCTCAGAGACACCAGCTCTTAGTCTCCTTTTTCATGCATCTCTTTCTGTTCCCTTCTTTGGAGCCCTACTGTTTCTGTTCCTTTTTCAGCCCTGGGGGTTTCCCCTACTGATAATTAGAAAGGGGGCAACCTCCTGTGACCTAATTTTTTATGGCCAAATGCCCAACGGAGCAGGAGAGGGCAAAGTGTGTTCAGGGCTTTCTAAGCTGCTTCCTAGGACTGGACGGACACCTTTGGACAAATCTGGGACTCTTCGAAGTGGTAGATTTCATTCCACAGGGAGAGGGAGCAATTTTGCCAGAGCAGTGGTGCGGTTGGACCGGCATACTGTCATGCTGAATCTCAGCTGACATAAGGCCCTGGGTATTTCAGAATGTCAGAGTTGAGGGCACCTCTAAGAGTCTTCATTCTACCCTCCCCATTCAAAGAACAGGGAAATTTCATTCCCAAAGGGTGACTTGGGCAAAGCCACACAAGTGGCATGGCTGAAACTAGGGACTTCTGACCTCCTATCTATGAGTACCCAATACTCTAAGGAAAGAAGGTAAGGTGTGGATTGCAGAATGAACCAAAAGGACTTTCTCCCCATGCCAAATGACATGGGACAGTAAAATGTGCAGGTTCTGATTGAAATCACATGTGCAGCTATGTAAAATCATCTCTTAAGACTTTCTGGGGGAAAAAAAAAATCTGCCACCTGGAATTACCTGAAGGCTTGTCAAGTGCTTTCAGGCCTTATAATGCAAGGTACAATACTGAGACATTTTTAAAAAGGATAATCTTTTCCCCACTGTCCAGGGTGCTCTGGAACCTCCAGTGGGTGAGTGGGGGAGAGACAGGACATGCACCCAGTCTTCCAGTGGGCTCCTGCTTCTGCTGGAACGTGAGACGGCCACACAATCATTAGCATTCCCAATTTGCATTCACTCCAGATGAGATTTCATCACTGCATCATATTTATTCATTCCTTAATATAAACCTAAATTGCTCTCTTCAAATAGCAGAGAGCACTATGCTTCAGTAAGGGGAAAGAGATGATCATGGTAAAAGATGTGCGGCATTTTCATCTTTCTCCCTCCCTTGCACTGAGCCTTTTTCTGGCTCCTCCCAGGACTCAGAAAACATGCCCCGTCTTTAGTTTTTCATATCAGAAGCTCTTGGAGGGAAAGTATGGTAGCCCTCAACACTCCCAAATGTTGTGGGAGCCCCTAGGAGGTCCTGTTCGAGTGCCTTTGCAGCAGCCGAATACAGCTCGCAAGTAGAAAAACAAAGTCTACGGTCTTTTTTAAAAAGGCTACAACCATGTGTCCGAACCTGGAAACATTTGCTGGGTAGCAAAGAACAAATTCTTTATGGAAAGTGAGGCTTTAAAGCACAGCATGTCCACGAATGATCTTTGGGAATGGAGGGACATGATTTCAGAAATGAAGGAGGAGCCAAGCCCCGGGGACCATGGCAGTTTCTGCACCTTCCTTCCCACTACGGCCACACCTGTTCTGTGGGGGAAGAGGATGTCACCAGAACACCACTTTCCCTGGAGAAAAGTAATTTATGGTGCCTTTTCCTGTAAAGGAAAACTGATATCATCATCTAGAAGTTGATATGTAAAAGTATTGTTTCTAGTTGTTTTCACTTTGGGATAAGACACATTTTCTTTTTTCTCCTCTGTATATATTTTAAAATAGTAAAAATCTTAAATGAAAATCTTTTATTGGCTTGCACATATGCTAAAGGAAGGTTACATAAGAGTCTTTACAGGAAAGCTTCCTAAAAGAAAAAGAATTATCCATTATCTATAAATCGAAACCTTGAATGTGCCTCAAACCAGGGCATATGTGACAAATTTTCTCCAGTAATTCTGTTTTCATGTGTTCTAATTACTATGATTTCAGCTATTTTCTAAAGAGAGAGTTCAAGCATGGTCAGAGCTCAGAGGAATTTAGATGTTTTCAAGCATCTTACTACTTGAGTGCTTTTACAGCTTCATGCTCAAGTTAAAGATGCCCACTTAAAAATTAACTCTAACTTCTGGGTTTGGGGCCAGAAGCCAATGACTTCCCACAGGGTCACTGAAGATGCTGTTTGCTGGTTAGACTTATCCTGGTGGTGCTTTTAAGGCAGAAGCCCCCAATACCCATGCTGTGGACCAGTACCAGTTCATGGCCTGTTAGGAACTGGGCCACACAGCAGGAGGTGAGTGAAGCTTCATCTATATTTGCAGCCACTCTCCAGCACTAGCATCACTACCTCAGCTTCACGTCAGATCATCAGGCATTAGATTCTCACAGGATCACCAGTCCCTGATGCCAAAAAGGTTGTGACCACTACTTTAAGGTCTTGGGCCAAAGGTAAAAGACAACATCGCTCTTGAGCCTGACTCAATTACGGCATATGAAAACATAACAAAATATAACGTCTTTATCAACAATGCCTTTTCACTTTGAGTCTGAAACATTCAAAATATTTAAAGAAACATTAGAGTATTGGATTATGAGTTAGAAAATTCCAGTCTTGGGTCTGCCATCAACTTGCTGATGGGCCCAAGAAAGTCACAGAATTTCTCTGGGCCTCACTTTCTGAATCAGTCAAACAAGGGAGTTAAGGGGTTTCTATAGTCCTTTGCATTCTCCAAGCCTCTGCTTCCACACTCTTCATTTTTCCCTTTGCCAGCAGGGACTGCGTGCGTTAGAAGGTTATGCCTTTGACCCCAGAGGAATGTGACAACAGCCTTCCTTGCATTGTTCCCACAGTAACCAGAGCCAGCTGTCCAGGCAGGCTGGCCAAGTTATGGCACATGATCGCAAACAACTGGGGACTCTGCTTAGAAAGAGGACTCCACCTCCAGGCTTCCCCACCTCCTACGGCCCTTGTCCGCAGATCGGCACACCCCTGGGAACACAAGAATGGATCTGTGATCTTCACTGAATAATATTTGAGGGTTTAAAATCTGGAGTGTAGCCACAATCTTTGAGACTCCCCTGATCACAGCTAGTAGATCCAGGTATGTGTCTCCTTCTATGGATCTGTGAACCTACCTCTGGGGTGCTAAGGTCAGTGTCATCTAGAGACAGGAGGTGTTTTCCAAGCATATTACATGTTCTGACACTAAGGAAAAGATAACAGGAATCAAGAGAGAGTGAAAATCTAAGATGAGATTTTCATCTGAAAATCTTGGAGTGAGCCAAGAGTTGTAAACACTAAGTTCTGAGCAGAACCAACAATGAAGGGTTTCCTTTTTGCCTGCAGCCCAAATCTAAGATACTAATAAGGGAGAATCACTGGAAAGCATTACCATTATTTTTAGCTTTTCTAAGGGAGGGAGGAGTTTTTGAAAGGGCAAAATGGAAAGGAATTTAGGGCAAGGGTGTGTGTGGTGGAGGGAGAAGATTAGGAAAAATGGGGCCAGATAAGCAGCTTCTTCCTCCTTTCTTGATAGATGGCTGCAGCCCAAACAACATCAAGGACTTCAGGTCCAGATATCTGAAGACAAAGAAGTTGTTGGAAGGAAATCATTTTTCTATTAGCATAGCAAATACGTACTTCATGTTGTGGGATTTATTACCTTCCAAACATAGCAGATGAGGCCACTCATAGACGCTTTCTTGGAAAAGAGTTTGATAATTCTGGTTGGATTTAAATGCTGTTTTAACTTTTATAGACCCCAATGAAACACTGTCTTTGGATCTATACAGATCGTGAGTGTTCCAGATTAACAGGCGATGAATGAATTCCTCATAAATGATCTTATGGTTTTAAAATAGCAAGGTGGAGTCCAGTGGCTTCTGAGGAGACCATCATATGGTCCAAGAACACAATGTTTTGAAGGAGGATTTCTTTTTTATTCTTCCTCTTTTTTTTTTTTTTCTTTTTTGGCAATAGATAGTAAAAAGTTTCCTTAATGAGCTGCAAAATCCAAGGCATGTATTCCTCAATTCAGGAGCCTGGTAATTGCTGGAACCACAAGCTCAAATGCCATCTAGTTCAAACGGATGCTTATAAAACCCAAACCACTTCATCACAACCTATTTGTCTGCTAGAATTTTTAAAGCAAGTTTGCAAAATATTCAAGTAATCAACCTTGTGGCATGACTGACACAGGCCAAGAGCTAACAAAGGAACACTAGAATTAGTTTCTCAATTCCAAAATAGGACCTCAAGGAGTTTGTGCTTTAGGAGACGAGTCACTGTGTTTTGTTTAATGGAACTAAATTTGTGCCCATTTAAATCGTGAGCAGGTGGCACTTGGTAGCAAAGAAAGCCCTGAAAATATTCACATTTAGTGAATGCAGTTGTATGTATAATTAGCTGAGATTTATTTTAAAGTACTCTAATCTTTTGTGCTCTTTTCTACAATTCAAACTGCTGAGGAATAGCGAGCAGCTTTTGAATTTATTATGAAAGCACAGCCATTGTATTATCTGTTAAAAAATAAAAAACGGAAAAGATGTCTAAAAGTGTCTAATAGTATAAATATATTAGGATCAGACCAAAGGAAAGGGCCTGCTTGCTTCCAGAGGAATGAGTTTGTTGTTGGGGAGAAATGAGTGAGCTAAACGATAGTGTCTAGTAGGAGAGGAGATGAGAAAAATCAAAGGTACACATTTTAGAGGCATAAACTTTTTTCTTAATTTTTTTTTATGGGAAATTTAAAACATGTACAAAAGACTTGCAATAGAGCACAAGCTGTTCATCACCCAGCATCAATAATGATCAACTCATGGCCGATCTTATGTCTTCAAGTAAATCCCAGAAATATAATTTAATCCCTAAATGTTTCATTATGAGGCATAGAATTTTTAAGGTCCTTCATTCTTCCAAGGTCCCGAGAAGTCACATGCCCTGGGGCCGTGCTGTCAGACAGTGATGCTGGAATCCTGGTCCTCTCACTTGAGGCTGAGCACGCCCTCCTCGACACCCGCCCCCGCAACCGAAACAGCATTAGCACAGAACACGAGCATTACACTGGCTGGAAATCAGAAAATCCTGAATTTTCATTTCAGCTTTGCCATTTTTCTGAGCCTTAATTGTCCCAACTATGAAGTACAGACATGAAATTGCCACTCTGAGATACAATTACTTATGACCTTCTTAATACAAAAATAGTTGACTTTTACCTCGTAACAGGTATTTTTAATGTACTTCCATGGAGTCTCATGGGAGAAGGTGTTAGACACTATAAAGTTTAGAAAACTGTGAGATGCGGTCTCCTATGTTAAGGAGTTAGGGGTATACATAATTATCATGTATCTGTACCCCGAGAGCATTTCCATGACAAGTTTATTTTTCACATATAAAGTACAACTCAATATTTCAACATGTTAAAGTGGAAAGTTCTATGAAAACAAATATTTCATATAATGTAAATCAACATTTCCCAAAGAGGAAAGAAGTGGGCCTTCTCCCTGGGAAAGTTTAGTACCTTTCAAAGTACAGGCAAGCCCCTCAAAAAAAGTGCAAAGAAAAAAGGAACATTTCCTTCTCTTTGTCATGGACTTGCCAAATACCTAACTGAAGCAGACTTACACTAGAACACCAAATATTCTCAAGAAAGTGTCCAAGTCCGGGAAAATAATAACCAAATGGAGGGTTTTGTGTACATGAGTGAAATATACTGCTCAATTACACCCTTGTAGCTTCTCAAACACACATAACGGTACAGTATTAGGGGAAATTATGGGACCGAGGTAGTTAGAACATTTAAGAAACCCCACTCGAAGTCAACCCCAAAACTTGAGACTAGGCTTTAAATGCACTTGTTTTCAAAAGCCAAACCACAGGAAATCTTGTCATTTTTAACATATTCTGGCAACAAATGCATACCATGTGTCACCTCACCATAAAACCCAAACTGTGAGCCAAGTGTCATAGACAAACAGTTGGATATGGGAAAATGGCCTACCCGCCTGTATTAGTTTCCTGGGGCTGCCATAGCAAATTACCACAGACTGGGTGGCTTAAACAGCAGAAATGTATTGTCTCACAGTTCTGGAGGCTAGAAGTCCAAGACCAGGGTGTTAGCAGAGAGGGCTGTGAGGGAAAGATCTGTTCCATGCCTCCTAGCTTCTGGTGGTTTGGCAGAAATCTTTGGCCTTCATTGGCTTGTGGAAGCTTAACTTCAGTCATAACATGACATTCTCCCAGCATCTCTGTCTTGGTGTCCAAATTTCCTCTTTTTATAAGGACACCAGTCATATTGGATTGGGGCTCATCTTAACTTGATCTGCAAAGACCCTATTTACAAATAAGGTCACATTCACTGATAGTGAGGGTTAGGATTTCAACATCTTTTGCGGGGACACAATTCAACACATAATGCTGCCTCATATGGTATGTGCGGGAACCTGCGGCAGCTCCCACAGCAGTTCTGGTGGTCCCTGGTATGTGGCACCTGTACCCTTGGCTGTCCACTGGTACTTACAGGGAGCACTCAAGAATAGGTATACCATGCCTAGGGATATATCCTAGGAAATCATCTCTTGGCTTCATTGTGACATCAGGGCCCATTTACACTGCCTTCCCTCCTGCATCCATTCTCAGCTCTGGCTACGTGGCTACCATGCAATCTACATGTCAACCTGGCCCCTTTTAACCTCAGGATAGGAGAGAAGTCAATCATAGCCTTCTGCCAACTTCTACATATTCAGCCCAACTTTGTTCCTCTTCCTTTTATTTCTTATACATTTGGGGCAAGCTGAGAGATATCTCAGAAAATGAAATCGAAATATATTTTCGGCATAATTATTAGACCATGAGAGAAACCACAATAATTATTATTGAATATGCTCTTTTACAGTTTTAAAGATGTCTTTCAAGCATGATAGATGCAGAATATAATTATTCAATAACTCTAATAGATAGCAAACATGTCATTATTCTCAATTTATAGAGGAGGAAACTAAAGCTTAAAAAGATTAAGTAATTCAGCCATAGACACACAGCTAGTTAATCATAGAGCCAAAATATGAATGTATCTCTTCTGGCACCAGGTTCTATATTTTTATAAAACACATAATGTGACATAGTCTATATTAAATTACAGAAAAGGATTGAAAGTTTTTTCTTTACTATAAACAGTATAGTAGCAATAATAAAATCTTATGTTTATATTCCACATTCTAAAAATTTTTTTAAACATTTCGACTTTAAATTTTATTTATCCTTATAAAATTGGGTGAGTTATTCTTAGGACCATTTTATAGATGATAAATTAAGTTAGAGGTTATATAATTTGCCTAAACAAACTAGTAAGTTGACAGTGAAGCTGGACCAAGAATCCGTTCATTCTAATTCAAAACATGGTATGACCTTACAAAGAGAATAATTCAATACAACATCCTTGGAGACACATAAAACTAGAAAAAAATAATGTAAATTAAGGATTAAAAAATTAGATAAATTCCATATATTTTACTGCAGGAAGAAGTGGCACACGTTTGTGTCACAGATCCCTACACTGTGATAGAGGCCAATCTGGATGACCTCTGATGTCTCTTATGATGAATAAAAGGCTATTCTAAGAAAGTCACACAAGACTCATTACTGGTAAAGGTGGAGAATATACTTTCTAATTCATTACAGACCCCAAGATTCCCTCTGGTCTTTCAGAACCCGAATTCATGAGAGAAGACTTCCAGAAGAAGTAGAATCTGAGCTAACTCTAGAAGATTAAACAGTTTCAGAAAAGAAAGGTAACAAATACACATGTTCAAAAAAGGTCCGCAGACCACTGTGGTTAGAGGAATGTGTCTAGGGAGGTGACAGTGGGAGATGAGGTGGGGAAGGAAGGTGGAGGTCATGTTCTGGAGGGCCTGAAATGCCTTGCTGAGTAACTGAGATGATTCTGTAGACTCTGAAGGGTCTTCAAAGGTTTTGAGCAGGAGAGTGACCTCATTAGATGCACCCTATTGCCACTAAGTGAATGACTGTCAAATCAACAAGTTCAGCCCTGACTTCTCTTTCAAGATTCACATACGTTTATCAGAATGCCTCCTGGGAATTTCTACATGGTTGTCCTGTCGGCACTTCCAGCTGGGCTTGTTAGATCTCTACAGCCTCTTATAGATCTAATGGTCTGTGATTCTAGCACAAGTTGCAGGTCTGAAAAAAATTGACGTTTCTCTTGGGGAGACTGAAATAAACATGGATCAAAGAAGTCATATTCGAGAGGCAGAGCAAAAAGAGTAATGCCTTTAAGTTGGAAAAAAAATCCATGCTAATCATTTCTGACTGTGCCCAGGTTCTTAACTACATATCATATCTGAGCGCATATAAGAACGTGCACATGTGCATATAAGGTGTGAGTAATGAGGAGGTATTGCTAAAGCACTCTCCAAGGACACATGCTCAAAATGACAAGCCAGGTTGGCTTTCTTGCAATCCATGACAGCTACCTTGCACCTGGAGAGGTTGGCTATAGAAACAACAATTAAAGTACAGAAAATGACTCCTGAATTGCTAAATATTTTAAGCATTCCATGTCCTTGAACCCAAAACAACTCAGGTTCATCTCTCTAACCAATTTGCTCTATTTCTGATAAGCAAGTAGCCCTTGAATTCTCATGAGGCTATATAGTAAGGTGTTTTCCCCAAAGAAAGGTTGAAGAACCTGTAAGATACCCTTTAACAGGAGTTAATGTGTTTTCCTGTTAAACTTTCCCTCTGCTTCTTCAAAAGAAACAATACTGTGAAAACCTTTACTTTAGCAGAGAACAGGCACATTAATTCATGCAATGTATTTTGAATAAGTGCAGTTCATAAGGTAGAGAAATTTCTCTTCTTTCTTTTCTGGACATAGCTTACCAAAGCAGAAATTAAGAGTGTGAGTAGGTTGTCACTCCACTCCTTGAATTTATAAAAGATAACACTTTTCACAAGCCTCACTCCATTGGCCCATGTCCACCATTCATCTTGGCTATCTATGACAGAAACTACTGTTCTCTACAATTCAGCCTTGACTGGAGGATCTGGTCAGAATGTTGTCATCTTTATGTCTCTACCTGCTGGTCCACACCAGTGCTGTTCAACTGCACTCTAAGCTTCTATGTCTGCTGAACTTGAACTCATGCTCAGCACAGCACCTTGATCATATACTGAATTCTCACTGAAAACAACCTGGCCTGGACTCTTCTGTCTAACAGTATGGCTATGTGTATTCTAGATGATAACATTAAATCATTAAAACCAAGGGCAAAATGGTTTCGACTTCAGAAATGTTGCCTAGGGACAGCTGTACATATACCATGACATATATATCAGATTCTACTTTCTTTCAGGCCACTGACATCTAGGATTTGAGTTTCTTGGCCAATTGGCAGTGCCGAGACATGCAGTAAATGAAACTGTAGTTTGAGTCTGATAATATACCTGACCCTACTGACTTACACTATAGTAGCCAAGCATACATTCCAAATATTGTATGACTCACAGGCTATTTTGATGATCTTATTAAAAATCCATAACAAATCCATCATAAAATCCACAATATTCTAATTTTTTTCCTTATAAACACTATCACCCCAAAACTCACTAAAGTATATCTTACTTCTCTTTCTGTTTAGAAAACCCTGGAGCTTCATGGCAGTCTTCCCTGGCCTCCCAAGTGAGGGTCACATGCCATCCTGATGCTTCCACAATATTCTGTATTTCCCTCAAATACTACTTGTCTCATACTACTTGTATTCAAAACGATGAGTTACTTTTTTACCTACTATAGTATAATACCTATAAAGGAGACCATGGGGTAGCAAACATTTCCCTTTTGTCCACATTAGTACCTTTGGTACTCAGCACCCTACTTGGCACACAGCGGAACTTCAAAAAATACTAGTTGACTGACTGACTGACTAATAATAAACCCATGGTTCTGAATAACTGCTCTCTACTCATCTATACCATGATAGATTCAACTGTCTCTTACTTCATTCAGTACTGACTGGGGCCCTCAATGGCCCACAGCCACAGTTACTGCCAGTAGCCATCTTAACTAGGAGAGTATCATCACCCCAAAATGAGACAATGAGCTTTCTCTGTTTGAACTCATCAGAAGCTAAAGCTTTTATAGCTTTCTCCTTTGACAGAGCCAGGAGGCTTGAAAGAATCTTGAAACAGGGAAAGCTTTCAAAGAGAGTATAGGTAAAGCCTAAAGCATTTTGGGCTGGGAAAAATTATCCCTCTACACCTAAACCATTTCTTTGGGAGAGGGCAGCACTGTGAGTGAAAATTTTCATTGAGTTCTAGGTTAGTGCCCCTTAAGTAAGAAGATATCTTTTATGAAACTGATGCTTGCACAGTAAATTATAAATAGATTAGGGTATGTGTATGCCATGACTCACAATAGTTTAAGATAATTTAATCAAGGGTCAAAAATAATTTGACAGAAAATGGTCAAATTCACATGAGAATAATCTACTATTAATAGTAAAACAAGTGAATCATGGAAAAGATGATCCTGGCAAAACAATAGCTGGTGTGTAAGTCTATTGAGAAGTTTTTCCCTGAAAACCCACTATGCGCTTCGCACTTGTTCAGAATTTGTGGGGATTATGGAAGAAATCATTGCCGTAGTTCTGGGCTTGTTCCTCCCGCCACCCTCTAAGCCGCACCCCATAGACACTGCCACCATGTCTCCAAAATGCAAATGCAATCATGCTCTGTCTACAGCCACCACTACTGTAACCATATTCCAAGCATGACAAACAAGACCCTGCTCAATCCCAGGCCTGCCAGCCTCTCCTGTCTCACAACTCTCTATCTCATAGCCTGGGACTCAGCCATACGCTCTTAAATCACACTTCCCTGGGTTTAAGACTCCTTGACTCCTTCAAGCCTGGGCCTTTGAAAATGCTGTCCTTCTCTGCATAGAAGCACTTCCCTTGCACATTTTATCAGCTTTGTCTTCGTAGCTCATTTCTCTGAGAAGTCTTTTCTATAAACACTACTTCATCTCTAGCTCCAATGTAATACTCTTTACAAGTTTCCCCCGCACACTCTGCATATCAGGCTCATGGCACTCGATGCATGGAATTCTTCCTTCCTTCCCTCTGTCCTGCTTCCTCTGGTCCATCTATGAACACAGTTATGGAGAAACTGCTCTCTGCAAGGCCCTGTGCTAGGTGCTCTGTGGGCCACATCTCTAATAAATCCACACAAAATCCCTGAATTGTAGGCATGACTTACAAATGAGAAACTAAGCTCAGAAAGATTCAGTAACTTGGTCACGTTCACACAGCCGGTAAGTGGCAGAGCCAGATGCTTCTGCTTCAAGACTTTGCTCTTTCCTCCTCAACACACCACCTGACAAGAAGACTTGCCTGAGATGCCTGCCCAGAGTCCAGTGGCCCCTGCAATGTGAAAATCACATGCAGGGTTTTGACATGAGACAAGCTGGTGCAAGCCTCTCAGAGGTGTATGTGTCTAGAATCAGCCAGGGGAAGGGGGAGGGATCACATCCTTGCTTCCCGGGGCTTTCTCTTTCGTATTTATCATATAGATGACTGTGTAGTGAGTCTCAAACTCCACCCATCAGTTTCTACCATTTTTGAAGTCAGCCTAAATTCCTTTTGTTTTTAACCAGAAGGCACCAATTCTGCATGTTAGATGTTTCCGACAAGCATCAAAGCCTCAATTCTTACTGTCTTTTGTTTTGTTTTCTAGTTCTGCTAATGCAAGGGACAGCCTGTCCTAGTATTTATTAGTAAAGTAATGTCAAGTTCAGGGTTAGCACATAAAATACCTCTCTGGTTTCTTTGTAAGAGATCAAAACACTTTTTTTTTATGGCAACATCAAAAAGAATCAGCATGTAAACATGTTTCAATGGGCATTCTTTTCCCCTTCAGTGATATTCCCCTTCTCAATATTTGTAACTCTTTTAGCCTGTTTTGCTTACAAATGGTAAAATATTTCACTATTTCTTCTAAGCCTTTTCTGAGAGGATATCATATTTGCTGACAATTTAGTGTTTTGTGCTATTCTTTTAGTAAGAATATTCTGGGGAAAAATAATACCCTAGAAATATTTATCACATGGCTCAATTCTGGGGCACAGTGAGGAAAGCAATACATATTTTACTCCTTTCTTTTCATCCTTTTTCTCTCTCTTTTTTTCCTTTCCTCCTTTAGCAAAAGCCTATACTTAATCCTCATGGCGCTACAGATTTCTATAGCTTCTTAGTCTTTTCACTTGATTGGCAAAAGAAAAATGGCATGAGATTAAAGTCTAGTTGCTGCCTTCTTCCTTCGTAGCATGGACTTTCTACTAACAAACTCCCATCAGTGCTGGTGAGGCAAATCAGTCTACTACTTTATCACTGCAGAACTGGTGGAGTATGCTTTATCTCTCTGCAAATGATTCTGTCACATCCAACATTCCAAAATGCTTTCTGCTCATTATTAAACCCTGTAAGAGCAAATGGACATTAAATATGCTCAATCCCAAAGGTGGCCTCACTGTAAGTGGGAGAACATGAGAAGCACCCCATTAAAGTTAAAAATTATACAAAGCTGTCCATCATCATCTGTGTTATTTAAAACCGTTGTGGTGAAATTAAGCAATTTAATATTGTATAATATTATATAAGAGAAAGAAACAAGGGGTATAAAAATTGGAAAAGAGGCAGTAAAATTATCATTATTTTCATATGCTATGACTGCAATTCTGAGTGAGTCAGCTGAACAATTATTTTAAACAATCAGAGAACTCTGTAAGGTGATTAACAAAAGTAATATGAAAAAATCAATAGCTTTCCTAAATCAGTAAAAATACATCCTATTTTTTAACAGCAACAAAAATATAAAATACCTAGAGATAAATCTGATAAGAAACATGCAAGATCTATGAAAAGAAAAATTTTAAACACTATTGAAAGACAGAGAAGAAGATATAAACAACTGGAAGACTCTGCGTTGTCCCTGAACAGGAAGTTACTGTCAAGAAAGAGAATAATTCTTCCCAAATTAGTTATAAACTTGATATGTTGTCAAGAAATATCATTAGGAAGCTAATCCTGAAGTTCATATGGAAAAATAAATAGGAGAGACTAGCCATAAAAATGATGCAAAAGTAAATAAGATTAGCATACCAGATATTAAAAATATCATAAAGCTCCAGAAATTAAATCAATATGAACTGGCATATGAATAAAAAGTGAGATCAGTAGAAAAGGAATAAACTCAAAGACATACTGAAGACATACATTCAGTGCAGAATAAAGCTGACACTGCAATTTAGTGGGAGAAAGAACTTTCAATAACAGAATGGCCTCCTGGAAAAAATTAAGTTAGATCCCTAGTTCACATTCTACACCAAAATAAATTCGAGTGACCAAATATTTAAATGTAAAAAAATGAAAATATAAAAATACTAGGAAGAACCATGAAGGCATGATGCTAAGTGGAAGAAGCCAGTCATATCAGACCACATACTGTATGATTCCTTTTATGTGAAATATCCAGTATAGGCAAATCCATAGAGAAAGAAGGCCTATTAGTGGTTACCAAGGGGCTGAGGGATCAAGGGAATGGGGAGTGGCTGTAAATCGGAGTATAGGGCTTTTTTTGGGGATGATGAAAATATTCTGAAATCAGATTGTGGCAATGGCTGTACAACTCTGTAAATATACTAAAACCACTAAACTGTACATATTAAAAGGGCGAATTTTATGGTATGTGAATTATATTTCAATAAAGCTATGATTTAAAAAGTACTAAGCAAAAATATAAGATAATTTTTTAAACATTTAAGTGGAGAAGGTGTATGTCAGAAAGTTAAAAGCAAAAAAAAAAAAAAAAAAAGACCAATATATAAGACTACATAATTTTAAAAACAAATCTACCATGAAAGAAATAAAAGAAACCAAAAGTAAACAAAAAAAAATTTGTGTGTGTTTTTAAATTTATTGATTTTAATTAGTTTCAAGTATATAGTAGATGTGGTTAGACATTTATATCATTTATAAAATGATTCTCCTAATTGCTCCTTCTGTCCTCTGATTTTCCATATAGCCAATATATTAATGCTGACTGCATTCCCTATACCATGCTCTCCAGCCCCGTGACCATTTATTAACTACTAATTTGTACTTCTTTAACCCTTTACTCCATTTTCCCACCCTCACAACCCCCATTCCCCTCTGTCTGTCACTAAATAGTCCACTATATTTGTGAGTCTGTTTTTGATTATAAACAAAAACATTTTAAAAAATACAAGACAAAAGGACTAATTTTTTTGAGCTACTAAGTGCTCCTAAAAATCAATTCACTGGAAAGAGCAAAAACCCAATAAAAAATGGGCAATGAAAGTGAATATACATTTCTTAGAAAAGAAAAGAAAAATGGCCTTTAACATGTCAAAAGATATTCAATCATCACTGCAATAAGCAAAATTCATATTAATCAAGCTACAAAAAGATAGCAGTCTTCACCTCTTGGGTTGGCCAAGATCATGAAATTTAACAGCACTGTCTGTCAGTACAGGCACTCATGCACAGTGTTAGTGGGAGCATGCATTAGTACAAATGCCAAATCACAGGACAATTTGGCAAGGTTGACCAAAATTAAAACTGCACATTCCTTTTGATCCAACAATTCCACTTCAGTAATTTCTCTTCCAGAGATCCACCTGACATATAAAATGCTATTCATAGAAAGTAATTCACTGAAGCATCATTCATAGAAGCAAATGGCTAGAAACAACCAAAAGTCCATAATCGGGGGACTGAATAAATTATGGCAAAACCATATAATGTAATACCATTTAGATACTAAGAAGAATAAACCTGCCTTCAATGTTCTAACAAGAAAGGTTTTTCAGGATATATGGTTAGGTGAAAGGGCAGAACAGTGTGGATAGTGTAAACATTATGCTTAAAAAAACATATGTTTTGCTTATATATTTATAAAATATCCCTAAACAGACCCTAAAGAAAATGATAATGGAGCTTGCCTCTGTGAGCTAACTGGTGTGACTTGGGAGCAGAAATAAGAGACTCATTTTTCCTATTCTTTTATTGTGCCTTTTGTACTTTTAGTGATTTAAACCAAATTAGTTAATTCTTTTAGTTAAAAGAAAGAAAACAAAAACAAATATAGCAGAGACACTGAAATATAAAATGAACAAAATATGTGGTCTAATTTCGGGTAGCTTTTTGGTTATTTTTAATACGGGAATATTTTAAGAAAAAAATAATATGTTTTAAAACCCCTCACAAGTGAATAGCCAAGGGACTAACTAAACTTTTGTAAAACAGATACATTCAGCTAAGCTTCCTATACATGGGCCTTTGGCAAGAACACCACCCTCACCTACACACACACACACACACACACACACACACACACAAGCACCCACACACACCTCTAGAGTGAGCAGGACTACCTCCAAGACCAAGTGGATAATTCAATCTTTATAAGTTATTCAAATTTGGCCTCTGCTACAGCTGGAGATGTGCCAACTACATACATTTGTTTAGATTTATCCTCAGGACACAAAGAAAAAGACCAGTTTTGCCTATTTCTACTTACTGAACTATCACACCTCCTATTGGCCATCAGTTAGATTTGGAACAAAATAGTTGTAAAAATGTCCTGATCAATACTGTAGTGAATTAATCATTCTCTTAAGAGTGTGTTCTAGGTTGGAGATGGGGGTGAGGTTGAAAAGATGTAAAGACAGAAGAGACCTCCTTGTGAGTCTGGCTCCTCTCCAACCACCTTCTGGAGGAGTCCTGGGTGATCAGGCAGAATAACCTGATCAGTAGCGATGCGTCATCAAAAGTAAAAGATCCTGGACTCTAAAAAGGTTTCATTTCAACCCTCTCACAGAGATTATAGCACATCTATGTGTTTGTCACCCTTCCTGTCAAGCAGAACTTTTTAGAGTCTGTTGAAAGCACAAATCTATGATTAAAAAGAGCTGGCAAGGCTTACCTTTCCCCCTTTATGACCTTCCTAGTAATTACAGCCCACTTTCTATTGTCCACCTGACAAGTGGCTGAAATTCACAGGTAATCCCCAACTTCATTTTTGTCAAAAATTTCAACCTCCTCTCTTCTCGTATATGACAAAATAACATATTTCATGCTCTCATCACCTATGTTCATAGAGAAGAGAATGAGAGCGAGCAATTGGTGTGGTTTGCACAAAACATAAGTAAATTGCAGAAAAAAAAATCAAAAGAATTTTAGGAAACATTCTACAAAACTCAGGTGTCCTACTCAACTAGTCTCCAAAGTTTCCTCTGAATTCCTGATGCCTTGGATATCTGCTATGTAGTATATCTGATATCAGGGATCAGACTCACTTGTACATCTAAGGCTATTGGATGGGAAATGCACAGAATTGAAGGGAAAAGAAGCAGTACAAAGATTGATGTCTGGGTTCCTCGAGATTTCCCAAAAGCAAGAGGAATAAATGTGCCTCGATTGAAAGTGGGAGATGGTAAATTTTGAAGAAACTAGAAAAGTTTAGAATAGGTCCCACGGGATATGTGACAGTGTGTCTACTATGGAAGAAGTTAACAAGGACCTGTCTCAAATTGAATAGCAAGAATCTACATTAGAACCCACAAATTGGGTTTAAGGACCTCTTAGTAGCTGCATTAAGTGGTGGAGATCACCCAAGGTTGGTGTTTGGAAGGGACTATATGACACTTAACTCACTGGAAAGCACAGTGAAACTTAAAAACTAGGAGACTTGGGCTGGGTAGGGAGACATTGAACTTGCAGGATGTAGATAGGCCAGGGCTCATGGTGATGAATAGGTTCAGCAGAAGGAAGAAAAAACAGAAGGGGGCCAGGAGGCTGTGACCAGAGTGGGCAACTGCAGAGTTGTTGAGGTTTAGAAAGGTCCAAAGGATGTTGGTTCAAGCTGACAAAGAGGTCATAGGTGTGGCAGTGTTTGTGGGTGGCTGAAGTGAAGGAGAGATGTAATCTTAAGGTAAGAAGACTGACCAACTGGAGGGCAGAGAGTTAGGAGAGTCATGTTGACTGAGCACCAGCCAGTGCCAGGCTTCCGTGATGCCACCTCACTCAAAGAGGGAAATAGTTCATAATCATTTTGTCAAGGGGGGACACAAATGCCTGCTTCAGGTCCAAGGGCATATGTTAAAGAGTCTATGAATCATGCTCCTTACTTTTCCCAATCAAATCAGAGGGAGGCTCATGAATAAAAAGAGAATCCTCTGAGAGATGAACAGGTGCATGACCTGGGTCATATTATTATGTGGGAGGGAACAGAGAGCACTGTGATTAAGAGTAAGACAGAGGTGGGTTCAAGTCCCCACTCCTCCCGCTTCCCAGCTGAATGACTCCAAGCTTTGTGGAGTCTCTCTAAATCTCAGCCATCACATCTGTAAAGTGAGGCTTCTCTGAGAAATGCTGAAACACATCATGACACGCAGAGGAGAGTCTGGTCACTAGTGATTTAGTAAAAGTTAACTGATGTTCTTAGTCTCTACATTCTCAAGTAAAATTATTTTTAGGAGAATGAGACAAGTAAGAAGAGAGTAGTGAAACAAACTAGTGTATGAAAAGGAAAATCATTTACTCTCATAATTTATAACTGCTTAAAAGCTACACAGAGAAATGAGAAAATGTCCACACAAAAGCCTATACAGGAATGTTCATAGCAACATTACTCATAATAACGAAAAAAAGTAGAAACAACCCAAATGTCTATCAACTCACAAATGGATAAACAAAATGTGGATATCCACACAATGAAATATCATTCAATCGTAGCATGAAATGAGTACTGATACATGCTACACTGTGGATGGGCCTTGAAAACATTATGCTAAATGAAAGAAACCAGGCACAAATGTCCACATATTGTATGGTTCCATTCATATGAAGTGTCTAGAATAGTCAAATCTAGACATAGAGAGAAAAGAGGTAGTGGTTGCCAGAAACTGAGGGTGAAGGGTTGGGAGAAAATGGGAAATGACTGCTAATGAGTACGTACAAGATTTCTTTTCGGGGTGGCAAAAATGTTCTAAAATTTATTGTGGTGATATATGCACAATCCTGTGAATATATAAAGCACTGATTGTACATTTTTTAAAAAATTAGCTGTATGGTCCTTAATGATTCCTGCTTCCGATCCCCTGAATAAAGAACATTTATCTTCCCTGAGTGAGAGGTCTTGATGGGCTGAGCTTATGAAATGTAGAATTCCAGTAGTTTCTCTGCTTATGAATATCAGAAGATACTGATCTTCTTCCTCTAGAGACATTCTCCGGTGGGTGCCAGGGAGGTTATTTCTCTTCTCCTTTCTATTTGCTTCTTTTTGTCTTAGTTACTGCGGTCTGTTTCCCCACAAGCACAGTGGTTAAAAATCAATCTCTGCTTGATCTTCACAGACAAAAGCTATAAATTGGATGGCCTTTCATATCCAGTTTAAAACTTATGAAAAATACTACAGAGGTGCCCTGAAGCATTGGTTTTTGGTTTCTCTGCACCGTGAGGACTGGGTCCATAAAAGTAATGCTTCCTCCAAACTACTCCACTTAAGAGACAACATCATTTCTTTAGGGAACAAATTACAAGGAGAAAATATTAAAAACCATTCCCCATGGCCCATTTAATGTTTGATTTATCTGACAAATATGCCAATAATTGCCTAAAAATGAACCTCATGATATTACTGGTTCCAGGAAATCAACCTTTTCATAAAAGTCAACAGTGCTTTTAAGAGAATACTGAAGTTAAAAATAAAGAATGCCAATTTATTCATTTGTAAAAATATTAATAATAATAATAATAATTATTATTATTATTATTATTTCCACATGACTCTGAAGGTCTGAGTAATGCTGGTTTTTGGTCACCAAAACAAACAAACAAACAAACAAAACGCCGCCTTTATTGTTTGAACATTCCAGGAATCAAATATAAAAGAATTTCTCAAAGGATTTCTATATAAACCATTTTAATACATAGGGTTAATAAAGTCTTTTTAAATGTTAATAAAATCTCTTCATATTTTTCAGCTCAAATATTCAACACAGAAGACACAAAACAAATGATAAAGAATCATGTTTAGCAACAGGTTACTCTGGTCGATGGCGTGTCAGCTATAAAATATAAACTTCTACTAAGGCAAGCACATTCAAGACTGTAAAGCAGCCCACTGGGCCCAATCTCCATGAAGGGGTGCCAGCCCTGTTTGATGTGTATAATCTACAAATGAATTTAAGTGCTATCAGAGTGGGTAACTGCATGACTCTAGTTGGCAAGGGGGTGGAGGAGGTCTCTAGAAAGAGAGAAAAAAGATTTTTCATGACATTGGAACTTAAGAGCAGATTATATTAGATATAAGTTGAATAACAAGAATAAAGCTTTTGTGAATCTCTAGATATCTAGAAATCTGTAAACTTGAGCTAGTCATAGAACATAAATCTATTAAACAATGGTTTATATTCTACACTTGACATTTCATGTTTTTGCCTCCAGATATAAGAAGTATAGTGCCCTATTCTCCTTTTGCTTGGATGAGGTTAAAAATTCAGATGGTACCATGTTTCTAGTGGGGTCTTAAAGAGGTAGCTTCAACAGTTCCCCCTTGATTAATGATTTCTGTTTGCATTTTAGAACTCTGTATTCCCCCTAAATACTCTCTTGCAGTATTGGAGTAACTTCTAGCTACTTTTGGAACATTATAAGCAGTGCACTTATGGGAAAATATAAATTATCTTTTATATGTTTTGACTGCCGACACTCATTATGAACTGGAGAATATTTAATTATAATGCCTCACTTTTATATAGTGCTCTACAGTTCATAAAGTGCTTTTTTCACACTCGTGTAGGCTTCTTTGTATTCTATCACAGTTTCACAGTTCAAGTTCTATAAAACTCTTTCAAAGGTATTAGTCAATTACTGAACAGGTGATTTGGAATCCATGCGAACGATTTTCAGGAAAGCGACTACAGACTGCGGATGGCAAAAAGACCAAGATGCCGCAATTATTCCCAAAGTTTGGATAGTAAAAAAAAAAAAAAAAAAAAAGCCACCAAAAGATAGAACAAAATACATAAACTTAAAACCAAAAGAAAATGTTTCTTGCATGGGCTGCAATACCATTTTAACCGAAAAGAAAGATCATTAAATATGACTACTACTCATTTAATTTTAACTACACTAGTATCAAAATCTGAGCTTGCAAGTATAAATCAGAATAACAGCTGAACTGAAACAGTTTCTTACCATTGCAGGGTACATGTGCAAGGGGGGAACAAAGTATTCTTTTTAATATGGAAACACATCACCCTGACAATCTATGACAAGCTTGCATAGTCCTAGGCATTCTATTTCTACCTCCTAACAGAACAGCATCGGTAACATTTGTGATCATAGTCTGTCAGCTGCTCTGCTAACAGCAGAAATTTTTTCTTGTATATGGATAGTTAGTTCCCTAAGGAGAGTCTCTAAGACGAGGGTTTCACCTTTTTGCTTTATAGTATGAAGGCTGCAAGAACATTTTAAGTGCACACATTACATATATGCAGATTTAAAATAAACAAGGTATGTACTCTGCATATTGGCTCCATGGAGGAAATAACTGATTCATGAGATATTTGTAACAGCCAATACGAAATCCATAAATTATGTCTCTGTGTCAACAAACTATAAAATGCTCAGAACTTTTATGTTAACATGGTATTTAGCTTCAGTGTTTGGATTTTTCTCTTACATGTGTGGAACACACACATGAAAGAGAATTATAAACTTCAGAGTTCTTTAACCTTTACAAACCAACACAGTAATTACATTGCAAGTTTATCTGAAAACCCAGAGTAATATGAGAAAAGAATTTTTTCCTTCACTTCCATTAAAGAGTTTTCATTTTTTTTCCATAATTTATAGACTGCCTGCTCAAAAGATTTTCATAGCCATGAATCCTACTAAAGATAAATTGAGAGATAAAATAAAATCACCATTCCTATTCACAAGAATATTTGAAGCACCTCCAAAGGAAATGTTTCTCCAAACATAAAGAGGGTATTAAATTTTAAGAGCAAGGCTATCATCAAAATGAAGGCAGAAAAGAGTAAACATAAGTTAACTTGACAAGTCCATACCGATAAAGCACAGATAAATGTTATCTCTGGGTGACATGCCCAGGACAGAGAGTACTCAATTTACAAAGGAGCTGTGTACATGCAGTTCATTTCTAAGTCAGTGTTTGGAACTCCAAACTCATTTTCTCTGAGAAACAATTTTATGAATATGGCTTGGTTTTGTAGGAACCAAACAAGAGCTAATAGACAAATTCTAGTACTGACAGCTCTCAAGCAAGTTGTCCCTGGGTTAAGCAGGGAACAACAGATGTGAAAATCAGGAAGTGGGGGCGGGGGGAGAAGAATGTTTCTTCTTCCTTACCTGAAACTTCCAAAGTTTTTTCTAGCATCTGCCTGCCTCTCTATATGCTCTCCCACCTCGCCCCCATCTAAGTTCTTTATCCCAACCCCTGTAATAATGCACCAAAATGATTTTATACAGTTATCCCTCAACTCCTCTCCCCAGGGTGCATGGGGGATGGAGGTGAAGGATGATATCAAACTCATGAAGGTATCCATTTGTGGCAGAGGCTGGTTAGTGTTCAACAAACCAGCTTCCCTGTCCCCACTGACATACAGGTTGACATTTCCCAGCTTTACTTGTGTTAGGTGTGTCCATGTGACTAAAGTAAGTCAAAGGGAACATGAAAAAGAATGATGTATGCCACGTCCATTAACAAACCTCCAATGATACTATTCACTCTCTCTCCAACTGCTGGGCAAATTGCTGCAGAAGTTCCTGAAGGTCTCCCAGTGACCCTAGAGAATGGCTACGCTGTGAGATGGGAGGATGCTCAGTCTGGGAATCACCATCCCATGGATACTTCCACCCCCACTGTGGAACACCCAAAGTTAACTATAACGACTGAAAAAGAAGCTTCTATTGCATTCCACCCCTGAGAGCTGGGGTTGTTTTTTACTACAACATTCTTGTCCTCTGTGCTATTACCTCTTTGTTGCTTTTCAGGAAAGGTCCTACATGTTCACCTACCCTGAATGACCTAGTTGGTTGGTTTGTGTCCAAACCAAATGGCCTATACCACTGAGATTTTATAATGCTCTAGTTTTTCTAGCATTTTCCCTCCCTCCTTCACTATGGTCAGTATATTTAACACTGGAAAGCCCTCTTATTCCTCTTAATCTACTTGGGGAACTGGATAAGTAAACTTGTGAAATCATTAACCTTACTTTGAGTGTCATTCTAAGCTATCAGGACTCTGGGTATTTCAGGGCCTCATCTACAGATTCAAGTGCAAGATTTTTTGTCAGTCATTTTTCTCCTTTGTATAAAGACTTTTTCCTATTATTTTCAGATTTCATCAGTAGATTAGGGTTGTAGGAGTATGTGTTCTGGGTAAAAAAACTAGAAGTGTATAATTTTTATGACAAAATTCACAGAAGTGACATCACTTGAATTTTGTTAAAAGCAGCTTGCTCACTTCATTCTCTCATTCGTCCATCTGTCCATCCATCCATCCATCCATCCATCCATCCATCCATCCATCCATCCATTCATCCTTCCATCCAGTTTATTTTCAAGGAAAAGGAAAGAAGAGAGACTAAATAAGGGAAGATGAGACTGAAGAAGGGAAAGAATTTGTAACCGTTCCCCATTTCTTGCTCTGTAAATATTTCCCTTATTTCATTCTTGGGTTATAATAGGGTGCAATAAAAAAACTCCAAATTAAGATATAACTTTAAACAGACTTTGTCTAATCCTAAAACTTGGCCTTCTATGCTTGTTCCTTTCACAGCAATTTTCTGGTACTTTCCACTCTCATCTCTTTGTTGCATCTCTAAAAGGTCCATTAGGTTAATCATGTACTTCCTATTTGGCATCATAAGAAATAAAAGAATTAACCTGTTTGATACATGTGTACTATCTCTTTGACAAATCATAGCCTGATAGGTTTCCTAGTCTTTATAGAGCTCTGTTGAGGTTTCTGCCTGCCTTCACCTTGCAATTTTTTAAAGAGTAAGTTCAAAATGCTTCCTTCATTTCAGCATATCGCTTCCACTTATGTCACCAAAAGAAAACAAAAGTACCCACTTTAGTAAATGCATTATACTCAAAAGCATCAGGCACCCTGAGAAGGGAGAAAAACTGACTGACTCATGTTCTCATGTGAGACTGTGGAAAGAACCACTGGACATAGTAAGTATCTTAAATGGAATGAACTACTGATGACAATTACAGTTTTGAAATATGTTCCCTATGAAAAAACATTGAAGTCAATATATTAGTCATAAAGGACATAAAAAGATTCTTTATCCTTCCAGTTTGAACATATGTGTTTCCACAGCAGGCCCATAAAGGGGGCCTAATGGTCACTTCATAGAATGTTCTGCTATTGCCGATGTATACTCTACAAAAAGACGTTAATTTCTTTTTACATTCTGCACAAAACATCCGTGTATATTATGAAACGCACTGCCATTTAAACCACATTACACTATAGGCAAGTCATATTTCATGAAGTGTTCTCATGTTAAGATACCTGAAGATTAAGTTTACAGGCTGCAAAAGTTATACACAATGCTCAGTTCTGGACTAGACACAAAACCACCACAATTTCATATTTTTAAGAATATCAAGCAACTCCATTTACAGTTAACTATAAAAGGGGCTAACTTTCTCTTCAGTTGCCTATTGTCTATAAAATGATTATTTATCTTAATCACTGTTTGATATCAAAGAAGGGGTAAGATCAAAAACAAAATACAAACAACCCAATTAAAAAAATGGGCAGAAGATCTAAATTGCCATTTTTCTGAAGAAGACATACAAATGGGCTAACAGGCACATGAAAAAAAATGTTCAGCATCACTAATCATTAGAGAAATGTACCTCAAAACCACAAAAACACAATGTCACCTCACATCTGTTAGACTGGCTATTAAAAAAAAAAAAAAAACAAGAAACAAGTGTTGGAGAGGATGTAGAGAAAAGGGAACCCATGTGCAGTGCTGGTGGAAATGTAAACTGATGCAGACATTATGAAAACAGTATGGAGATTCCTCAAATAATTAAGAATAGAACTACCACAAATCCAGCTATCTCAGTTCTGGGTATTTATCTGAAGAATACAAAAACAGTAATTCAAAAATATATATATACTTCTATGTTCATTGCAGCATTACTTACAATAGCCAAGATATGGAAACAGCCTAAGTGTCCATCTATGGATAAATGGATAAAGATGATGTGATATATATATATATACAATGGAATACTACTCAGCCATAAAAAATGAAATCTTGTATTATGAAATATAGATAAAGTACCTTGAGAATTCAGAGACAGATAGATGGTTTTTACCTAGTTCTGAAAAAAAATACAGATGGACCTTAAAGGTATTATGTTGCATGAAATAAGTCAGATGGAGAAAGACAAATACCATATGATTTCACTCATATATGGAATCTAAAAACAAAACGAACAAAAAACAAAAGCAAACCTATAGATACAGAAAACAGATTGGTGGTTACTAGAAGGAAACAAGGTTGGGGGAGTACAAAAGGAGTGAAGGGGGTCAGTTGTGTGGTGAAAAATGGCACTAGACAGATGTCTAAGTATAATGTTGAATAGCTGAAAGTGATATAACGTTATATACCAATTTTACCTCAATTAGAAAGAAAAGAAGGGATAATAACTCAATTGTTAAGAAACAACTTAAAATGCTGACTGAGATAGAAATGGAGATCTTCAAAAAAGATATGGTTCATATATACACTGGAATATCACTCGGCCATAAGAAGAGATGAAATACTGCCATTTGTGACATGGATGGATCTTGAGATAATCATGCTAAGGAAAATAAACTTGACAGAAAAGTTAAAAACCATGTAATACCACTTACACATGGGATAAAAATCTAAAAGCAACAAACAAACATGACAAACAAACAGAGACTCATGGACATGGACAATAGATTAGTGGTTACCAGAGGGTGAGGGAAGGGGAAAGGTAGATGGGGTAAAAGGGGTCAAATATGTGGTGACAGAAAGAAACCTAACTATGGGAGGTGAACACACAATGCAACATATATTTGACATACTGTTGAACTGTACACGTGAAACTTACTAGATTTTGTTAATCAGTGTCATCCCCCCAAAATAAATAAATGCATACATACATACATACATACAAATAAATAAATATGAATAAATTAATAAGTGTAATTAGGGAAAAAAAGGACCTTTAATACATACATCCAGTTACTGTCAGCAATAATCACATGTGTAAGTTCAAGTGTGCACAAGGTGAATACACTCACTCTTCTGCCCCTACCATGATGTTACCCAAACCTCAACACTAACTCCAGTTGCACAGTTATAATTGCTGATAAAGATATTACCAGCTTCTTGCAGAGATAAAAAAAAATACCATCAAATTTGAATTAGAGGTAGAAATTTGTGAAATAACTAACGAAAGCAGGGGAATAAAGGTTACAGAAACTCTTTCCTAAATAACAAAGAGAGATGGACAAGTGCAAGAGAAGAGAATAATAACACAGCAAACCTGCCCAGAAAAGCATGTATTATGGGTATGACCAATGGGCAACATTATATAAAACAAGTCAAAAAGACAGGACCTGAAGATTAGGAGCTTTAAACTTAAGCACACATACTTATTTTTTATATTCTTTCTTTATAACGTTTATTGTGCTTTTACAGTATTTTAATTTTTGTGTTTGGGACCTTTGGGATCCATGGACCTCTAGCTTAGCATCCTTAAAGGAGTGTTTGTCTGCTTTTCCTAAGTAGAATGGTGATTTAAGAGAGGGGTTTGTTTTTTTGTTTTTTGTTTTGTTTTGTTTTGTTTTGGTGTGTATGTCAGTAGAATTCAAATAGTAGGCTTGACATCTTTATCAAGCAGAGAGAAATGCTAACTTGAAAAATACTCAACACTATTCATGGCTGCTGTTAGGAACAGAGCAACCCCCTCCCTTATTTTTAACTGAAGGACAGGGACCCCTTAGGTGGGTCTGCCCTGGTCATCCATAAAATCATGCCGTACAGCTTAAACCATGGGTTTTCCTGCTCCATGTTTCATTGTAGACAGACATTCTGTTTGTACTCTCTTTAATCCTCCTTCTTTACCTAGAATATATAACCTTCCACATAGGCACTGTATCTGCTGAATGAATGGTTTCAATTATGAACACCAGCTTCACCTCTCTTGTAAGCTTGACCCAGGAATCATCTTTGATTCCTTGTTCTTCATGCCCCACATCTATCAATCACTGAATTCTATGATTCTACCTCTTCAAATGCTTTTAGATATGTTGCCTCTTCCTTTTCCGACTCCCCTCCCCTCCCACTTGAGACCTCAAATGAATAGGCTCTCATTAGCTATTTCTAACCCCTAACTCACCTACCTCTATCTCTCCCAACTCCAGCCACCCTGGATACCCTGTCACCAATTTCACATACATACCATTTCACTGAGCTTGGGTGAGTGGAATGGGGATACAACTAAGCTCTGAGCTTCAACAAGAGCTTGTAACTATCACACATCACATTAGCTTCAAACTCCTCTGCCTGGTCTTAATGACTCTACTTCCTGTCTTCTCCAGAGCTGTCCAACATTCTTTCATACTGATCTTCAGCACACATCACTTATCCAGCCTCTCCATCATATCCCACACAGGCATCTGCAGCCCTTCCTCTTGCCTTTGTCCCTATTGTCACCTAGAACGACCTCTCGGTTTGCCCCACCCATCATTTCTGCACTTCCTTGCAAGGGACAAATCAGGTTTTTCTTCTCATATGAAACTCTGCCTGACCACTACAATCATCAGCCATCTGTCATTCCCCTCAGCCCAAAGTTGCCCCTAACATCGTAAATTCTTGGTTATGTACTGTCAAGTATTGCTCTATAATGGCTTCTTGTGGACAAAGTGCCCTGGACTAGACTTTCTTAAAGATAATTTTAGGTTTACAGAAAGTTGCCAAAATAGTACAGAGTTCCTTTGTACCCTTCACCCAGCTTCCCCTTATGTTAACATCTTACACAACCAAAGAACAACTATCAAAACTAGAAAATTAACCTTGGTCAGTACTACTAACGAAACTATAGAATTTGTTAGGATTTTGCCTGGTTTTCCACTAATGCCTTTTTTCTGTTTTAAGATCCAATCTAGGATTTCATGCTGCATTTAGCTGTCATGTCTCTCTAGTCTGTGGCAATTCCTTGGTCCTTTCTTATCTTTAAAGATCTTGACATTTTTGAAGGGTGACTGGACAGTTGCTTTCTGGAACGTCCTTTGATTTGGGTTTGTCTGATATTGTCTCTTGATGAGATTGTACATTATTGGGAAGGCTACCACAGAGGAATGGTGTCCTTCTTAGTGCTTCACATGAAGGGGCACATGATGTCAACCTGTATCATCAGTGATGCTAATCTTTTTTTTTTTATGGCATACAGCACCTGGTCTTCCTAGGTGGTCTATCCAAGTACTAACTAGGCCCACCCCTGCTTAGCTTCTGAGATCAGACAGGATCTGGCACGTTTGGGGTGGCATGGCTGTAGTAATGCTAATCTTGATTACTTAGTTAAGGTGGTGTCTGCCAGGTCTCTCCAGGTACAGTTACATTTTTCTCTTTGTAATTACTACACATTTGAGAGGCAGATACTTTGAAACTCTACAAATATTCTGTTCCTGCTTAAACTTCTGTCCATTAATTCTAGCATCCATCAGTGGAACTTTCCTGTACAATTATTACTATGGGTGCTAATAACGCTTTTCTATTTCTCTTATTCATTCATTCATTCATTCATTCATTCATTTAATTTTATTTATTTGAACTCCTCTGTAAAGAAGTTGTACTATTTGGCCCCACTTATTTATTTATTCAGTTATTTATTTATATCAGTATATAGATATCTATTTTATTTTGAGGGTTATAGTCCAATATTTATTTCATTACTCAAGTTGTTCTAATCCTTAGCTAGATTTATATCACCTCAGAACAGATATGACCACGTCTCATACTTTTTATACATTGTCCCTCATGTTTAAGACAATGATAAGCACATAGTAGGTGTCTGACTGATTCATTAATTCATTCACTCATTCATTCATTCACTCAACAAAATATGTTTAGGGCCTTGTCTTAGTTACTAGAGTTACAACAAATAAAAAAATCCCTTTTTTCAAATGATTTATAGTCTAGTTAATAGAGATTCATGTTTGTGTACAAATCCCTGACAAAAGCATTTGGAGAGTAAACTGACGGCTCAAATGGGAATGTAGTAAACTCTGCTTGGAGAAAAGGGGGTAAACAGAAAATACTTTCTTCATAAAAATAGTATTGTTTCCCCTTTTACTCCACTGCTCACTCCATAAAAATAAGTGGGCATATAATAATATCTAGAGACAAATAACTATCATACAGTCAGCAGGTACAACCTGCCTCTGCATCTTCTAACATAATTCCTAAAATCAAACCTCAAGAGCACACTTATTAGGAAGATTTAATATAGTAAACATAGACTCTTTATGTAGTTACTCTTGGCTTTACTGGGAACCAGAAACAGCTAAGGTTAAAAAAAAATCTGAGAAGCTACTTGTCTTAATCCAGTTTTCACATCCAATTTCATAGTTTTATTCCTTCACAGAGAATAATGAAGAATGAATAAGAAGCACCATCAATCAAAGACACACTCTAAGTTTCTTAATTCAATTTTCTTGTACTGACCCTACTAAATTTTCCAAACAAAGCTGTTCTTTTTTCCATGGGATAGTTTGGCCCTGCAAATGTCCTCAAGAATAATAAACAAATTTTCTGCCACAAATTAGACTCTACGACATTCTTTATCCAAAGCATTTTGAATTCAAAGCAAGCAGAGACAAATCTAAAATACACTGTCCTATTGCAAGAAATGCAGACAATGGAGAATTTATATTTTTTGACAATTATTGACAGTTAAGACTGTTAATATTTAACTCCTTCTATTGTTCTAACTTATGAATCAGCAAACTCTTTCCTGTACACACAATGTTACAACATGTGCTTTAATTAAATTAGTAAATGCTGCCGAAAGGAATTTTACTTTCACTGTTTCATATCACCCTTTCTAATTAGTGTCAATGTGTCTTTTCCATGTTAGGGTGTATACAACAGATGCACATATGTGTTGTGTCTGTGGATATCAGCATAAATGCATACACAGTCATGAATGCACACACAAAGATTCTCATTGCATAGACTCATCCCCATGCTAGTACTCATTTGCAAATATAGCCTGTTTCGCTCCTCAGAGTGCTTGTGAATACACACTAACAGCATATAATTCAGTTAATTTCCTTTCGTTAACTTTTGTAGGAGATTAAGATAAAAAGCTAAAAAAAAAAGAAAGCCAAGTAGACACTTCATGAAGTCTGTGATTAAGAGACAGACACTAATGAGACAGATGGGCTGCTGTGTAAAAGGAAGTTGAATGCGCCAGCCCACACTTTGTAAAGATTTACTGCGCCTCACTGTTTCCATTTCAAGTCTTCATCAGTTAGCATCTGACTTATTTTACTCTTGTTCTCAGCCCACAGACCCCCGCCTACTTCTGCCCAAACCTCCCGAAATGAGGATTATTAAATGAAAGAAGATAGCATTCTTTTTCTTTAGTCTGTTATTCAAGGTTTACTCAGAAGCAATATTTACTATAAAATCATGTGGTGTATAGCTCATCAGAGAGTAGATAACTCTGTTACAGAGCTCACTGGAAATTTTTAGAAAAATCCCATAAACATAGGAGAATTTCTGGGCCAGAAAACTGAAGTGCAAAAAAAAAAGAATAATTCATGTATTTTTAAAATTTTACTCAATAGATTTCTTCTCTATATGATTAGTCTTCTAACTTATTCTCATGGGTGATCACTGTTCCTAATAGCTTCTCCATACTGTAAGAACAGTGCATATTTACAGAAATAACATGTAGAGAGCTCTACAGTTGACAAAAGTTTTCAATGTATTACCGTGCTAAATCATCGCAACACCCCTGTTAGATATAATTATCTCTATCTTATGGATTTTTTTTGAAAACCCTCAGATTTTAAGTGATTTCTCTAAGGTCAAAAAGCTAATAATTTGCACAGCTAAAACTCAAAACCAAATCTCATTTTTTTTGGTATCATTCTGATACCAAATCTCATTTTTTTTTCATTGATACAAATTATATTTAATTTGCCTTGAATTTTTTTTTTGGCTCCATTTTATAACAGTGGACTACATGAACTCTGCTCATTACCTAAAGATTTTATGTGCTTATAAACGAAACTAATCCTTAATTTCTACATTTCTTCTTAAAGCTCTCTCTTTTCTGGTTAAACAAAATGCCTGGGTTCTTTTAGCATCTGATTCCTCTATTCCCTGGAATCTCCCTTTTGAGAGAGCTGATGTTCTATTACCTGATGATCTGATTATTTCTAATGGTGTTGGCAAATCTTTCCTTTCCTTTTATTTTTAAATTATTGTCACACACATTGCTCAGTATTTTTTAATTTTATCCACTACCACTTCCATGTCCTTATTTTAATATTTATCACAATAGTTACTCCCACTCTAGGAAACCTTAAGGATTATATATTTTTGTTCGACCGCATTTGTCTACCAGGTACATTTCTTGAATCTCCCTTTCTGATCATTTTTATTTACTAAGATCCTTGAATTAAACAGAAGGGTTGTCTGCCAGTTCACCCTTCCTAAGCCATTTAAAAGGTGCCTTAACATAATGACTTTTGAGCATAGTACAGTCTGATGTCATAAATACCGAACCATGATATTATCCTATGCAGGGGGCAAAAGGGGGAGGTGGCTCTAAGAATACAGATCTATTTAAGTGCCAACACTGCCTGATAATTAGACCACTGGGAAAAGAGAGAGAAAAAAAGTCACAAGATTATAGCTCAATGAGACATCAGACAAGCCTCTCTCCCCCCTTTTGAGCCTGTGTAGGAGATTCTGACTGTGGTCACTACAGAGCTGAAGTCCACACTGTCTAAACAGTAGAGATAATCAGACTGGGGTATATCATCCTCCTTTCTTGTTGCCCGATTTCACTCTCCCTGCTGTTTTAATTAGATTATTTTGGTATCTGCTATTTCTGTCTTACTCCTTTCCCCAAACTGTCATATAAGTACTGCAGCTTAACTATTACACTGTTGCCAAATTTCACTCCAGAGATGGCTGTATTTCAGAAGCAAGTGAAGTGATGCTTCCCTCTGTGTCATCTGAACACTAGCTTAAGGGGTTAAGCATCTGGAAGGGGGTTGCCTTTGTGCAGAAAAAGGAGTGTTTCATTTTGTTTGATCATCGTCATTGGAGGAGCAGACCCATCTGAGCATGAAAGAGAAAACAAACCAAAAAACACTCAATGTATATACTCAAACGCATGAGGAGAATATAAACAGTGACTGGGACTTTTCACAGGTTCTTTTCTACAGGCACTTCAAAGCCTTAAAACATCAAGGAGGTAAGATGATGATCATTTTTAGAAGTAAAAGAAGCCTCAGAGAGTAATCCACTCATGTTATAGATACAAAACTTGAAGGCACAGAGTAAGTTAGTACCTCGTTCAAAAGCCCTCCTGATCCCCGGACCAAAGGTGTTCCACTTGAACTTGGGTTCAGCTAGAGACATACTCAGAGGATCACATCTCTGCAAGTGGGACCAAACACAGCCCCAGCTTCTAAAGCATGCAATATCGGCACTTGTTTCATTTGGTTACATTTTTGTTGTTGTTCTTGTTTTAAATACTCAAAAAAATCTCCATCAGAAAAAAAAAAAATGTGAAGTAGAAGGAGAAACAACAGAGCAGAAGTAGTGGCAGCAAATGGTTTATTGCGCATTTACTATGTGCCAGGCCAGGCAATGTTCTAAAAAATTATATGTATGTAATCCTCACAAGGACCTGCTGTCCTCGCATTAAAGAAAAAAATGAAGGGTAGAAAACAAAAAATATTCCTGAAGAGAAAACAGGAGGAACAGAATAAACTGCCAAGTCATGGAAATTACCTTCCTAAATTTTTCTAAAACATTTAGTGAAAACCTAAATAGATATCAATGATATATTTCTCATTTAATCTAAAGAGATATTCTTTCTAGGTCCTTCCTGGCATACAGGGGCATGAGTCTGTTATTTCTTGCTAATGCAAAAAACTACATTAGTCCTAAGAAGTTCTGAATATTATTCTTAGATCTCATAATGATGACGGTTATTTTGACAATCAATGAACAATCAATGATTCACTATATGAGAACTGGTGAAGTTAAAGGCACTACTGACATGGAGGAGGTCTTGAGTAAGGGAGATTGGGACTAAATGATCTTCAAGTTTCCTCCCGCCTTTAAATACTAAACATAAAAGCTATAATATCTTACATTCTAGAATTTAGAAAATATATTTAAATGTTCCATCTCATTTGATAAACATTAAGAGAAAAAAAAGATGGTAATTTGAAAAGTACTCCAAAATACTGACACTTTGCTATTTCCATCTCTAGTCCTTACTCGCACTTTGAATAGTTCCGTTTGCCAGAGCAGCATTAATGTATTACAGGGGAGGGAATCTCTGTGGCATTCTGCTTTAGGGTCTGAACATGGAAAGACAAAATGGCCGAGTTTGGTATCAACCATTTTCTAATGCACTTTGCTCCACTGGGTGACAAAATATTCTACCTCATTTCAGGAAAGGTAAAAAAAAAATTATATATATATATATATATATATATATATATATATATATATATGAATGTTTGTACACTGACACAGTAAATCATATTATTTATCAGACTTATAAAGTATAAAATGCTTTATACCAAAGATGGGTAAATTATTTCAGAAACTAATATATTCCAAAATAAATTTGCAAAGCTATGCCTACATATAAAATACTATATACTCTTAAGTCTTTGCCTTTGCATTTTTTCATTTTTGCACAAAAAAGTCATGAAGTGACTCAGAATAATACCTTCCCCTGAACTGGTTATGAATTATAGAGGCTACCTTCAGACTGAAGGAACTGGAGTGGAAAAGGGAAGAACACATTTATGCTGAAAGATAATACTCGAGGAGATTTCTATTTTAAATATTTAATTAATATCAACAAGGTTTCCTTCACCATGGAAATGTGCATTGCAAAACCCAGAATGTGTAGTGTGTGTGTGGTTGGGTGGGCTGGGCCGGGCAGTGGGATGAACTACTACTGGGATTGCCCAAGAAAGGAAAAGGGAAGGACAAAATTTAGGAAAAAAAGGGTCCCTTGATGATAGTAAATCCAAAGCCAAAACTGTATCCTTTATCAAACATATGTGTCTCTGAGTGGATTTTATTATTTGAGGACCATAAAAGCACCCAAGAATGGATGGAGGAAGGTAAGAAAGAGGACAAGATGCGACAAATGGACAGACTATTTTGATCTAGAACTTAAATCTGTCTAAAGTTAACTAAATGTTAATGATGCTTGCACGATGAATTAATTATATAATTAATCTCACCCTCTAATGTGAATGATGGTGGATAAGGTAAGAAATGGAATACAGTTTGTCCAAACTGGAGTAAGGTAAATGTGTTCTGGTGAAGCTACCACCCCAGTCCTTCCTTTGGGTGGTGGTTGAAAAAAAAAGTACCAACATATACCATAACCAATCCACTCTTCTAACATATCTATACAGTCATACAGTAAAACATATTCATGTCACAACTTCTTAAAATATGGATTGTCAATAGCATACATTATTTAGATTACCTAAATTGAGAGATCAATAGTAGCATGATTTTTACTGGCCCTGACAGCTGTGCATTCAAGCAGTTTAAGAGTTGTCTTCTCTCCTCACCTTCTTCATTTCCCAATCTGGTCCTGCTGTCAACAGTCACAACCTCACTGCCAGTCCCTGACTATTCTCTGGTTCTTCCTGCCTTAAACCTTCCAACAGATCATTCTCCATTGGTTTCTCCAGTTTCTCATTTCAGATGCACGCCTCCTTTTAGAATACTCCAGTTCAGCTCCCCTGTTCACCCAAACCAGGTTATGATGCTGTCAATTGTACCTCACTTAGAGATGCAAACTTCATATCTATCTCGTTCTATTCCATGTCTCCAATGCTTAGAACTGTACCAGTACATAGTAGCGCCCAAAAGAGATATTTGCCAAATAAATAAATGAGTGATGGATGACTGAACGAGATTACAATTTAAAGAAGGACACTCTCAATTCAAAAGTTGTGCTTTTGCTCTGTACTGGCAAAGTCCTAAGGCACCCAAAAGGCCCTTTGGGACTCAATGAATTGAGTTTCAACAATGATTTGGCCTGGTCTCGCAGAACAGTTTCTTATATGATTACAAAAATAGTTTGGTTATAGAGATGACCAAAAACGGCTAGACTGCTAGAGCACAGACCTGAGGCCAGAGCACACTGAAATATGGTGAAATACTTCCCACTCTCCTACCTCCCTAAAGATATTCATTCTGGTAAGCCCTTGCTAATCAACACGCCTGCATGTCTGCACACCAGCCAGCAATTCACAGCAAGAGAACCGTTTCTTCCTCTCTGTTTGAATCCCTATTGATTCTGCAGCTTAGGAGGAATCTAAGTGCTTTCCAAATACCAAATGTTCCATATGGTAGTGTTATTACTATTCTCACTACTGCAACATTCGGCCTTTCTACCTACACTCGTGAGGTGCCTCACTGGAGTTTGGCAGAACGTTATGAACTCCTTTCCTGACCTATATTTGCTGACACATTTGTTGTCCTCTCTCCCTTTATGAATTTATTAATTCTGTTGAAATAACATATGTACATGTATAAATACAAGTTTTATTTTTTTATTCATCCTCATAATCATTTAGAGGAGAATAATTTATGACCTGTTAAAGAGTAATTCTTAAGCTAAACTGTCTTAATTAGGAATTCAGATGTTCCTCTTTTACTGAAAAATACAAAGCTGTTCAAATTAGACAGGAAATGTGGGCCAAAACGAATGCAGCATCTACATACATAAGATTTGCAGAGTGTCCAGTGAAAAGCAGTAGCTGAAGCCAGACAAGTCATCTTGCATTTGTCTCCTTAATTCTAAATAATTCTTTGACCTTTTTTCAAACCTTATGATTCAGCTAAGGGTTGAGGGACTTACGGCTCCACAGTTTTCCCTTGTGCATCTATGTAGGATAAAGCAAACGATTCCTGAGAGCTGGGAGTCTCTAATTTTATCCTCTCTTTCATTTACTGAGTGAAAGGAAGCTTATTTAGTAATGGAGGGAAGAGATGTGAGTAGTAGGGCAGCTTACATAAGGAGCTGGACAGTTAGAGACTTTCCATGTGCAGCTCAAAGAGGCCAGTAACCTTGCCTTATCCCAGGTCCCTCAGGAGCAAGGCAGTGCAACGTTGGGACCAGGCTCTGCTCTTACACAAGGACTGCTCCTAGGGTCCCACTGGCCAGGGGACAAGACACTTCCATGGTAAATAGGTCTCTGACTTACAGACTTCAGTCAGGCAGTTTCTCCAGGACTAGAATTACTCCATTCATCCTAATTAATGTGAATGATGGTAGATAAGGTAAGAAATGGGGTACAGTTTATCACAGTTGGAGTAAGGTAAATGTGTTCTGAAATACATTAAATGTTTTTTTGGATACCAGAGGAAGATGAAAAGGAGGAAGGAGAAAAATTTTACAAAATTGAAATTATACTATAATTAGAGTCATACTTCACTGGTTTTACTTCCATCATGACCATTTTCTCATATCACTAGATATTCTGTCAAAATAGGATTTATAACAATTTTTTAACATTTCATATATATTTCTGTGCAGCAGCACCCTAAGAGACGAGTACTATTATTGTCCAAATTTTATAAACTTAGACATCGAGAGGTAAGGTAACTTTCCTGACCTTGTACCTCAAGAAAATAGCAGAGCTAGAATCTGAACCCAGCCAGTCTGGATCCCAAAGTCTCATCTACTGTGATCTATAGCTTCTGATTAATATGGTGCTACCATAATTATATTTAAACATGCTCCCGATATTGGACATATATATACATATATATATATATGTATGTACGTGTGTGTGTATATATATATATATATATATATATATATGCATGTGTATGTGTGTGTATCCATACACACATATGTATATATACACACATATATATACACATATGTATGTATACACATACACCTATGTGTATATATACATATATGTATATGTGTATACATACATATACAAATATTTTAATTAATTAGCAGTATAACTTCAGAGCCATGTTTTAATGAGGGCTATTTATTAAATACCTTCTTATTCTTATTAAAGAAAGAAAAACTATGTTTTCCATCGAAAAAAGTATTGCTGTCCAGTGATCTCATGTTTGTCTAATAATACTTGGCCGAAAAAGAGGAAAAACTTAAAATTTCCTAGGACCCTTCCATGCCTTCTTGATTTAATATTATTTCTCAAATGTCAAAAACTATTACGTTTCAAACATGCTACTGTCTACAGCAGAAAGTTTCCTGAAAATAGTATGATTTACAAATAAACACCCTTACCCCCTGCAAGAAAAAAAAAAAAAAAAAACAGCACATGGAGACGCCATTTCTCATCATCAATTGGCAAAGACTCTTTGTTTTCAAAATTCTCAGCTCTGCTAAAATGGTATAGAAGTAGGTACTCTCATGCACTGCCTCCGGAAATACAAACTGGTATGACTTTATTGGAAAGTAATTTGGCAACAAGTAGCAAAACTAAAAACTTGAAAACTCTTAAATTTAGCAATTTACTGCTCAGGAAGTATCCCTGAGCAGTAAATAATGCCACTAATAATGGCAACTAATATAAAGCTATAAGAACATTCTTGGTAGCATATAAGAAAAGAAATTAAAAGGAATTTAAATGCCAAACTAGAAGGGATAGATTAAATGTATTTTAGGATGTGCATTGAATGGTATCTATATGATCATAAATTATAAAAATAATGTTGCAGGTAAATATCTAGAGCTATGAAAATATATTTATTATCTTACTAAGAGGAACAAAAAGGCTCTATGATAGTATAAACCATATTGTTCCCTACCTTCACCTGGTGGTAATAGTCTCTCTAGTCTGAATTTGTGAATACGCTTGTCGGAATCATCCCTTTTTTTTTTAATCAATGTCCTGTCATCCATCTTAATCAGTGATCTCAACATAAATAGAAGTTATTTTCTCTCCCATAAAAAAAAGCAAGTTTCCATTTTTATAACAGAAAGAAAAAGAATAAATAGATAGAGAATATGTGGACCTATACATGTATGTTTATGTTGTATGCTTGTGTTTGTTTTTGTATGTATGAAATTAGATATGTATACATCCCTATCAGTCCTTTGGAGATTTTATACTTAAAGGATAGTCATTTGGAGTGAAAGATTTTAGAGATATTTACCTGTACCATGTGCTTTCATCACAATGGAGAAACATAAGCAGTGAGCTCCTTCTCAGTAGATCTTTTCACACAGATTTTACTTGCGTAGAAAGGGTGGCAGTAGGAAACGCAATATAAAATGCCTAGACCTGTAATTATAAAAACAATATTCCCACTGAGTTAGGCAGCTTGCTTTGGCCTTCATTCACCTTAGCTGAAGCCACAGAAAAAAGAAATGCATTTGCATAACACTACACACACACACACACACACACACACACACACGTACTCCTCCAGGGTGAGAGGGATCCAGCCAGAGCTGGCTTCCCATCCCATCTTCTGACCTTAGGGACATCATCATAGAAATGTTCCTGTCTCCTCCCCCTCCTTCCCGCCTAATGATTCCAAAATGTCAGAGAGATAAAAAAGAGTTCTCCAGAAAATTTCAGAAACATTACTGAATTTGATGCTCTCTAAGAGTTCTTCTTAGCCACAGAGTTAAGCAAATTCAGTTCATCTATTTCCCATAACCACCTGAATTTCACTTTCAGAACCGTGCCTCTCTGTTTATGGCTCAAGTAAAGCATGGTGTCATTAATATTCAAGGTCACCACTAACATTTACTGAGTACTTACTATGTGCTTGGCATTGTGCTAATGCTTTACATACAATACCCTACTCCGCTGAACCCTGTGAGGCAGCTAGTAATCATTGTTATCTCTGTAGTTGACAAGAAGAGTCAGGCAGCTAATAGATGTTAAAGCCAATATTTAAGCCAATACTGTTCAGAGGACATGCTCATATTTCCAGTACTATGCTATCTCTACAAAATTTATCTTGCTATCAACACTCCCATACTTATTATAAAAAAGTTAAGAATCAAATGAATATCACCTTATTTTTTTCTCCAGAGTTGAAATGTCACCTGTCTTAGCATTAGTCTTTTTGCATTTGACTGTCCTTTGATTTTAATTCCAAAGCTAAATTAAAATGAACATGTTCATATTTCAATCAAGAGTAAATTTATAGTTATTTTAGTAAACTAAAAATGCCAACCAATCCCAAATCCAGATGCCAACACACTAAGGAAGAATCTAAATTCTGAGTCCTACCTAAATGACTACATTTTATTAGGAGACATATAATAGTATCAAGAGCCATATGTGGATCCCTAATTTAGATATGGAAACAAATACATTATAACTACAGTATAACAAACAATAAACATTGTTATCTATATATAAATTCTATATACTACATGTCTTAGAATCACTGCAATATAAAATGGATGTGAGCAGATCAAGAAACCAACAAAGTTATTTATGGGTCAGTATTAATTTCCCTCTGTACATGTGTATATATGTAGATATTTCTGTATACTATTCTGATTATGGCTTAGTGCATGCATTGCCCTTTTATTAGCATAATTTTCCACTGAACTTAGAATCTTAACACAGCCCCTAGGCCCAGTATGGTCCAGCCATTCTTTTCTAGCCTGCATTCCAGCTTTTCTGTCTTACTTTAAATTCCGTAAAAGCACCTTGCTCTCCTAGACCTTAGGGCCTTTGCACATGATCTCCTCATTGCCAACATTTATCCCCAAGTCACTCACCTTCTTCATCAAATGACCTCATATCATTATCTCCTTCAGCTCTCAGTTCAGTCCTGTTCTCAGGGAAGCCTTTCTAGGCCTCCTTGGCCTGGTCGCTACTTCTTACTACATGTTTTTATAGACTCACTCTCCCTTGTTATACTGGGCACTTTTATAATTTTACACTTTTCCGTAAGATTCACTGATTAACGCTTGTTTCCCCAACAGTTAGTAAGCTCTAGAAAGGCAGAACCCTGCACACTCTTGTCTACCATTTTTTCCTCGATATTCAACACAATGCTTGGCACATTATGGTCACACAATAAAACTATACTGAATGAATAAATGAGGAAGAAAGGAAAGGAGGGAAGAGGTACAACCCCTATCATAACTTAGTGTTTGTTGAATTAATCCACTGATGGCTTTTCAACACAGAGTATAAGGTCTGCACTCCTTTGAATAGCAAGCAAGGCTCCCTGTGACCTGACCCCAGCCAAGCGTCACTCTTCCAGCTGCACATGATGTTCAGCACCTCTAAATCCCTGTAGCTCCCTAACCACCCCTGCCTTGTTCTTGATCACCTCCACAACCTGCTCTATTTTGTTCCCTCTGCACACCATCTCTTCAAACTCAAACTCATTCTTTAAGTCTCAGCGTTAGAGCTGCTTTTCTGTTAAGACCTCTCTAATACCTTCTGGGAAGCTGAGGCCCTTTTTCCATTTTTCTATAACACCCTGTACCTATCCCCATTAAAGTAATTATCATATTTGCTTATACTTGTGTCTTAAGCAAGTCCATCTCTCCCAACACATCATAAGTCCCTTAAAGTAGCAGTCCCCAACATTTCTGGCACCAGGTACTGGTGCTCCTATGAAAATCTAATGTCTGAGGTGGAGCTGAGGCAGTGATGATAGCACTGGGAAGTGGCTGCAAATGCAAATGAAGTTTCGATGGCTCACCCACCACTCACCTCCTGCTGTGCGGTCCAGTTCCTAACAGGTCATGGACTGGTACCAGCACCCTTGTTATCTATCATACACACATATATATTTCAAATGTGCAAAGCTTTTAGAGTCGACTAAAATATATTATTATTTTGTATTAGTATATTTTAATTATTATTAAATGCTGTGAGATATAATGGTTATAAATTCATCTGTAAAATGGGCGTTTCACACCTACCTAACAGAATAGTTGGGAAAATTAAATAATGTGTAAGTAAAATGTTTAGCACAGAGTTCAGCATACTGGAAGCACCTATAAAAATTATGTAATCAATATTGCAATCAACATTATCATTAGGATAATCATGATGAATTTATAATTCATGCTTCAACTTTAACAGTTTTATTTGACATTTTTTCCTAATAAAACATTAATTAGCATTAGCGTCTTCATAAAGCCATAAAAATGGTTAGAGAGGCACTCAGCAAACCAAGAATAAAGGAGAGACTTATTCACTACAGCTAAAGGGCAAATTATTATTTCAGTAATCTGCCATTTATGTGAAGAGGTACAAAAACATCAACAGAAAAGATATATTTCTGTTCAAAAGTTATCTATATAATCTAAATGACAGAAACAACAAGTATCATTCAAATGCCATAAACATTTAACTGAAATAATTATAAATGCTTATTGTAAATTATTTCTTTTGCTAGTAAAAAACAAGACAGAGATACATATTCATTTCTTTTAATTACTGGACAAAATAATGTGAATTTATAAATAAATATTATGTATTTGTCTAAAGAATATGCCATAAAATGTTTAAAGTAATAGCAAACAATTTCACATGTCGTCTATTAAATGTTAGTCTAATTTAGATGCTGGCCTGATTTAGAGTTGCTGAAATTTAATGAAACGGACTTATGCACACAAGGAAAAAGAAGTAAGACAATTTTCAACAGCCTTTGGGAAAAAGTAATGTTAAGAATGAATTGCTTACAAGTGCTACAGTTGAGCAGAATGAACTGGTAGTAATTTATTCTACAAAGCAAACTCATAATTCGGTCCTATATTGCCCTTTTTTACATATTGGCTGAATTTAAAAAATGACTACTAAAGTAGTTCATATACTCTGTGCTATTGAAATATAAGGTACTATCGTTACTGCATTTTGAGATTTCTATTCTCAATTCATCTTTACCTCTTTGATAAGTGATAAAACCCAAAGCAAGTCAGATTTCTAATTAGAGCTTAACCATTTTCTGAGAAGTATTATAGAGGGGAAATATTACAAAAATGCTGAATTCTTAACTTCTAATTGTTTTACTACTAAAATATTATACTACTTTTAAACTGAATTATAATTCTATTCATTGGCCACAACTTTGGACCAGTTTAACATAATGCAAATATACTGTGTTTGCAATGAAATTAAGAATGGAAAGGTAAAAGCGAAAAATTTAGCAAAAAATGTTCTTAATTTACTTAGATAATTTTAATCTGAATTTACTATTAATCTCATTATCATGATGCTTATGTTTGTATCATAAAATCTGGTGAAATCTTACAAATATAAGGCTAAATTCCTCTTTCTTTATGTTAATCCCTCAATCTGAAATGTCCTTTTTACTCATTCAAATGTTACTTTTCCTTTATGATTCAGCTCAGATGTCACTGCCTCTGTGACACATTCCCACGTATATCGTATTGGTCCTGCTATGTAATGATCTGTTTCCCTCTCTAGACTTTGAGATTTTTAGAGTCACTGACCAGGTTTCTGCATTTTTCATAGCAACCTATGCAGTTCTTACACATAAAACATTTTCAGAAAATACTGGTTCAATGGGTCAATGAATACACACAGTTTGATACTCCGTAAAATTGCCACTCTTAAGACTAAGGTGAAAATTCCATTAATTGTAATCTAAAGTTAAAGGTTAAAGTAAAAAACAAATATTTCCATTTTTAGTGAAATGAAACTCTTAGCATTTTCACTTCCAGATGCATCAGCATTACATAAAAGATGTTGAAACTATTTTAGAAAATAGACACGCTGCACATTTTCCTGTCTGAGAATTAGTCTGAAAAGTAGCAAGCTACACAAGGGCCTCTGGGTGTTCTCATGACAAACATTCAGTTAGATATTGATTCCACACACTCATTTAATGGAACTCTAGACCAAGACTGAATCTCCACAACGCCAGCTTGTCACGCATTATTCTATTCATCTGCTTAAGAACAAGCTGATAATTCCCAGGAGAGGTCTGCCTTCCCCTGCCAGTACTGGCCAGCACTTCGGTGATGATGAATCTTAGTGGCAGAGAACTTCAATACTCAAAGAAATACACCAGTGTTGGCTTACGTTTTCCACTTTTATTGTAATTGTTATTCCCACATGGACCAATTTCTCACATATCCGCTTTTCATTTTTCAAAACCAGACCTTTGAGTCCCTGACAACTTGCCTGGCTGTGTAACATATTACATCATCATACACATGCCAAATCCTACCTCACTCAAAAGGCCATATTTTGCTCAGAAAAGAACAGTGGGCAGTAAAAGAGCAAGTTTCTCATAATAACCTATCCAAGCTGATCGTCCACATTTGTAACTATTAGTCACTGTTGAGACAATAAATATTAATTTTCCGAGAGGTCACCAAGCCTTACCTCCCCAGTTCTCTTTCCTCCATGCCTCATGCTTTTCTAGGCATTCATTAGGAAGCGGAATACAGAGGACTTCTTTGTCTTCTATCTCACTCCACTTTGCAGTTATTGTCAGCCTCGCCCTATATCCTCAGCCACCCAAACGACCTCAGGGATTTCCCTGCCAGACCATACCTTCTAAAAAAGTCAAGACATTGGGGAATATGAAAAGGGACTATGATATGAAATAGGCAGAATGTGAGAGCAACAAGGGAAAATTCTTTTATGTTATCATCTTAAAAATACCTGTATTTTTAAAATGTAATGAACAACATGGTAACTATAGTTAACACTGTTGTATGATATACATGAAAGTTAATAAGAGTGTAAATCCTGAGTTCTCATCACAGGAAAAATATTTTTTCTTTTTTTTTTTTTTTTTTTTTTTTGTACCTACATGAAATGATGAATATTAGCTAAACTTATTGTGATAATCATTTCATGATATATGTAAGTCAAATCATGATGCTGTACACCCTAAACTTATACAGTGCTAAATAACACTTTTATTTCAATAAAGCTGGAATTTTTTTAATCCAAAAAATGTGTATTCTTATTATGTAAAATTTGAAATACAAAAGAATGCATGCAACATATATATAATCTATGAAGCATAACAATAAAGTAAACACTCATAAACCCGCCATCCTATTTAAGATATTACTGGTATTGATGTACTTACCTATGTGCTACTTCCTTAAACTCTCCTCCTGCTCTTCTTCAGAGGTAACCACAATCCTAAATTTTGTATGTATTACTCCCTAAAATATATAATTTAGTTTTGCTTGACTCTGATCTTTATAAATAAGTCTATCATATTCTATGAAGTCTTCTGTGGCTAGTTTTTTTTCACACATGTTGTTTCTAAGATTTAGCTATGTTGTTGTAAGTAGCTATAGTTCGTTCATTTTCACTCGTGTATAATATTCCAATGTGTGAATTTTTCAATACTGTTCAACTGATACATTTCAAATTTTTTTAGCTTCTAGTGTTATTTTTTTCTATTAGAAATAATGCTGTTCCCATTAGAAATAATCCAGATATGCAAAGTTTCTCTTAGGAATGGATTGGCTGGTCACAGGGTATATGAATATTCACTCTTGCATAATCCTGCCAAATTGTTTTCCAAAATAGCTATGCCAGTCTTCACTCCTACTAACAGTGCACCCAATCATTTTTTACAGCATTAAGTTGTTTTAAAATCAAGGAGATCTATTTGACCTAAAGGTGGTGTTTCTATTGTATAGGCTAAAGTAATAAATAGCCATAAAGAAATACACATTCTATACCTCTCTCTCATATTGGTGAGTTTATACTTTGTTCATCATTAAACATAACAAATGAGAGCTACTTCCTAAGATATGTTTATTTTCCCACCTTCAAATGTGGCATTAACTAACAACTTAGATTGAACTGAGGATAAGTAAGTTGAAGGCCCTACATGCCTTTATTTCCTAATCATTCAATTCTTAAGCAAGGTGGCTACCAAATATGTCAAAGAATACTCTAGAATACGTTAGGTCTCAAGAACCAAAACTGCCTGCTTGTAACAGGAAGTCATGTACAAATTTAAAATACACAAAACTATGGTAAATGAAAAGAATTATGTCCTTCAATATTAGAGAGAAACAGAGGAATAGATAACTAAAATAGATGAAGAAAAGATTTATAGTTTTTATTTTAGAATAACAAAATTACAAAAGCAAAAACTTTTTAATGAGGTTTTTACAGGCTTAGGCTTAGAGGAAAAGGCTTCTTCCCTCTCCAAAATCAAAGGTCAGAGTTTGAGGTTATTGCACCTTTGGTCCTGGCTCAAAGTTTGAGCTCTAAATCATACTGTTCTACATCTTTCCCTCCATGTGTACCTAAGGGTCTGAATGAAGAGTTAGCAGATAAAGAAGCTGAGGAGAGACAAATATAATAAACTGAATTTCCTATTGCCAGCATGGCAATAAGCGGCAGGAGGACACCATAGCAGACACTGAAATCAGTCGGGAGAGGAACTAGCCTACCTTCTCTAACTGAACAGAGACTAGCACAACGGTTTGTGAAACACAGTCAGTTTGGACCAATATCGTCAACAGTTTCAACTTTCTTCCACACTGCCATTTGTTAGCAGTAGTAACCACTATCTGAATCTTCTCATATTCTTTCTCCACTCTGGTCTCTTTCTTACCCTAAAAACTAGGCAATGTCTGAAAGGTAGGCAGTGAGGGGAGAAAGAAGAATTGGAAGTCTTCACCCTAACAATGGATGTCTCTGGAAAACCAGATGTGATAAAAAGTAAAACAAACAAGTATATGCTATTAGTGCCTGTTAAGTACCTATCCAAGATATTTTTGGTGTCTATCAGTGAGGTCTTATGCTTCTTCTCAGATTCTCCACTGTTTTAATTAAATAGGTCTAAAGGGCCTTATTTAAATCACACTGGTGGTACCTTCTCTTTTTAGTTTAGTAAGCTGGAACGTAGACAGGCAGGGTGAAGAGAGTGAACCTTTCCTTCTGGGTCAAGAAAGCTTTCCAAATCCTGTTTATTTTCTAAATATGATAAATAAAGCAACCTTATTTTGATATTTAGTATCTGGCGCCAGATGCCCACCAACAGAATGGGGAAAAATGAATGTGCTCGTAACCTCAGGTGAAGCTCCAGATTGTGAGAAAGCTTTCAAGATCAGCAAAATTATTAAAATTGTATTTTAAAGCATCCCTTTGTAACACCGATATGTAAAGATCCAATTAAAATATAGTCATTTCCCACAACTACAAAAAGCTTTTCTTTAAAATGACTTTGTAGTCCTACATGTGTCTGGCTTTTTATTCAGCGACTAGATCATCTTTTCAGAATATTGTACTTCATTGTAAGTGCTTCATGAGGGACTAATTAGTCTTCTCCCCATCCCTTTAAACTCCTCTGGGAAATGAGGTCAGAACCCACTTCCATGCCCAAAGCACCCGGTGGAGGTTGCACCAAACACTACAGCGACACAAAGGCAAGTCTTTTCCCAAGACAAAACGGGGATGAGGATAAATCTTCAATTAGGGTATCCTCTCCACTATCAGGAACAGAGTACAAAAAAGCTAAACATTTATTATAAGATCTTGCAAAGGAGCTGTTCCAACAAGCCGGACCACCCACCCACACCTTCGCCTAGGCTCCTCCTCTCCTGTTCTTACTGCCGCGCGGCCCGCCTTCCCGCTCCCTGATTGGCTGTTCCGCAGGCTATGGCCACACCTCCAGGGCACGGAGCAGAGGAGACAACGCACGCCGCTGCGCCCACCCGCATCCTCCTCCTGCCGCACCTGCATCCGAGCACCCACAGGGGAGCGCCACCGCTCTGGGACGCGAGCCCGCAGCGGCTCCGTGGCAGCCTGCCAGTGGCTGAGCTCCTACTCCTTTCTACAAGAAGCATGGCGAGCAAATTAGAGGTTATAAACACCTCCGGTGGAAGGAGGAAAATTCCTTTGGGCTTTGTAAGGGAACTTCGTCAGCGGCGACTGTCTCCAAGGTATAAGACGGATGTGCTCACCCACGCCCCTCAGCCCTGCCGGGCATATGTGGACCGCACCTTTTAAAGCTGGTCACAATTATGGCAGCGCTGCAGGAAAATGTTTCTTTGGGAAGAATCGCTCTCATGTTTAAGGACATTGCTGGTCCCTGATAAGGAGCATAACGCTATTTCCAATATAAAGGAAAGTATATTCCCAAATGTAGTGCTGCCAAATCCACTGTGCAAGAGAAGGCTGGAAGTAAAATATCTGGGCTCCCAACATGGGTTAAAATTTTATTAGGAAAGCAGGAAATCACACACCTCTGGCCAGGGACAGCAAAGAAAAGCAGCTGGGTTCTAAATTGTGCTGGAAATAGAAGCGAGCAGTCTAGGAGTAAGTAAAAGAAGCAGAATCAATTAAAAATTATGCTTTGATGCCTGTTACATAGCTTGTCACACCTTGCAGGGGCTAGTTGCCAATATGGTGTGGTTTTAAGATCACAGCCCTCCAACAACTCACTGATACCCCAAACTCTATTATTAGTCTTTTCTTCACTTTAAAATTCTCTCTCTCTTTAATTTTCAGAATAAGATACTACCCTGAAAGTGGAATATCCAGATATCCAACAAAAAGAGAGGAAGGAAGGAAGGAAGGAAGGAAGGAAGGAAGGAAGGAAGGAAGGAAGGAAGGAAGGAAGGGAGGGAAGGAGGGAGGGAGGGAGACACAGAAAGAGAACAGGTTTTGAATCTAAGATGAGTATTAATCCTAGCTTTAGTATCATCCAGCTCTATAACGTTGGGGAGGTTATTTATTGGCTTGACTCTTAAGTTCATCATCTATGAAATGAGAAAAACACCTGTTTCAGAAGGTTGGTGCAAAGCTTTGGTTCAATTATGTACATAAAACTATGTGGAGCCCAAAGCACATACTTGGTAGACACTCAGACACTAGTTTTTTCTCTCCTTTTTTACATAGCAGGTCATGATAGGGGAAAAGGTGAGGACAACATGAGAACACTGGCTTCCTGATGTGGAAACAATGAAAAGGTCAGCAAAGATGGGGATGGGGTGTGGCAGAAGGAAAGGGCACCAGGGGCCTGGTTGCAGAATCTATTTCACAAATGTGGTGAGGTCAACTCTGCTCCAGGGCACATGGTAGCTGCAAGTTGATATTTATGTGCAATGTTGACTGGCTGGCAAGACTGTGAACTTAGAAACTGGCCTCCACCAAAGGGCGAGGCCTCACCACCCCCTTCAAGGCTCTCCCTGGCTTGGTGTCCAGCTGGGGAGACAAGATGTTGGGGTGCATCTGAACAGCAGTACTACAGGGTCATCTGCAAGGGAATGGGAGCAGGTGAAGTTATGACCAGGTAGCTGGCAACCAGCCTGCAGAGACAAAGTACAGCTTCTAAATGGCTGAAGACCAATGATGCCAATCAGACCTCAGTGGCCCCCAGGCCAGGTCAGCGGGGCTAGAGGCCTTCCTACGGACTTACCAAGGACTAGCCCCACACCAAAGTGTGTACCCAAAGATGGTTTTCTTTTCCTTGCATCAGCACCTCCATACTTAGGGATCAGTTGTTACCTCACTGGAAAGAGGTAACCCTGGAAAGCCTACCATCACTACCTTCCAAAGCATGAACCAAGCAATGATGCCAATCACTCAGGTGAATGTACCAAATGAAGAGGGCTAAAAATGGTAGGAAGGGAGGAGCTCTAGAGCAGGATGATACAGAAATATATTTTTACTTTCAAAATCCAAAAGGCCACTATGCAGGAGATAAACCCTCCAAAAATGTCCTCCTATAATTGCTGCCCACAATACAAGCTTATTCTGATTGAATAGGAAGGATAGATGTATTTTTAATAATAAGCAGCCAACACAAGTAACAGTGACATTATTTAGACACATTAATAGGTCAAGACACCAGCCCTTCTGTTTCCCCAGCAATGTGCAGAATACATTTTGGAGATCACTAATCTGACAGTGTTTACTATTGCAGTGTTGCTGGAGTATGACTTAAGTCAATTCGCCTTTCTCTAGCCTCCTGGTATACTTTTGGGCCATTCCCTCCTTCCTTCTTATGCTGAGCTATGTGCACAAAGAATGCAGCATATTTTTAACATATGTCTGAGCAAAACCACAATGGAAGGAAACAAAAGCATCCTACAGTGCTTCCCAAAGCCAAAGGAATTGATTTTAGAGTATACACATCACTGATTATATTCCATCAGTACAGATAATTAAAAGTTGACTATATAATAATATTAAACAGGAGGCACAACTTTTTGAAAATTTCTCTCTGTTATTAGCTATGCAGAAACACTGACTGAATGTTCAATGCTAATCAAATTCATCTCTTCTTTAGAGCAGTGTATAATAAATGGGGAGCCTAAAAGGAATGCTTTGAAGAGACTGCTTCACTATTGTCTGATTATTCTAAATTTAAAACTCCAACAAAAGAAAGGATTATTCTTCTTGAGGTTCAAGATTCACGAGGATTTGGTAATGAAATTCCTTAAGGAGAGCAAATAAAAAAATTGCTATCTACAAGCTGCCAGTGTTTTATGTCTGTATAGTGTTTTTAAATCAAAGTCACCATTCATTCAACAACAAATGTTTGTTTGAATAAATGAATGAAAGAAAAGGCCTCAAAATACTTTACCAGTTTAATCACCTATAAGTTATGAATCAGGCAGCAGCTTTAATCATCCCCAAGTGCACAGGCTGAGAGGAGCTAAATGTCAGCTCTCACCAAGCAGGCCAAAGCCAGACCTGGAAACTGAAGTCATGTCCTTTGATTCTTAGAAAATGACCCAGCTGTTAGAGCCTGTTGCTTAGCTCCCTTGCTGCAAACTCTCAATACAATCCAGAATACATGTTATCTAGGCCAGGTGAGGTAAGATTAAGGAAGCAAAACAAAGCTGGGTTTGTTCCTGAAATTATACAGGTAGTCCAAAAAAGAAAAAAAAGAAAATCCCCATCAAAATGCAAAAACCAAAAATAAAACTCTTAATATTAATGTCGTTGCTCTAATGAGGCACATAGAGCAAATTACTCAGTGCCAGAAATGACATTACACCAAGGGTAAGAAAAATGTGCCTGCAGGATGCTGGATGAGAGGTGGAGCCCAGGGCTCCCCAAGGGTCTTCAAGTTTATTCTTCCAGCAACACTGCTAACACCCAACTTTTTCCATTCTGACCTTCTAACAGGATACAATCCAAGAACCAGCCAGACATTTAAAATCTGTTTCAGTAACAGAGGAGAAATACAACTAGAAGATTTTTTGCAAGTGGAATCATTTTGCAAGTAGAAAATTCCCATGCATTTCAGAGTAAGGGTTCTCAAAGAATAAATCTTAAAAGTTTTCAAAATCCATGTCAAGGGAATTAAGGGAACTGATATCACCCCCACACTAAGTTGACCTTTATGACCTAAGCATAAGCAAAGTACCTGCCCTAACGTATATTTTTCTAATACCAGAGGAAGGTAAAGCAGAGCTGTCCCGACCCAAATCGTAAAGTAGTCTACAGGATCCTTTCCCCTTTTGACCCCAAGTTACCCCCCAAACCCCCCACCCACTGCCCGGCCAAGACTCCAGGGGTTTCTGCTCTTTTCTACCTCTACCCTCTCAACATTAACACCAGTGAAATATTTTTTTGTTTCAATTGAATATACTTCGGTCTTTGTTTTGCCCCCTAATAAATATTTGTTCTTTAAACCGTTCATTTTAAAATTGAAGAATTAAAAGATTTACTTGCCTTTAAATTCTAATGTCAGACAACAGCCAACATTTTGAATTGAGAGACAGGGTAAGTTCCTTTATTTTTAAAAGCTTATTTTCCTTCATCTTAAGCCTGCTATAAAGATGGAAATACAAGTTGGGTTCACACTCCACTATCACTATGGGCTAACTGTAACTAAGTCTTAGTTATGCATTTGTAAAGTAGGCATCATTATAATATAGTATAACATGACAAAACAATAATTCTGAGATAATGAATATAAAGTGGTGGGCACATTGCTAACTTAAAAACTACATTACCCTCAGAAATAACACAGTGGTTCTAGTGTAGGTAAATGCAGCCCAGGTTGCCCCAGCCACATAGGCTAAAGGCCAGATAGCTAGAATCAACCGGAACTGGAGGAGCCTGATTCTTAATCAGTTTCTAGGAGATTGTGGCCTCAGGCCATGGAGCCGGGCGCCCCCTACAGGCAGATCTGAGGCTATTCCTCCCAGTTAACCTTTCTTTTTCCCTGGCTCTTTTCTTCTGCCTGAGTGCATCTAAGGCTTCCCCACACCTCTCCTCCACTGACTCAATTACCATGCAGCACAATATCAATTATGTAAGTTACATTTTATGACAACACTAAATTCTGTTTTATATGTTCAGGCTTCTTATTTTGTGATGCATATAATTGCAGAATCTGGAAGCCAGAATGGACCTTAGAGACATCCCTTACTCTAACTCTTTCATTTCACAGATGTATTAAGAGGCTTAGAGAGGCTTTCCCAAGGCCACAGAGAACTAGTTTAGAGCAGAGCTGGGGATGTAACAGGCTGCCTATGATCCCTGCACTGCTCCAAGGCTATCCTAAAAATTCCGTGCACTTAGAAAATGCTGCAAAGACACAATCCCTTCTCCCTTGTGTTGCAAGACCACTTGCTCACAGTTCAGAATTGTTCAAGGAGCATAGAAACAGGTATGATGCTTAGGGGAAGGGGAAAGCTCAGGGATAAAGATACTGGAACTCTGTCTAGGTTAAGCAACTTTTGGATGATATGATCTTTAGAAAAACTTACAGACTCCCTGTAAGAAAATCAGTAGAAGAGTCAATGTGGTACAATAGAAAAAATGTAGATTGTCAAGTAAGAGACCCCAGGATGATCCTCAAAGCTCACTAACTATGTGGCCCTAGGATAAGTTATATAAACTTTCCAAGTCCATATTCTCTTAACCATAAAATAGGCCTGATGATGATATTAATTCAAAGAGTTGTGGGATTAAGTGAAACTATACATTAAGAACACCTAGCACAGCACATATGCTTAACCAGTAGTCAATCAATATGTCTTTACTACAGAACCTTGCACAGTGCCACAAAGAAAACCTCATCTTTAACATATGTGGTGCGTACCTGGATGGTAAATTGTATTTCTGAGGCCATGTATATGTTATTTCAAGGATAACCTTGGAAAGCATGTCTCAAAGTGTCAGTGTTACATTCTGATATAATTTCAATATAGAATGTTAGTGTCTACAGTGGGAAATCTAAGGAATAGTTGTAAGAGCCAAGAATACTTCTGTCTGACATTTCACACACATGGAAATGCACCCATCTGCCTCAGGCAACCATGGTCAGTTGTTAGGAAACACCTCTTGCTTTACATCAAAATGTGTTCTTAGAAAACAAAGCTATCATAGGTCAAGGATATTCCCAAATCATTCCTCTTTGACCCCTGATAATGGCTTCTTGTTTAATTTTTTCATATCCAAAATATGTATCTAAGAAACCGATCACAGATCCTAATGTGGTCAACCACAAGAATTCAGCTCATTACATGTTCTTTTGGGTAGCCAGAGTTGGTTTGCGATGCTCAAGGCCGAAGAGGAGAAGGAAACTGCCCACTCTGCAGATAAATGCCTCTCAACTTGTGGTGAGCCCACAGGACTGTACATCTGTCTTCTTACCACATCTTCTCCCCATATATAATTTTATCAGTAAATGAGAGATTAAAGTCTCATAGGGAAAGAAATCAGGAGTTTATGCCTTATGCCACAAACAGATCTCCAGCCAAAACTACTGTGCGCACAGTGACATTTCAGTAGTAGCTGCTGATTCTGCCTGCAAGCTTGAGCATTAGTCCAGATCTGTTCCACACAACCTCAGCAATACTACCTTCCCTCTGTTCTAGACCTGTCTGTGCTCTGGACATCCCAGCAAGCAACACACATGCGCACGCACAGGCATGCGCACACGCACACTCCAAGGTCTCTCTTTTTCAGAGTCGTCATGTTGACAATAATTGAAGTTGGACTGTGAGAGGTGAGAAAATGCTAGTCAATAAATGAAGGTCCTCTGGACCCATTAAGCCCCTGGCCCACTCTCCGCCCATGTGCACTTCTACTTTGTTGTTTCTGACTACTCTGTGTTTAGATGTGAAGAGGACTATATTTTCATTCTCATTCAGTGACACTATTGTTCTTTGTTTCCTTAAAATGGCATTCTTGCTCTCCCTAGTAGGGCCTGCAAAGATCACTGAAGCTTCTGGGATGAAGCAATCAGCCACTAGGCTGAAAAAATAGAACCCAGCTGCCAAATACCACCAGGAAAAGTGCAAAGGGTGAAATGGGCACCACTCTGAATCACAGACATTATTACAGGCAAAGTGAATGGCTGCTATGCGGGTGTTCTTCTGTACCTAATTGGACCACGCTGTATGACACTCCTGGGGACCATTACAGAGATACAGGTGTAGCTTACTATATACAAAAGCTGTGTGTCTGACAATTTATGTGTAAGCCTAACTTTTATAAATTACTTTTTTGTGCTGAGTGTCCTGGGAGAGTTCATTATTTCAGAGAATGCCATAAATGTTTTGTAAAATTCACAATCATTTCCGTTTGTGTTTTGGAAATTTAGATCTTTGAATATCACATTTTTTTTTTTTAAGAAGTCTCTCTCCCACCCTACTCTCTCTGCCTATAGAGCATATCACCAATTTCAACATCAGTAACAAAAGAAGATAAATGTATGGGAAAATATGTACCAGTGATGGAAAATAGAGAAGGGGATCAGACACATGCCATCATCATTAAGTCAGTTTTGCTAGATAGACCACAGAAAATATAACATAAAAGGCTGATCCAGAGATGTCACTCTTGATTCTCCTTCTTGAAAAAGTGGTGCAGCATTGTGAGAAAAAAATGAGAAGAGAATCTGACAGAAAACTAGTAAGTAATAGTCCTAAACTAGAGGAGTGAAAGCTGGAGGTGACGGCTGGTTAGGAAACAAAGATACTCTCTGGACTCCTGTTCACGGGCATTCAAAAGGCACAAGAGCAGGAAAATCAAGCATGAGCACTGCCATGTCTGAGGTTATCCAGTAGTTTGTGGGATGTCTCCCTACATAGCAGGGTTCAGAAAACTTCAGTCACTATTACACAAGGGGGCTTGGACTGAAGCTAATGTGAAGGAGAAATCCAGGAGTAGAAAATGGTCTCACGTACAGTGGCTTTACCCAACGCAAAGCCGAAACCATGCAGAGAACACCAACACTGACTGTCCAGGGCTCCAGCTCCTTCACAGTCTATACAGAACATGGAACACATACCTGGCTTGGTAAATTTTTAAGAACCAAGTCTCTAGCTTCAGAGTAAGAGAAGGAATTTAATCTTTTCCAGAAGGTACACAGGGGCCATCTGAGAGCAAATTCTAGGCCAGGCTAGACCTTTCACCATTTAATTAAGAGTGAATCAAATATGTACAACATTGGGCCTATGAAGATTTGGTGGCAAAATAACAAAACATGCAAGAAATAAAAGGGGAAGATAATTTTGAAAAAGATTTAGTATTGGAAATAGAAATAAGTTTCAGACATGATTATTCTTACAAAAACAAAAGATATGCAAAGTGAATGAAACTAAAAAGAAACTTGACTGAATCACCAAAAAAAATCCAATATTTCTTAATTATCAGTTTTCAAAAGTATAATTTGAAGCTACATTAGGACCAAAGAAAAGACCACACTCTAGAAAAGCAAATCAGTGATGTGAAGAACAAACTGAAAATGTACCAAAAGGTGGAGAGAGCAAAAGGCAGATCATAGTGGGTATGAAAGACAAAACAGGAAGCCAAGATATAGATATTTGTGCTTCCTGAAGTAATCAGAACAAATACCACAGAAACAATTATTAAAGATATCACGTAAGAAAACTTCTGAACTGAAGAAATACCCGATTCTCAGATCAAAAAAGAAAAAAAAGTTCACTCTGTAGAAGAAAAAAATTGAATACTGACATACACAAATATACATATATATAAATTAATGAAAACTGTCATTTATTAACTTTCCAGTGAAACTTTTAAATTTTGAGGTGAAAATATGAAAATCATTAGCATCAAATGAGGAAGGAAATAATATAGGTGCCAGAGCACTAAGATGGGAGAAAAATCAGGCTGGTATCTGATGACAGAAGAAATAAAACAAACTAGCTCTGATGGCAAAGGGTTGTGGTACAGAAATTTTAAGCTAATCAAGTTTTTCATTGAGGTATAAGAGCTAAAAAATGAAAAAAGCATTCTTGAATACAAAGGATCAATAAAATAATGTACTTCATAAAAACATTTCTGAAGAAGTTCTCTAGTCTACCAAAAAATTCATTAAAAAATAATAAAGAATAAAGGGCTATTGTGCTTTAAAGTAGTTTATACAATCTGTAATCAAACCATATAATTAACTAACAATTGAATATAGTTAAAAAACAGAATAAAGGTTATCTAAGTAATTCTTCTAAGAAAATTTGCATTAAGATTAAAAAATAATAATAAATTAGATCAAAATATCTACATATGTATCTTTAAAAAGGAAAGGAGACTCTCAGAAGAGAAGAGAAATGCATTAACCTCATCCTACATAAGAAGAAGTTATGGTTAGTAAGCTTATTGACTTTATTTGCACAGAAATATAGTCTTTATTTTTCAAATTTAAGAAAACTAGATAAACATAATATATTACTTGAAAATTGTTAGAGAATAAATCATATCACACAAAATGGAAAATGATGGAAACATCAAGGAATCATAAAAGGAAAAAAATTAAAAATGACAAAAATTAGAACAAGTATATCAACATTGAAGATAGGTATTCTCTTTAAAGAAGCAAAAGAATCTCAGGTGAAGTCATAAATTAGGAATGACCTCCACGCTATTTTCAAGAAACCCATAAAAGTTAAAAGAAAAAGGACTGAGGCATACAGGCAAAAAGGCATAAGGAAAATATTGGAAAGCAAGATTTACAATGTTAATATAAAATCAGAATGAAATTATTTAAAGCATTAAACAGAAAAGTCATTTTTAATGACAAAGGGTACATTCTAAAGAAGTTAAAACTGAATGTGCCAAAATAACATAACATGGAAATATATAAAGGAAAATAAGCAGAGACTGAGAGAAGCGCAATAGTGTTGTTGAAGTCTACCTTGCTGCCTTTAGTTCTTGAAAAAGTAAGCAGATAAAAATTTAATAAGGATATAGAGAAGTACGGTAAAATAATAATGCTGATCTGACGACTAGATAAAACTGATAATTAGAGCACATCTTCTATACAGGGACTCATGGGACATTAACAAAAACTAATCATGTATTGAGACATCAAAGAAACTTGAGTACATCTCATATTCTGTGACCACAATGCAATGAAACTTCACATTAAACAACAAAAGCAGAAACAATTCAAATAAACTTGTACATTTTTAAAACATTCTTCTAAATAGGTACAGAGTATAACAGATACAAAATTATGCAACTGCAGATAGAAGCAAAGCTAAGAAAAGCATTATGTAGCAAATGTAGGGAATCTACACTCAGAGGCAAACACCTTAATAATTTCATCCTTTAGAAAAACTTAAAAGAGCAATCAATTCAAGAAATTAGAAAAGGGAAATAAACTGAGGGAAAGCAAAATAAAGGTAGAACACAAAAAAATAATGACAGAAATAAATTCAAAATTTTAAATAGAAAAAATTTCAAAAAGTGGTCCTTATAAATAGCCAAAAATAAAGTAGATTTACTGATAGTTAATCTAATGTTCCAAAGAAAAAACAACCGAACCAAATTAAAAATGAGAAGTAGGATAAAACAAAAAATATTGAGGACATTTTTAATTTTAAGAATAGGTAATATTGACTATATTAATAAAATTTAAAATAGAGAAATGGCAAATTTTCCAGAAAAATAAAAATATTTAATATTAATTTACGAAGTAAACATATCGATCAGAAAAATTACTGTAGAAAAATATTATGTTGGCAGCAGAGGGCTTTCATAATAAAACGACAACAAAAAAGGATATGAATCAAATGATTTGGGAAACAAGTAATTTCAAATCTTCCAGGAATGGTTGCCATACATAAAATTACATTATCAATTCATAACATCACTGGTTCAATAGAAAAATATCATTATTAAAGATGCTGAAAAGACACTTTATAAAAAATTCTGTGGAAAATGGTATTGAAAATTAGAATAGACTACTTCTTATTTGCCACATTAAAGGATATTTGCCACAAACCAACAGTCAATATCATATTAAAAGTTAAAAACAAGCGTCCATAATTAAATTCAGGAGTAAAGTCAAATGTACCTGTTCTACCATTATTATTTAACATAGCGTGAGATATTCTAGAAGAAATGAAAGTTAGAAACATTAAAATGTAGAACACAATATTTTCATTATTAGAAATGTCATTATTGTCTATTTAGAACATCTGAGGGAATTAGTCGAAACACAACTAGAACTTACTGAAGTTGATGGGATGGCCAGTTATTAGAAGATACACATGTGCACATAGACACACGCAAATATTTATATACGTATACAGTTTTTCTATAAACCAGCAATAAACTGAAAATATAAAGTAAATAAAAATTAAATGCACAATTATAACCACCATTGTAAAATCTCTAAGAAAAACTCAGCAAGAACTACTAACATCCTATGAAAACAGACAATACAAAGGGACAATGAGTCTTGAATAAAACTATGTACATGGATCAAAAATTGCAAGAGTGTAACGAATTCATTTCTCTCAAGATTAATATGTAATCTATGACAATTAAAATTTAGTTTGAAAAGATGTTTTATAATCTGACCAAATTAGTGTCACATTCACATGGAAGAATAAATGATTAGGCTAAAAACAGCCAAGAAATTTTGAAAAAAGAAAATAATATAGAAAAATCTAAGATTGCTTATGTTAAAAATTATTAAAACTGTGTAGAACCCGAACTAAAATGCAAAACCACAAAGAATAAGAGAACAAAATACAAAGCTCAGAAGTATACTCATGTTCATAAAAGTATTTAATACATAATAAAGGGGATGCGAGAAAAGGGTATTAAATAAATGGCGTGAGAACAACTTATGTACTATTTGGCAAAAGTTCATTTCTTCTCATGCCTGAGATCATGTATCAAAATAAACTCTAAATATAAACTATGAGATAATAAAAGAACTATAAAAAATTATAGGCAAATGAATATCTATCTGATCCTAGTATAAGGAAGGATTTTCTAGGTATAAAAGCAAATATATATATATGTGTGTATATATATACATATGTATATATATACACACGTATACACACACACACACACACACACGTGTGTGTATATATATATGCATATGTATATATATGTGTATATATATATATACACATATGTATATATAATTAATGTTTGACTACACAAACATATTGAATATTTGCACATCAAAATGACCGTGAATAAAATTCAAAGGAAAACATCAAAGTGGGAAAAATCTTTGTAATATCATTGACAAAGAGTTAACATCCTTAACTCAAAATGAACATATAGAAATTATATGAGTAAAAAATAAGTGATATGTCCTAAGACAAAATAAACAAAGAATAATAAATAGTCAATTTTAAAAGAAATGTAAAAAAACAGAAAACAGAAAAAAAGGTTCAACCTCACTTACAGCCACACACCCCTGAAAAATTAAAACATAATATTATTTTTAACTTATAAAATTGGCAAGGTTTTTGTTTATTTATGTATTTTAATTACAGTACTTTGTGTTGTCCAAGAGTGCAGACACTTGGACATTCTTTCTCATGGCTGATGAGTGCTAACATATAGTACTTTAAAAATATATATCAAAAATCTTAGAAAAGCTCTTATTTGAGCCAACAGTTCTGGTTCTAGAATTTATCCTAAGTAAACAGAGATATCCAAAGAAAGATACACGTTCAAGGAAATCTAGCACAGTATTACTAACAATAGCAAAAAGTCTGGAGAATTAAATGTTTGACACATTATATTACTTATGTAAATTATATCTATAGAAGAAGTTAAACTATATAGGCAATAAAATTATGCTATGTGGGATTGAAAATGCCATGGCAACATGTTCACAATAGGACCAGAGATAAAAGCAGCTCACAAACAGTATAATTGGTGTGATCCCAGTTAAAAAATATATATGACTAGCATCACTAAAAATATTCATGGTTATCTTGTGGGTAATTTGCCCTTTATTCTCTTCTGCATTTCCAGTATTTCTAAATGAATATACACCATTTATGTGATCAGGGTGGAGCAGGCTCTGAGGTCAGACTGCTTAGATTCAAATCATAGCTCTGTCACTTTAATCTCTGCAACTTGAGCAAATTATTTATCCTCTCTGAGCCTCAACTTCCTTATCTGTGAAATGGGACTAATCACAGTAACTACTTCACTGGGTTGCTATGACAACTAAATTTTACAATGTATGGAAAGTACTTAGTACAGTACCTGTACCACAGCAAGTGTTCAATAAATATTAGTATTATTCTGACTTTAAAACAATCTCTCCTCCTCCCTCCCCGCAAAAAAAACTTTTAGAATAGAAGAATATGGGCTTATTCCTATGCCAGAGGAAAAGTAGTTTATAAAGGTTGTAGATACAAATGTTAAATATTCATATTCATTCCTTTTCTCCTCCCTCTCCCTCTGCCCTTTTTTTTCTCTATCCCCACTACCCTACACACACACACACACACACACACACACACACACACACACACACACCAAGATGCCCTAGGATCCTGAGAAGTATAGGCAACAATTAATATGCGGCCTTAACAAAGATTATTTGAGGTCTGCCAACTGTCCACCATGGTCAACCAAGGTCAAAAGAGGCTTTGATCTAGAACAGAGGCTGCTGACAATCAACTGGCCAACGTCTGGTCCAAGAAAAGGCTTTTACCTTCCATGGCATGTATGGCTTTACAGCTGGATAAGCAAAGTGTTGAGCAAAAGGCTATGGAAGGAGCCCCAGAAAAGAAGTCAGAGTACCCTAGTTCTAGGACACCGAACCACTCCACTCACCAGCTGTACATGTAAGTCTACACTCTCCTCACCAAAGGAAAACTCTCCAGGGTCCCATCATGATCTGAGGTTCTATTAAAAAGGGTGACAATCTCAGCTTCTAACATTAGTTGTTTTATTTTTAACTTCAAAGTTGGCCCCTGTGTCCCAAAACAAGCCAAAGAAAATTAAAAGAATAAATAAAGCATTCCAGGCATCCATAATATTTATTTCATTTTCCCTATCTATGTTATTTCAGTAAATCTAGCAGTGTAGAAAGTGACAAATGAGTGCAGATTACAAGGCAGCAAATATCCAGGACAAGGTCATTAGATGCCATCAGAAATAGTCTAATGACACATGCGTTTAGGCAATAACGCAGCTCAGTGGGTTATCTATAAATCCTTCCCACTTGAAGTCTTGTCTGTTGGCTCTCACACACCCGCCGTGGTCTTTGAGCCTAGAGAATTGCATTGCACTAAACATGGTGTGGGATATTAGCTGAAAGCAATAGCACCAAAAAAGGAAAAAAAAAAAATGCTGAATCTGAAATGTAGGGAAAATCATTGCATATGCAAAACAAGAATAGTCCTAAAAGGAGACATAATTATTTGTTATAAAGGTACATTCACGGAATCAAACAATTGATTTGATCATCTGAAAAGGAGAGATGTTCTATGCAAAAAAGAAAAAATAGACATCAGAATCAGGGACAGACAATAGAAGGCAGAAAAATGGAGCAGTTGGAACAGGCTTTGGTGTCAGGCACTCTTGCTCTGAATTCTAGCCACTACCACTCACCAGCTGGATGAATATGGGTGAGTAGTTTAAGCTCCCTGAGCCTCCATTTTTTTTCAGTCCATAGAATGGCAGTAGTATTATCTATCTCAAAAAGTTACCAGGATTATTCAGTCATTTGTTCACTCAGTGCGTAATTATTGAGCTTCTAGATTGCCAGTCCAGTGCCAAACGTTGATCTACAAGAGCCAGAGAAGCAGGCATGGCCTCCAATTCCATGGACTTCAAGTTTCTCTTAGGTTTTAGTGGAAGAAGAGAGACAGACGAATATATGTAAGTGCAATACGGAAAAGTAAACCTGTTAAAGGGTTGGAAAGTGACGGTGATATTATTTTAGAGTTAACTCTCAGCTAAAGTAACATTTGAGCAGAGACCTGAATCAAGTGAGAAAGTGAGTCATGAGGCTACACAGCGGGAAGAAAACAAGTAGATGAACCAGTAAGGCAAAGACCCTGAGGCAAGAACAGGGTTACATTCAATGGGATATTCCTAAAGAGGTTATTATTAGCTCAGGAACAAAAACATGTGCCCAGATGATGATGATGATGATGATGATGATGATGATGGCAGTCTCGTAATGATAACCAAACAAGCAGAATACAAGTGATGTGAAAAAAGGCACAGCCCATGTTAACTAAAGTAATAAAGTGACAAAATTAGTATTGAACACAGGAAGTACTTACTGATTAGGATCCTGGCTAATTTTCATTTATTAAAAATTAGAGCACTATTTTTAGTTATAGCCTTCAATCTAACATCATTCAAGAAAAGCTTCTCTCTGAAAATTCTATTTCAGGACTGTAAATTTTTTTAAATAAAAATATTCTGCATACATAATTTGTTTTTTACCCAGCCATCCTTCTTTTGGGTTTTAGCCTGCTAGTAATGTGTATGTAGTATTTTGAAGAGTTACTATGCAGGGAGGGTACTTAGAAATTTCATAGGAGCATTTAAAAGGCAGAAATAGCTGGTAGCTTTCATTTCCACATATACTCTCAGAACGGAAGGAAAAGAATTTTAATAGATGTCTTTCTAGGCTTTCAGCCTTTTCTGAACTGTATCAGGATAAAATTCTAATTTATTTTTTGTTATGCATATTTTTGAAATTTTATTAACAGAATCATTCATATTATATAAAATTGTTGCAACCTATCCTTTTTTGTGTAGCATCAGGTTGTCAAGATTTATCTGTATTGCTCTATATAGTTTTAGATCATTCATTTTCACTGTTGCACTGTATTCTATTATTTGACTATATCACTTTGTTTATCAATCCTATTTTAATAAATATTTGGATGGCTTGGGTTTATATTTTAAACCATTATTAAGTAAAGCTATAATGGATAGCATACATGCTTTATGGTACATGTATACAGAAGTTTTTCTAAGGAATAAACTTAGAAGGAAAATTGCCGAGTCATAGGGTATACACATTCATCCTTACTGGATAATGCCTACACTGTTTTCCTAAATGTTTGTACCAAGTAACACTCCCACCACCAGTATATAAGCATGAAATGCCATTTTTCTAACTTAGACCAAAATATCCTTTTTGGCACTGGAATTCCAGATTTCAAATAACTCAAGTGCCAGTTCCATCTATAGTCTCAGTCGATTCAAAACTGGTCTTTGAACAAATCCAGACTTCAAGAAATTTCAGTTCTGTTGAATTTCTGGCTAACTCATTACAATCAACTTTGCAAGCAAATAATACCCTCACAAGAACAATAATAAATAATCACATATTGCTGGTGCCAGGAAGCAAAATGAAGATGTTTCAATTAAAGCAAACATGCTTACAAAAATATTTTGGTTATCTAAATTATTCTGAACCAAACTAAGCATAACCTAGATATTTTCCTCTAACTTTCTGTTCCCTTTATTTCATGACATTTTTATAACTGGACTAGCCAGATAAAAAGCATGTGTGCATTTTCGAAAACTAAGAAAAAAATATTGAATTTACTCAGTCATGAATATACTAATTATAGAATTGTACGCTTAAAGAGGTGAATTGTATGATATGTGAATTACATCTCAATAAAGCTGTAATTAAAAGTGTATCAACTAAGTGAAATAAGCCAGTCATAAAAAGAAAAATACAATATGATTCCACTTATAAGAAGTATCTAGAGTAGTCAAAGTCATGGAGACAGATAGTGGAATGGTGGTTGTCAGGGGCTGGGGAAAGGAGAGAATAGGCAGACATTGTTTAATGGGTACAGAGTTTAAGTATCGCAAGATGAAAAGCGTTCTGAGATGGATCATAGTGATGGTTGCATAGCAATGTGAATTTATTTAATGCCACCGAACTGTACACTGAAAAAAATGGGTAAGGTTGTAAATTTTATGTTTTATGTATTTTATCACAATAAGATGGATGACTGATAGATATCAGATAGATGATAGACAGATAGATGATTGATAGATAGATAGATAGATAGATAGATAGATAGATAGATGATAGATAGATAGATAAAGATAGAGATAGTGATATATCAAAAGTAGAGGTGGCTGTGTTTTGTTTCAGTATTAGGTTATGTCCAAGCAAAAAGTTCTTTTTCATTTTCATAAAGTCACACAGACTGTGCACTGTAGACTAAGCACTGCACCACATTTTTTATTTTTACAAGCAATACCAAATTTCAGTGTGCAAGTGCTACAACAGCATATACTGTGGGTGAGAAGAAGATAAAAAATGATAAAAGTCTAAAGTTACCGCTCACATTGCAACCTTGACACAAAGACTCTGCAAAAACAAGGGCTTAAATTTAACAGGATATGCCACTATTCAGAAAATGCTACTACCATATGCCGGAGGGGACTGAGTCACACTTTAGTTTAACTTTAACTCCTGAATTTTTTGACTTCTGTATGTTTAAATTGTCATCACACAGTAGCTTCAACCATTGTTTCTACTACTGATCACTTAATGCATCTCATCATTTGACATAATCTTTACCATGAAATGCTTGTTTTCGAACATCCTGATGTTCAAAGGATACTTTTTAGAATGTTAAATAATAAATACTGTCAAAGATTACTGGAAATGAAAAAACAGCCAAGGCTCTTTTGATGCCATCTTTATGCCTAGAACAACCTTCCCACTCCCACTCCCACATCGCTCAAGTGAGCTACATCTTTTCCGTCTTTCAAACTTCACCTTAATTCACTTCTCTATGATTCTATAATGAAGGAAGCTGTGACTGCAGCAGAAGTAGAGAAGAGAGTACTATCACCCCTGGGCCAAGAAATGAGTGTTAATTTATGTCCTTAGGTCCCAAAAAGGTAAATTACACAGATTACCTTTTTTTAATATATGTGTATGCAACAACCTGTATCTGTTTTTCCATCTTTATTCAAAATCTTCCATAGCCTCTGAGGCAGGGATGACTGGCCTCCTCCAAAGCTGGAGGGCTTAGGGATGACATTACTTATCATTTACAAGGTGCTGAGTCAGGTAGACAATGTATGGTTCATGACTTTCCTGATCAGAAGCCCACAGTCTTTCTGGAAAGGCAAGGAATTTATTTTTCTCAGAGAGCTAGTAATAGGTAATTTTTCAATCAGCACACATTTATTCAGCAAATATTTACTGAAGACCTACTAAATGCCAGGCACTATGCCAGGTATTAGAGCCAAAGATATGATTAAAATGTGGTCTCAGAAGAGAGACAGATGGGTTCAGTATAGAACTGTTTTGTCGTGGAGACGTCAGAACACTACTAGATAGTAAAAAGAGCAACTTTCCCCTCTCCAAAAAAAAAAAAGACATTGAGCACACATAAGTAATCTAGTTACTGAGTGAGCATTCTGGTCATCAGAGAACATATTGGAAATGAACATCGTGACATCTTCCAATGCCTTCCTCTCCAGAACCATAGGTACCAAGCAGTCTAGACATATAAATGCTCCAGCACCCACTGAGAGGCAAATGACCAGCTGACCCTAATGTGAACTTGCCACCACAGAAGATTTGAATAAAAAAGAGTGACTTTACTATAAGATCTAGACATGGCACTTGTACATACTCTTTCATGACAGTCTTCACAAATTCCCTTTTTTAATTTAATGTCTGCCTTCCCTGACAGACTCTCATCTCATAAAAGGCAGGGAGTGAGTCTTACTTGTGTGCAGTTTTCCCCAGGGACTAGCACAGTGCCTGGCACATAGTGAGCAATTAAAAACATTTGGGGTATTAGCATTTTAAATTAGCTGGTTGCCTATTATAGTAAAATTAACATCTAAAAAGCTGGCTGAAATGGTCCTTTAAAGACTGGGTAATGAATATCATCTATAATCAATCAATTAGTGAATTCAATTAGTGAATCAAATTAATTTACAGATATTGTCATGAGTTAAATTGTTTCTGCCACCACCCTCAATTTACATGCTGATGTCCTAACCCCAAGTTCCTCAGCATGTGAGTGTATTTGGGGGACAGGATCTTCAAAGAAGTGGTGAAGATAAAATGAGGTCAAATGGGTGGGGCCCGAGTCCAAATTAACTACTGTCCTTATAAGAAGAGGAGAATAGGACACAGACACACACAGAGGGTCGACCATGTGAGGACACAGAGAAGACAGCCATCTACAAGCCGAGGAGAGAGGCCTCAGAGGAAACCAGTCCTGCTGTCACCTCGATCTCAGAACTCTGGGCTCCCGAACTGTGAGAAAATAAATTTCTGTTGTTTAAGCGCCATCCCCGCTCCCAGACCGCAGTTGGTGGTACTTTGTTATGGCAGCCCTAGCAAATGATTACAAATACAAAACTCCTCCTAAGGCTAGAGCTATAGCCCTGTAAATGGTCATTTTGGAAAGACAATGTGAAGTAGCAGAAAGAGTGCTAAAAAGCAAACAAACAACAAAAATAATCAGGAGCCCCTTATATCTACTTCTGGTTCCTGTCTGACCTCTTGGTCAAGCCATTCTTACTTCTTTAGGTCTGTTTCTTCCTTTGAAAATAGGAGTTTAGATTGCACAAACTCTAAGTTTCAGATGACCAAGAACTGTATGATGCCATGCAGAGCTCAGTGCTGCCTTCTAACGTGTGATGGAAATGACAGTGTAGATCAAAAAGGGGGTTCTCATCTCACTGAGCAGGTCATGGTGGGCAGTCACACCCCAGGCGTATAACTTCTTTAGGAAAAGGTTTATCTTTGCCTTAACTGAGTTCTCTCCATTGTTTATGTGTATCTAGGTTAACACACCTTTGAAATAAGCCATAACTATTCTCAAGAGAGAGAGCACATAATCATGTTAACTATCCTGTAATCCAATCTCCGCCTTGCTTTCTCCCACCTCTATGTAATCTTCCTTACCTTCCCTCCTTAATTGCAAATGCATAAAAGAAACTGCAAACTGTTAGTCTCCAAAGTACTTATCTCAGTCTGTTGAGATCTTGCTTCCAGGTGTTTCCCGTTTTCGGCTCAAATAAATTTTTATAAAAATTCTCTACAGGGTTGGATGTTCTTACATCAACAACAGTGAAGTAGGTCTGGTTTTCCTTCCCTACATTCAACCACTACAGGAGGTACCTCAAACACTTCCCATCTGCTTTTTGGACCATTTTCTCAACATCATCCAACATCACTCCAAGTATAAGATCCTCTCTTAGCAAGTCTCCTACCACAGAAGGCCATCTACTGCAACTCAGCTCCGCTGGACCAGCCCAGCACCTAGGGGAGATCAACCCATGGGCCGCAGGTAGAAGAAAGGTGAAGAAACAAGAACACGCTGAAGAACGGCTCCGCACATTGTGTAATTTTAGTGTACTCCAACCACAAAGAGCTGCTCATTCTGATCAAAGATGTTAATGAGCCCTGCAAACAGAAATTACCACAACAGAACAACAGACAACTTAATTAACTTTTTTTCTCCAGCAATATTAGCACTAATGATTACAAAATCTTTGGCAGCAGTACAAGTAAAGAATCACACGCCCTTGGTACAACCTCTGTAGAGACACACACTGGACTGTCTGTTTAGCATCTGTTTTTCTGGAAATTGCTTATCCACACAGGTGGGAACAGTCTACTCATATGACATAACTCAAACCCCAGATACACTGTGGGTTGCTGGGTTTTGATTTGTTTGTTTTTCTTCCTCAGCACCTAAGGCCCAGCTGCCACCCTTCCCTAAAATCCATCAGATACTCTCATGTCCTTGTTAAAATCCCCATTTCTTTGATGGTGCCTCTGATGAGTTTTCCTTACTGGCAAGAAAAGGAATACTAATTAATAAAACCATATTACAAAAACAAAGAGAAAAGCAGTAAGATTTTCTTTAAAATAAAAATCTAAATTTAAAAAACATTATCAATATTGCCTGCCTAGAGCCTTTATATACAACTTCCCTAGTAGAAAGGGCAATTTAAAAAAAATGCAGACAATGTATTAGATATTTTAAAGGTTAAGATAAGAATGCTTCCGGAGAAAGTGCCCACTGTGTTCTTCCTGTCCCAGAAGTCATGTCCACACTGACAAAATCACAGAGCTAAAAAGGGTCTTAGGACTCCTTTTACCACAGCAGCCTTCTTCCAACCACAGGCATTTCCTCATGTTCTACCTTATTAATTCATTCAACAGGTATTTGAACACCTCTATATTTTGCAACTCTCTTGTTAGAGGTCAGAGGCAAACAGGAGAAAACCGCACATGCTTTCAAAAAGACTTTCTTCTAATGGAGGACACAGCCATATTATTGTTAAGCTAAAGTTGTGAGGTCAGTTTAAAGAATCAGTCTTATCACTCAGCAATATATCTCACATACGGGCCTGACTGGGTGGAGGACAGTGTGGGCCAAATGGATGAACAAATACAAGCTGAAGTGCTTAGTAGGTTGGTATTTGTTAGGGTATCCATTAGGGAAATGGTAATAGAAGCAATCACTTCAATGAAAATTATACAGGAGCATAAAGGTGTAGAGAACCTACTTCTACAAGTACCATGCCTACCAGAGCAGTATTAAAAATGAGATTCTAAGGTAGTAAACTAACATTTGAAGAATTCATGAAATCATAAACACTAGAATATAAAAAGATAATGATACTTGTTAGAAGATATTAAGACATGGCAATAAAAGGAATCTGTTCATAGAATGAGTCTAAGTACAAAATGGTCAGATTGATACTTATAACTGTGGCTATTAATAGAAATAATATTAGAGAGGTTTCATTATGTAAATGGCTTATATGTCTGACAGAAATGTATCTAGTAGTAATTTACATTTTTGCTATAGTAGAAATTCCAAGGACTTTTCTCAACAAAAATGAGGGACTCTTTCATTAGTATATCATAGCTTTTATAATCACAATAAAAGAGACCACCCATGCTCTTAGTTGCTCTTATATGATAATGATAACAATTAGCTACTTTTATGTGCCAGGCACTGTGCTGACTGTTCCTTGTTCAGCAGTCCTCTGAGGCATGATTATTTTTCCTATTTTATCATTCAGAGAATGGTGACTTGGAGCGACTTGCCCAGGGTCTCACAGCTAACAAGTAATGGAGGCTGGATTTGAATTCCTGTCTCTCTTATCCCATGCTCATGCTTCTTCCCACGGGTTTGAATACCAAATGGTCCAAACTCTGGCTTTTTCATGACCATATATCTCCAGAGGGTATACTCAACAATCTTATAAGTAGAAATGGGTCTAGAAAGATGGGCACTTCTGGTCATCTCTGTTCATAAAGCTCACTATCTGCTCCCATTCAATGGCACCCATATTTGCCACCTGAGATGCTTGGATATTGGTACCACACTCTGGTCAGCTGCTGATATGGCACAAAGCATTAAAGTCACACAGGTGTCATAAGTCAAAATCCCATTATCACTCCAAAGCTAAATCATCAGAGTCCCCTCATCTGTCCAATTCCATTAATCTCTAAAGTCAACTGGATACCCTCCTCACCATTCCTCATTCAGATCTTTGGTTTCATGATTCACATTTCTATAGTAATTTCCCTGGTTTAGTTCTCAATTATTTAAACCAGTGTTCTGAAATCCCACAGTGATTGTAAAACCCTCTCCTTAGCCACAAACAGCTTTGTTTCAGATACCTCTACTTATTTCCTCAATTGTCCTTTCAGGAATTTTTCAATTTGCCATGGAAAAACTGAAAATCAAGCATCAGAAAGAAAAGAGAAGAAAACCTCAAAAATAACCCAATCATGCTTGAAAATACTGTGAGTTTAATGCCACACAGAGTTGATTTAGAATCCTTTTATGTTCAATGACATGATAGCTATTCATCTTATTACTTAACTTCGTCGGGCATCATATATAAAACAAAAAGCAATAATGCTCATCTCCTGGGGTTGTTATGAGGTTTAAAATGGAGGGTACGGGTGATTCTAATGAGGTGCCCAGAACAGCTGATCCTTTACCATTCTCTTTATTGACAAGCAGTAGATTGTGTGCTCTGTCTCTTCCCTCTATTTGCTGCTCTTTTCTTTGCTGTCTCCTTACATAACCCCCAGCCACTGGTCCAGGTTCCACAGACTGGAGGAATCCTTCCTGGGGCAGTTGGAGAGGCACTGAGTCAGTCTTGCCACCCCCTGAGGGTGACCCTGCAAAGTGCTCATCTGTCAATACCGCCACACAGAGCTATGAGGATTTCACGTGGCAACATGCACGAGAGCTGGTTAGACTGAGATAGGAAGTAAATGCTAGAATACTAAGATTGCCATGAGATTGGCGGGCAGAAGGAAGATACTGAGTCTTCGCTTTCCAAAGTTCAAATCGGAATCCCTATAGGCAAGAGTTTCGTTAATGACCAGAACCACTTAAGCTTCCTGGGAGCCATGCAATAAAGCTAAACAAGACCAGGTGATGAAGCCCACGGAGGAGGGCCTGGGAAGGCAGTAAGGGTCCCATAGTCAGAGGTGGCTCCCAACAGAGCTGTGTTCACAGTGCTCCAAAAAAACAGGAGGGCTTTAAAAAACAACAACAACAACAACAACAAAAAAGAAACAAAACAAGAATTACCATGTCAGTGCTAGAGTTTCACAAACACCAATCTCTGCAAGAAACTAGAACATGTGAAATTGCTAGACATTTTGAAGTTTAAAGGAAAAGCACATTTTTAAAGTGGAAAATAGATGAAAAATGTAAGTATACCAATTGCTCATTTTTAGAATCTCATTGATATATAGTCATCTTGTTTTAAAGAAACATTTAAAAAGAGGCACATATAGCTTGCTAACTTGGCTTCTTGATGAGATTTTCTTGTTGGATAGATTTAGAGATTTAAGGCACTGTCATAAATCTTTTCCAAACAAGGAGGATTATAAACAAATTAATTAGTTAATTAATTAATTAGACAAACAAACCAGCCATTGACAAGTCTGGAAAAATCCCTCCCAATGCTTCTTTTTTCCAGTTCTGGAGCAGGGGTGAGGGGGTGGGGAACCCTTGAAACAAATATGAACTACTACACATATAATTCCTCATTTTAATGTGGTTTTCTCAAGCACCCACAAACCCAGGTCACCCCAGTTTGCTCCAGATCTTGCCCAAGTTTAAATTTCTTACCCGATGTCTACCTTAATCTGTAGCCCTTAATGGGCTGCCACTGTGTATGTGTGTTTGCCAACAGATGCTGCTACACTCTCGTCCCTGAGAGGCACCTGCCTCAACAGAGTGTGTAATGTGGCTGCCAGGGCAAGACAGATGTGTCAGAATAGGCAAATATCCCAAGCTGTCAAGGGGGGGGGTTGGAGCAAATAAGTTCTGAGCAGCTTCAAGTGACTAGAGACCTAAGACTCAGAGCTAATTAATGGAAACTGAAGCAAAGATGGTGACAGCTCAAAGCCAGGGTGTGAAGTTCAAGTCATTTGGTGAAGAGAATCCAAAGAGAAATCTCCTAAAGGCAGGACATTAATGCCTACACCTTATTCTCTTTGCAGACTAACACATTTCTGTTAGAAACATATCTTCACACTCTGGAGTAATTTTATAAGGTGTTGACCTGCTACTAATTACAGCAATGCCTACACTACAGCTAACAAAATAACTCATCACTCATTTGATTCTGATTACCTAAGCTGCCATGATACGAAGGGATCCTCTTCACTCCAAATGAACAATGATATTTGTTGTCCAGCTTCTTTATGCTCAGTCCTCACAAGCGATCATCTTCAGCCTGAAATGTCCTTTCACCTCCCACTTAATACAATCATGACTCTTTCTTCCTAGAAAATACAGCTAAAATCATTTTCTCCCTTAATCCCATCTAAAATAACCCTGTCTAGTTCTAGCACCCATACAACCAATAGACTTAGCACTTATTTAGCACTAACTGATTTCTCTACAGTGAAAAAGTTAATCTCACATGTTTAATGTATGTAAAGTGCTTATTAGCACAGTACTGGGTACACAGGAAGCACTTGTAAAATGTCTACTGCTTTTATTAGCATTACTATTATCACTACTACTCTGTTCCTTGCACTTCTATTCGCATCGATCTCCCCCACTTGATTACTAAACTCTTGAGAGAAGGCTTGCACACTACAGAAAATGAAGAAGCGAAAGAAGTTCCAGCCAGTGTTAACTGAACAACTAAGTAGCAAACTGGCAAGGACTCGGGTATTTCAGACTCAACCTACAGTGCTGATTACAAAAGCTCATTCACATGTGTGAATTCTGGCAAAAGCATACACAATAGTATCTGATCCTTTAAGTAGGATAATGGCAGGAAAAATAAATACCTCTAAATCTGAAGAGAAAGGAATTTCAACAAGGCTTCGAAATGAGAAAAAATTTACTGTGGCCCAGGAGCATCTCCAGAAGAATCTTGAAGATATGACTGAAGGAAGGGTGAGAAGGTTCAAGGTGATTAGGCAATGAAGCCAGCATATCACTGAGCGCAAATACAAAGCTAAGCCTACTGTGCTGGGGGAAGGGCAAGGAGCACAGGCCATGCAAGGGAAATATGGTTCCTTGAAAGGTGTTTTTCAAGTGCAAGTTAGTTAGCCCAAAGCTAAACCCTAATCTCAAAGCAGTATTCAGTATTCCCAAAAATGTCACTTGCCCATGGAGAGAGACACAACTGAATTTACAATGGGAATATTTCTGACTTGTTTTCTAGACCACTATCTACATAGTCGCCTCCCTTCCACCTGTTCCAATTCTATTCTTACCATTTTCATTTCCCATGTAAGTCTGATGTCTGTTAACCCTCAGATGTAGAATGTCCCAGGCAAAGGGAACCTCCAAGAATTATCCAGGCCACAGCCCTCCTCTTACAGAGAAGGAAATTGTTCTAGAGAGGAGAGTAACTTTCCAAAGGTCACAAAATTAGGGGCATAGCAGAACTGCTATGATGTTCCATAGGCAGGAACATGATCCTGCCTGCTGCCTTGAGGCCCTCTCAGTCCTTCACTGTGGCTGCTAAGTCACAAAGATTCGAGTTTTGCTGTTAAGCAGCACATTGGAACAGGCTTCCTTGTTTTGGGTAGGACAAAATACACTGAGCTGTCTTCTACTCTGTGGTTACACTGCTGTGCATCATACACAGGGACCTTCTGCCCACACCAACTGTCATTCCCACTTAGTCTGATATTACATTTCCCTAAGATTTTCAACTAATAAGAAATTTAAATGGCTGATAAATATCGTAAATTATTTCAAAACCTTTTGGTAGACAGATGTTTTATTCTTTTTTTTTTTAATGAATTTCATTTTCTCAAGATCTTTTCATTTTAAGTCAGGGGTCCCCGATAACAGTCCCTGGCCTGTTAGAAACCAGGCCGCACAGCAAGAGGTGAGTGGTGGGCCAGCAAGCTAAACTTCTGTATTTGCAGCTGTTCCCCAGCACTAGCATCACCACCTCAGCTCCACCTCAGATCAGCAGGCATTAGATTCTCATAGGAGCACCGGTCCCTGGTGCCAAAAAGGTTGGGGACCGCTGTTTTAAGCCATAGCAGTGCCATTACAGCAGGAAATGTTATATCTTGAATGCCAGGTGCATTTTTAAAAAATAATCTAAATTAAATTAGCTTTTACACCTAACAACAGACTGGGAACAATAAAATGACTCTTTGGAAAAGGAAGAAAGAAACTAATTTAGCACACTAGAAACTAACAGCTATTTCTTAAATCAAAGTGACTATAACAAGTGACTTCTTGGCAAGGAAAATTATTTACCTTCAAATAACCACATCGAGCCAGGAAAAAATGTTTCACGAAACAGCCATTAAATTAATTTTTTCTTTAGGTAGTATGGGGACAAGATAAGAAGCTATATAGTTCAATTCTACTCTACTCCTAAGAAATCCTGATACACTGTTCACTGCTCCAGGCTATTGGGGGGAGGGGGGTTCCCAGAAACATGTGAATCATAATTATTAGTCATCAGTTTGGGAAATTTAGGACATAGTCACTATCATTTAAACATATTATTATTTACTAAATGTCCAAGATATAAATTTCCTTGGAAACAACCAGTGAAGGCACTAAAGGCTCTGCATGGCCCCTAATTTTGTGGGCTGGCAGATTTGGGGAAATTTCACATACTAGTATGAAGGAGAAATATATTTAATTAACATAGGCATAGGCAGTCCTAATCAGGGGTGAATCCAGTCCAGAGAGTATGAGGGTGGGTCCTTAAAAAAGAGTTCACAAAATTATCAACATAAAATTAGACGCCAGGCCTTAGAAGGGGCCTATGCAAGTGAGAGGCTTTGAAGCTGAAGCGTCACTAGCTTTGAGACAAGTGTGCCTGGTCCATAAAACATTCATGTGTATGCAAGCATCACAAGAGTGGGGATACCTGTAAAAGGCCAAGATCTACATATTTCCATACAGTCCTCTTCAACACCAAGCATATTGTAAATACTTTCATACACATTTTTGCTGAGTCCAGATGGCTAGATAGAAATTTTGTATGTTATGTTTCAGATTAAATGAATTCCAGTAGGTGGCTTTACTACCTTGTCAGGAATATCTGTCATCCACAGTAATTTATTAGGTAGCGATGCCTAATCTGTGGAAAGCCACCTAACAGTTCCTAAGAGAATATCTCAGATCAGTGTCACAGTGCAACTAAACTCAGTGGTTATAAAGAAATGTGGATGAGATAAAGAGGAGGGACAGTGCTGAGTGGTCTAGCACAGGGCCCCGGGAATCAATGAGCTGAGGTTTGAGTTCAGTCAAAGCTAGGGAATGGGCCATTTACAGCACACAATGTTTTTCTTCCGCCCCACGCCTCAATCCAGCACAAGGAGAACACTCTAGTACATCTTAATTATGGCAAGAGAAAACGAGAAGAGAGAAAAATCTCTGAGTGCCTTAACTTTAAATCAACCCACATAGCCCTCCACCAGAAGAAAAAGATGTACCTTGAAAGAAGATTCGAGAATAACCAGCTTCTGGGATTTGAGGCAAATTTCTACCTTCATGCAGCAGAAAATCACTACTGTCCCATTAACTTTAGAAAGTAGATTAGACCTTTCTGCATTTTCTTTCTTAAGGCTCTTGGATCTCCAGGATACTAGTGAAGTGCAGCTTACACCAGTAGCAGCAAGTGCTAGAATAAAAATCTGAAAATAACACTTTCACTCCGACACGCCAACTCACTACTTTTAATTGTGGCTCGTTAAAATTGTAAATAGAAGAATTATGTTCACCTCTACTACAATTCCGCTGCTGCAGTAAAATCATCAAGCTTCTGCTTCCCTGCCGAAAGGGATACTTCTGCTTTGCATGATATCACCACAAATGGAGAGCTATGATTCACTAATTTTCCAACAGCAGCCATCACATGTTTCTACTTGTTGTTGGACAGAGGCAGGTAGACAGAATGATTCATTTAAAAATCAACGGAAAGAAGAGTAAAACACAAGTCAGTCAAAAGATGGTATCTGAAAAATTCTAAATTCTTCTAGGAGGCATTCCAGAAGTGCAAGCCCACTTGCAGAATTTTTACAAAGAATTCAGGCTGAACAGACGCTATAACCAAAGTGAGAAAGAATCGGCTCCAAAGAGGAACGTGAAACTACCCATCAGAAGTCTGGCTTTTGTCTTACAAGTGCTATTTTCTTCAGTTACTAATGAGGAAAATTTTCTATCTTTCATTTACGCATATCCTGTAGGACCTAGTTTCTTAAATTAGAATGAGAATTATATCCTATTAACAACTATAGATACAACAAAGTATTGAAAATAAATACTTTATACATAAAAAAGTATATTTGAAACACTGTATTAAAAAGTAAATTAAGGGCCATACACAAAAGGACAAATACTGTATGATTTCAGGTATATGTGGTACCATAAAGGTAGAAAGTGGAGTCAAGGTTTCTTGAAACTGGGGAAAGGGAGGAATGAGGAGTTAGTGTTTAGTAGGTACAGAGTTTTTGTTTGGGATGATGAAAAAGCTCTAGAAATGGATAGTGGTGATGGTTGCGCAATATTGTGAATGTACTTAATGCCACTAAATTGTACACTTAAAACACTAAGGTGGTAAATTTTACATTATATATATTTGCTACAGTTAAAAATATCCATATTTAAAAATCAAATTAAGGACACTTTTAAAGTGGGTGCTGGACTGATGACTGGGTCCCCAAGACAGGGAGGGTACTATTGGCTCATTGACTCTCCTAAGTGGATGAGGGCAGTGCCAAGTGAGGAAAGGAGTGAGACCAATGTGGGCAGTTACCAGGAAAAGAGAGAACACCAAGGTCATTCCTGCAAAGTGAGTACAACTGCAGGTGAGCTAAGCCTCTGAAAACCGGCACAAGCATAGGTGCCAAATTATGTACAAGTCTTGATTAAAATGCATTAAGCGGATCAGCTTTTTTGGAGAATCTAACTGCAAATCAATTTCAGTGAGCATATAACCCCTCCAAAATTTGTCAAGTTAACAAACACAGATTTGAGTTGAACTTACATAATATGTGCTTGTAGGTTCACTAGCCATGACCTTTGATAGTTGGAATTAAACTTCCCCTTTCACTAAATGTCATTCCAAATTCCAGGCAGCATGTGGAAGCAAAAGCTGCTCTGCCTGTTGCTAAGTGTTTTTCAGTACAATAAATTTCAATCAGATGGAAGAAGCAAAGTGCTTACCTTAAATATCTAGGGTTCTTTCAATGTACTTACTCCCAAACTCTATTTTACTGTGAAGAGCAACTTCTCTCTGCATGTCCACCCAACACAGGATGCCAGGCACTTACAAGTGGCTAATTTGATGGGCTCTTAGAAATGGCCACCTGCCAGCAGTGTCATTTAGAAAGATGCTGGTCCTGAGGAGAGTTGAAAATAATTTCTTACCCATCAACCTCTACAAAGTAGATTAGGTCCTTGTGGGGCTTTAGTTTCTCTGAAAGCAACAGAGTGCTAACAAAGTGGTCTTAAACCAGTGGAAGAGAACAACCCTAGTGGAGATTGGAAATCAGAAGTTGCTCGGTACAAGGCAGAGGGTGATGGCAGATTATAGGCTAGGGCTCAGGAAGTGCAGGGTTTGAATCCTAACTTTATTCTGATAAACTGCATGATATTCTTCAGCACTAATATAACCTAATCCATTATAATAACATATAATTTGAATGTAAAAGTCATACTCTTTAAGATTTGTGTGTGTGTGTGTGTGAGGATCAGATGAGATAAAACAGGTACAGACACAAAGGAACTAGTTTAACTATTATTAGATTGATTAATTTCCTCTTTAAAAAGGAAAATGTACAAAAAGTGTCTCCCGAGTTGTGTGCAAGGAAGCTTTTAAAATAGAATCCATTTGTGTTATGGAGCATCCACGTCACTGGAGGTCCAGTGCTGCTCTCTGTGGGAAACACAGTGGGGTATAACACAAGTCTTTAATTTGGGGGAACTCAGAGTCTAACAGAGCAGATAAGTAAACTGTTGCTAAGTCTGATCATGACCCCTCCTCCCATTCCAAATCTTCAATGGCTCTTCACTATTTCAGAAAAAAATTCTGACCCTCAATATGGGACTCAATCAATTGTTTTCGTCTATAAAATAGCCATAACTGTTAAAGGGAGTTGTGAGCAGAGCTAATATATGTAAAGCACCAATCACGGAACCTGGTGTAAGGTAGCTACTTAATTAACAGTTTATATTAATTATTATTATCATTATTATTAAAATGACCTATCTTTTGTTCCAATCTCCCATTATTCCAGCTCACAGACCTTTCACTGGACCCAAACTGGTCCACGGCATTTCTCAAACACACACTGTCCTCTCCATTTGTTCACTCTTCTCTGGTCTGGGATGCCTTATTCCCATCTCTGCCAGTTGGGATCCTAGCCATAGTTCAAGCTCTAGCTCAAAATACCTCCTCCATGTTCCCACCACTCCCAAACTGGACCAAACACCTCACTCCTTTGTGTTTCCACAGCATGTTCTCACCTTCCCTAGTGGAATTTACCCATATGTTTCAACTTTCCTGAGTATAAAATCATAAATTCAGTTTGAAAGAAGGCACTAAGAATAAAGGTTGGAAAAATTTTATTATGAACTGAGTAACTGTCTAAGTGAATACCACAAAAGTGACATGATAATAACAGCTAACATTTTTGAAAGCTTTACGTACATTAACACATTTAGTTTTTACAACTCTGAAAGATGCTCTTTTATTTTTCCCTGTTATTTCATAGGTGGATAAACAGGGACCAAAATAAGTTAAGTAACTTGCTCAACATTACACAGCTATTAAGTGGCAGATTTGTATTCAAATCAAGGAAATTTGCCTCAAGAGCCTATGCTCTTAAACACTATATTATTTTATAGTTTTCCCAACAGCATATTAGCAATTGATTATGTACTACTAAAAAAAAAATCTATGATGACTGTAATTAGTTTTCTCAGGGCTGGATTTGAAAACTTTGATATCCATCGAGGTATCCTGTTCTGAATTTAGATCCTTAAAGTTTCATGAAGAGTTGTCTTCTGCTTTTCAGCCTTCCTAACTGAGGCTCCTATGCTTCCAGACACTTCTGCTTGTGCTAACCAACACTAGACAGCCTTAGCTAGGCTACAGCCACAATATCACCACAGGGACCCATATACATGTTCTGCAGAGGGCAGTTCAAGATAAGCACCTACTACATACAGAAGCACCTGAAGCTGTAATGAAAATTGCAATAGTCTATTGCCTTCTTGGGTTTTTGTCACTAGGTATTTAGGATGCATTCAAGTACTAGATCTCATAAAAGAGCAATTCAACAGTTGGTACCTCCTGGTAAATAAACTGTGGCAATAACCAGAAAAGGCTGAAGCCCAATGGATGGTGCAGCAGAGAATAACTAAAGATAAACTGCGAGTCTGCATTCATTCGCCTGAGCCATAGCCGATTTCTCAACGGACCTTCTAAACAGCCAAAGGGTCAGGCTTGTAAATGAATGCAATGCTCAGGAATGATAAATAAGAAATTGAGCAAAGGTTCTCCACTGTGAAAAGATCAACGTATATGAAATACTGAAAAGTTATGTGGTATGTCAAGTTTTGATGACAGTAGTCAATCAATACATGTTGTTGATTGGCCAATTTGTTAATTCGTTAATCTAATGATGGAGCAACTTTTATCATGATTTTATAGGCAAGAAAACTAAAGGCTGGGTAAGAATATCACATGAAAAAAGTGGCAATCTCAAATTGAAATTCTCTATTCCAAATTACTGACTCAAACTAAAAAAATTAATGGGAAAAATTTATATATGAGATAATATATTGTATTAAACAATATTCCCTTGATATCAAATTATTGTCTAAAAAGATGTATAAAAATAAAAAAATAAAAAGATATATAACATGCATCACACATTGATCATGATAAAAATCCCATTCTGAGTTCCTTGTTCACAAGTGCACATGATAATTTTTTTTAGTGGCATTTTTATCATGTGATATTAAAACATCCTACTCCTCCCTTTGAAAAAGAACTTTTAAGGATGCCAAATTAATTTTGGAGATGACTTCATTTTACTTAAGCCAAGATATTTTTTCTCCTTTGCTATTTTAACTAAATAGAATTCTTAGAAATTAAAAAATAGTAACAAGTATATTCCTAGAGTAGAATAGCCTTTCAGAATTGAAAATGTTGCATCAATCCTTTAATGTTATCCAGTCTTGGCTTTTTAAATTCCCTTAAGAAAAAAAATACCACATATTCATATTATGGTGCCAGCACTGGATGTGTCATTTCTTTGGATTTCTGATTTGGCTGATATGATTTTTCATGACACAAGAAAGTTTAAAAAGCAATTTCTAGTAACTTCACAAATGTGACTACTGAGAAACCAAAGTGATTCTACCTGATGTTAGAATTTTTTAACACTAAAGATTCGCTCTATTAGTTTAGTTGACCTGACGCTGAATCCAACTACTTTTATAAAAATCGTTTAATCAAAAAACATGTACTTTTTGCAATTTTTATGACACAGCAATTAACATTGAGCTTATCTGAAAAATTTTAACTCTTACTTGAAGGATTACTTGTATATTTCTAAATGAGTTCTTTCCTTCTTACCCTCCAAAAATATTCACTAAGCTATTTTATATGCAGAAATGGGCTTAATACTTGAAATAATAGGTTTAAAATAAACCAATCTCCACCCTCATGAGCCTTCCACAAAGGTATCTGCATAAACAAAAAAATTCAATACACAGTGCTAACAGGAAGAGGGGACATTTCCATTAGGCCTCAATGAATGAGGAATTTACCTTGTAGAGAAACAGAATTTTATGCAGAAGAACCAACATGAAGAAAGGCATAGTTATAAAAAAAATAGTATGTTCAGAAAAAAAGATGTGTTGTGTGGAGAGACAGAAGGGATGGGAGATGAGATGTAAATGGTAAACTGATAATAAATTCCTTGGGGTCTTGATGGCATGCAATGAAGTTTACATTTTACCCTGTACGGAAAGGAAAGCTAACAAAATCCTTTCGATTTTTCCTTTCACTTCATCATATTCATTCATTACTATAGAAAATACCATTGTATTATTTATAAAGAAAAAAAGTATCAAATCACTCTAATGCTACAAAAACATCTTCATTTTTGTTTTATTTACTTCTAATCTTTGTTGACAGGCATACATTTTTGTCATTACTTTGTAATCAATGTATATACACAATTTTGAAATAAGAATTTCATACTTAACATTGTATTAGAGACATCTTTTCATACTTCCACATGCTATCAAGGGTTTTCAGGAATGGGAATAATTCAACCAGACCCTTTGTTTAGGAAGGTAATTCTCAACACAGTAGGATGAATGGAATACAGAAAGGAAAGACTTAAGGCAAGTGGCCTCTTTTGGAAGATGCTGCAGTGGTCCAGGCAAGTGGTGCTGATGGTCTGAAACAGAACAAAGGCAAGGGGATGGAAGAAGAGTGAGTAGAATATAAGGTATTTAAGAGGTAAAACTACAGCATATGGTCAAGGAAACAAGTATAGGAAGGGGAGATGGTGTCCAGCATCAGTGACTGGCTAGCTGATGATCCTATATCTCTAACAAGGAACCTGTAGATAGAGGCAGGATACTGACAGGTGTAGATTTAGCCTCAAGTTGAAGACACCTATATGATATCCAACTAGAGCCATCTGGGAAGAAGTTGGAAGCCAATAATCTTAAACTCGGAAGAGAAAGAGAGCAATTTTAGTCATTAGAGCAGAGTTGATAATGATGCCATGATGTGATAATGCCTTCAGCAAGAGCATGTGCAGCAACGAACACTGGTGAGTTTCTTTCAGTTTTCACTCCAACAGTGCACAAATGTGGCAGTTTAATTCTAATTTCTTTTGATGCACAGCAAACACGTCTCTTTAAAGCTCTGAAATTGTCACCAAGAAAGGGTACCTTCCAAGTAAATCAACATCTGTTTTGATGATGCCTAATACAAGACAATGCACACTGCATTTCCTGAGCCAGTGTGGTTTTACTCACAGTTAAACCAAACCACACAGCTCCTCTGAAGGACTGATGCAATTATTAGCCTGTGATAGTATCAGCAAGAAGAATGAGTTATAACACATTTCACAGAAGGCATACTTGGTACTGCTTTACAGAACGTTGGGCTTAGGTACATGATAGGTATCTAACTCCTCTGAGCTAGAAAGCACTTAAGGAGCTTTCTAATGATGGTCTCCAGGAGGGCACTGGGCTGGCTCTTTTCATATTTAATCTGCCTTCCAAAAGCAATGCCTCTGATGTAGATGGCCATTTGGAAATCTGGCAGTTCTCAAGGATGCCTCATGGTAAACAACACAAGTGGCAGTTTCTAACCAGACAAGTGCTCTTTTAGAACCAGTTTTTCTTTTTCCAACCACGGACAGCTACTTGCAAGGAAATATCCCATGCACTGCTAAATACCTCCAAAACAGCAATGCTAGCATCTGGGATTTTGCTAAAATCGCATGCTTTATAATTTCTTTCGTTTTGTCCCGAGTTATTCCTCTACCTTAAAGCCTTTAACAAAGACTCAAAGACAGAAATGTCAACAACTGCAAATTTCTCTTCCATAGCTGATGGCCTCCCATATCACAAAAGCAGCCCTCACCCCCACTCACCCCACTGGAAGAAAGCTACGCAGAGGAAACTCTAGTCAGGTTTCCATGAAGTACATGTTAAAAAACCTTTTTCGCCCTTAACTCTGCTTTGGGAATTGAACTATGTTGTTTTTCCTTCCTTTAGCTGAGCATATGAGAAAAAGCCCATTCCCAATCCACTCAGTTACACCTTTCTGCTACCTCTCATCATCAAAATTCAATGCAGACACAGAAGATGCCTTCCTGTTACTGTGCATGAATGTGCCTTTTAACAAACTTAATTCAGGATTGGCACAACTTCTCTAAGTAAAACTGTGATGAAGCAAGAGTCAAAAAAAAGTTGCAAAAAAGTCTGAATGTATTTGTCATGGTTACCTTAACAAGCTAATATATTTCCAATTACCCTACTTGTTTACTTATAGGCTGGCTGGGCTTCCATAAGTTCTTCTGTTTGATTTCCAATTTGAACTAGCTGTCATATCTGCTACCAGGGCTGCATCCACCAGCAAGGGCATTTAACAGTTACGCCGGAAGCAACAACACCCTGCATTGTCCAAGGCCAGGCCTGCCCTTGCTGGAGCAAGCAGAGGAGGGGAAAATGAGGCCAAATGTCACCACTGCAGTCTGTTAACATCAGATTCAAATCCCAAATCTTCCACTGCCACTGTGGGTGCTTTCATGTGTGTCTATTGCAGCTTAACTTTATCCCTTTCAGCAATGAGACCGTTCTCCTGCCACCAAAATTGATAACCTGTGAACTCTGACAGCTGGAAGAAATATCATTCAAAACAAACAGCCAAGGGCAGCAGGTGTGGCTTTGGAAGCCAAGGTCAGAGCGCCTAGGTAACCACAGCACTGCTCTCATCGTCAGATCTTTCTCCCATTCTGTCACTCCAGACCAGCTCCCTATATCTGCTGTTCCTGCTATCATCAGCCTTAGGCAGGGGCTATGCCATTACTAGGGACAGTCAGTCAGTGGTTAAAGAAAAATCCATAAAAAGGTTTCCAGAAGTGTCTCATACCTGGGGGAACACTACACATATGGACAGAATAGGTTTTCTAAGGGTTCAGAGACTATACTGACTTCATATCCTGAAAAGACAAGGCAATTGAAGAGTGAATGCAACCACCATGGTTTGATGCTGCTTAGATCAACAAACAAATATTTCCTAGGTACCTATGATGTACTCAGACCTAGAATTTATGCTGGTGAGGAGGCAAAGAGGAAAATGACAAAGTAGACTCAGACAGACAGTTGTTCACAAACCTCAGTGTGCAAAAGACTTATCTGTGGTGAGTTTCTTGGACTCAGCATCCCCAGAAATTCTGACTCATCGAGCTTAGTATTGCTGATTCTGCAACTTTATTACATACGTCCAGGTGATTCTGATTGGGAGGTCCTGGGGCTAGACTACCTTTGAGAACACTGGGCTATGATCTGATTCCTGCCCTGAAGCAGTTTACAACCCAGATGGAATGATGGCAACCACTCATAAAGCAATGTGTAGCCATATATTCTTTTATGATGCAGGCTCTACGTGTTATAGGAATTCATAAAGAAAGGTGGGCAGTAAAGTCCTGAGCAATCAGGGAAAACTTTGCGAACATGAGCCAGGCTTAGTGATCAAGCAGGAATTGGATAGAAGAAGACAGCCCCATGCAATCATCTTAACCAAACCTTCTGATTCAACGTGACAAGTAGGCCACAGCCTACGGCATAAATGAAGATAAAGACATGGGACAGAAGATTGCCACCAAAAAGGTAGAGAGGTTTCATATACTGATTGTAGGGGAGGACGGTATCCCCAGAAGAATCATAAAAGTGGCAATTCTAGATAACACTGTTTGCATTTTTATTCTGCTACATTCATGTGGTTTCCTGCACTTCATAATTTAACATTTGTAAGACAAAAAAAAAATGCTGTTATGAAACTCAAATAATGCACCACTCTGAGGCAGACAGCAGCTGCTAACAAGAGTGACATCTGAGCATCATTTCAAGTGTCATTTACAGCTCTTAAACATCTTAAAGGGATATTTAGTAAGAAAGGAAAATAAATTCTGATCAATGTAAAACAAGGTTTGGGGATCTGCAGTATTCAAAGACTAGCAGGTAACACATAACACAGTGAGAACAAACACAAAAAGAAAAGAATTAAATCCCCAACAGAAAAAGGAGAAAACAGTAATTCGAAAGAAGCTTATCTCGTGTATTCGAATATTATATTCACATAACACTGTTCTACGTTTTCTTTAATGCTACAAGGAATAAATTATTAACCGTGGACAATGTAAGGCCTACTTGACCAAAGGGCTGGTTCACACGATCGGTGCCAGCAGGGAGAAGGGACCCCAGGTGCCTGACCCTTTCTGCCACACTGATTGATCCAATGAGCCCCTCTGCAAATGACGACTTGCCAAGGGCACACAAATTCTGTTAAGCAAGAATCAAAGGGTATATTTATTTAATTAATTTAACTAGAGCAGACCACTGAATTTTAAATTTACATAAGACTGTGGCAATCATCGAGGCATGTCCTCACATTTTTACAGGTGACTCATTCCAAAAGGACAAGTAAGTTGTCCGAGGTCACCAGAATAGGTGGGCAGAACTGGGCTTCCATCTGAGGACACTGTTTCCGAGAAATACAATGAGCTAGGCTAATAAAACTTTCTTGGAAGTCCACATTATTTTCGTGTGTAGTTTGGAATTATTTATTTATAGTTTGGAGCATTTAAATTTTACCCCCAAACCAAAACTGTCATTCAGGGCACCGTATTTAGTTAAAAGGTACTTAATAAACATTTGTTGAACAGGACTTGGAAACTCCCAATGTCAACACCTTTGCCCATTCCAATACTTCACTACAAGGTCACAAACTTGCCATCAGATTGATTGCTTTTACGAGGAATGTCTTATGCTCTCAGCTAAAATGAAATATCCAGAAATGCAGTTTGTGTGTTGTTTATGTGTTTTATTTGTTTTTTCTTTCTTTTTTTTTTGGGGGGGGGTTCTTTTTCTAAGGACAAATGCATTCTACTCAGATCCTACTATTCTGCACATTTCAGAAATAAACTCACTAAGTAAATTCAGTTGCTTTCTGGGCTCTTCATCACTAAAATGTTTTCTCAAATATCCTGTTGCTTGGGTTATAGAGAAATAGCCATGCACTTAAATAAGATTCCTGGAACACCAAGTAAATTATGACTGATGAAATTTAAAGCTAATGAATTCCAAGTCCTTCAGATGACTTACCCAAAACAATTTGTGTTTCAAGACAATTCGTGTAGGCTGAAGTTCACGCTTTCTCTCTTGCTCATCGTCCGTAGCAGTACTACTTTTGAGGCCTCAAAATAAACTCTTTCATTTCGCTCCAAGATACTGCAGTAAGACAAAACAAAACACCAAGTCAGAATGAAAATGCCAATTCAAGCAGTTAGTTGATATTAAGGGGGAAATCCCTGGTTTTTCTCAGATGTATATTTTATAACCTCAAACAAGCATGTTAATTACCAGAATGAAGCTATCGCACAACTGATCTACATATGGTGCCCTAAAATACTGGATGTGGTGGGGGAGGAAGAAACAAAGCACTTGCTGGTTAGATGCTGCAGCTTGAAAATTATGATATGTACTAGTTGGAACGTGCTTGCAAAATTTCAGGTTTACTAACTGAAATAAGTAAACACGGAAGGATCCATTACATTTAAATAATTAAAGATACTGAAATGCAGGTTATCGAGGGTAGAAAGTAAAGAAAGTTTATTTCAAATTAAAATTCATCTTATTCTGCCCCTCAACATCAAACTGACTGAACTAATATGAATATTTTTAAATAAAAGGCTATTGGGATTGAACAACAAAAAGTAAAGTGTAAGAGAGAGGAAACTTTCCGTTTTGCACTACCCACAGGTAATCGAGCTTTCTGTCTGACTCGATAATCCTGACAATGACCTTCTCCACCCAAGTTAGAAAGCAGCATTTACTTACCACACTGAATATGAAATGAATGGTTAAAATATGCATGCCTCTTTACCCCCACTCAAAGCAGCTGATAAAGCCTACACATTAGAACTGTATGTGACAAGGTCGCTCTGAAAAGTTCTCTCCTGCCTGTTGAGCTTAAAACTCTCGCTTGTCACAGGGTGTTGTTCTAGCTTCTTCTGGTGCTTAGTCAAATCCACCCCACTATTTGTTTCCTGACAATGGCCATTTGAAAGGCTAGAAACAGTCTTCAAAAGATGTTTGCATTCTTTTTTAGCCTTTTATGAGCTCTTCCTCACCTATTTTGAAAACCCACTGGGAAGCTGTCACCTAGTTCTCTAACTACGTGCCGCTTCCTACTTGTAATTCCAAAATCTGCCTGTATCTCCAAAAGTTCTAAGGCAATCACTAAAGATCTTGTCATCAAATAACCCAGTTGTAAGAAAGAGTATACTTTTATGCTTCACTAGGTTATTGGGTGAATAATCAATTCCTTGAAAGCCTTCTGAAGTGACTACTTTATAGAATACTCAGTGTTTTAAAAAAGGATTTTGGGGAGAGTTGCATACATCTGTGGTTAAATTCGCACAGCACTTAAAACATTTGAGGAGAAAGCTGCTCTTGGTTAATGTTTAAACAAGTGTGTTGAGATTAAGACGGTTATGTTTTCAGTCTGGCTGAAAGAGGGACTGCCTGAAAATGGCAGGCTTTTTTCTTTCCTTGACGCCATCAATACCCACCGAAAGTGGGGTGTGACAATTGTATTAGTTTTCTGAGCACTTTTCATGAAAATCAGCTCCCACTCAAATGTGTAACAGTAACATATTGAAACAAATCAACATAAATCAGGAAATCTAAAGCATGACAAACTTTTAGTTGAAGGTTTTGGTAAAAACGAAATTTAGAGGAGGAGGATTTAAGCAAACCCACTGTGAGTTACTGGCTGGTATCAATCTTCTTTTACTAAAAATAAATTACTGCATTTCTCTTATCTATACCAACTCTATATGTATCTTGATAGCCTAAAACGGGAAGGGTCTTTGTCCTCTATTTCAAAATTCTTCTGCAAGTGAAGTTGCTGGCTCAGAGAGACTGACGGACCTCTGGAAGTCACACAGCAAGTTCATTTGTAATGTAATGTGGTATTGGTTCAAAAAGTTTACCAGAAGTACAATACTTTCGCATGGTATTGAGAACTCTTTCTCTTTGTTTTGTTTTTGCCCTAAAGAAAGAAATTCATTTTTGGATTATACTCTTGTTACCAAGTGGAGCAAAATCTATCTCGGAGAGGCAGAATGGCTCCATTATTAGCTCAGGGTCCTTCACTGGCTGCCAAAGTCTGATGTCCAAGAGCAAGACTTTTACTATTTGTAGAGGAGAAAGAAATAAAAAAAGGAATCATCTAAACAACAAGACTTTCCATTCTTATCTCTGTAGAAGTGAAGGAGTTGGAAGTGATTCATTTTGTGATTTATAGCCAACCTTCAATTACACATAGTTCCACAAGAATGAGACCGTTTTTATCAAAAGAAAACCACTGAAAATTCTACACACATCCTTATAAGCAAGAATTTCAGTATACTTCCCTACTTTAGCAAACTTTTCAGCAGTGCTGCTAATAACCAACAAAACAAACTGTCTTGAGTTTAATCTCCTTTGCCTACCCATTCTTGTCTGCCAGTTGAAGTTATAGAGATAAGACCAAAAGTCCAGAAGAAGAAGAAAAACAGGGGCCTAGAGCACTCACAGGTATGCCAGAACACTGAAAGTTACTATGTAAACATGGATTTCACTCCAGATGATATCCTTACATGGTTTTAAATTTTTATAAATATTTTTGTGATAATTTTCTAAATAATTACAAGCATCAGCTAAGTATATTATATCAGCATAAGTCAGAAACAGTGGCCTGAAAAACATGAGATTTTTTTGTTAGTTTTACAGCTAACTGAATTTTTAAATTTAAGTCACAATCTTCTAAGTAGAATTAGTTCCTTATCTATCAAATAAAGAGACATAAGTAAATATTTTCCATAATTAATTCACAATTATAATTCAAACTGTTTTTATATATTTGAGTATACCACATCAAATAAAATCTATAAAAACACCATTGTAACTTATATTCTTTATTAGGTATATCTTTATTCTAAAACTCAACAATTAGGTTGCATAAGAGAAGATTAACAGATTCATGGCAGAATATCACCTCAGTGGGGAACGGGTGTTCTTGTCAATAAGTGATGTGAGGAAAATTAGCTCTTCATTTGGGAAGAGTCAGATCCCTATTTTACACTACTCAGAAAATAAATTCTGGATAAATTAAACATATAAATGTTTACACAGATAGATATAGTATTTATTATACTACATATGTACATAATTTTATATAAAATACAGAAAAATAATTTTATAATCATGAAAGGCCTTACAGGCCATTATAAAGTCTTTGGCTTTTACTCTAAGTAAAATGCGAAGACTCTAGAGAATTTTAAATGGAGTACTATTCTGATATACCTTATGTTTTAAGAGATCAGTCTGTCTGTTGTATGAAGAATATACAGTAAAGGCTAAGGATGAAAATAGAGAGTCCATTAGGTACTGCAAAAATTCAAGTGAGACATCCAACTGGTGGACTAAAGTCATGACATTAGGGGAGGAGGTAGTGAGAACTGGTGAGATTCTGGGTATAACTTGAAGGTCAAGCTGACAAACGGTATAAGAGAAAGAAAAGCATCAAGAAGTATCCTTCCAAGTTTTTGACACAATCATCTCTAAAAATGAAATTGCCATTCACCAAGATGGAAAAGACTATGGGAGAAGCAAGTGTCAAGGAGCTCCATTTCTCTATGTTAGGTTTAAGATACCCGTTACACATCCTAGTGAGATATCAAATAGACAGTTAGATACACAAGTTTGCATTCATGGACATGCGGAAAGCAGTTATTAGTTAAAACATGAGTTACTGTCACAGGCAGCCTCCAAGATGGTCCCCAGTGTTCCCACCTCTTGGTATTCATGCCCTTGAATAGTCAGTTTTCTCCCTTTGGTTGTTGACTGGATTTCATGACTTATCTGGCAAACAGAGTGCAACAAAGGTAATGGGGTGTCATTTCCAAGACTGGGTTACCAAAAGACTGTGGCTTCCATCTTGGGTGCTCTTTTTTATTTTCTCTTGGATTACTCACTCTGATGGGAGCCAACTTCCAAGTCGTGAGGCTGTCCTGTGAGGGCCCCACATTGCCTGCTAGCATCTTTGTGAGTGAACCTGGTCACCCTTCAGATGAGCCTGCACCCTAATGGCTTGACTGCAACCTCACAAAAGACCTTGAGCCAGAAACGACCATCTAAGATGTGCCCTGATTCCTACTCACAGGAACTGTGGGATGATAAAGATTTGTTGTTTTAAGCCATCAAGTTTTAGGGTAATTTTTTACACATCAATAGATAACTAATACAGTTATGAACTCCAAGCACTGTTATAGAAGTTTTATGTGACTTTTTACAGTTGAGGAAACTGAGTCACAAAGAATTACATCACTGCCAATACCAAACATGTGGGAGACGTGGGAATAAACTCAGGCCACTTGACTCCAGAGCTTAGGTTCTTAATGATTCCATGATAAGACTCCTCTAGAATAACCTTTCTCCCACTTCAGATGTGCATACCTGAAATCTGACTTTCTGCTAACATCATATACTTTATACAAACAATGGTCCATATGCATCTTCACCAAACTTCTTAACCTGCCACGTAGCTCTACAGTTCTTCTATTTTTGATATCCCAAATATACTACAATCTATACTCAACTGTCAAAGAAGATGGAAAGGTGGCCTCTTGCGGTTTGAAGAGTAACCTCCGTCTGGTTCTTTAATTTCAGTCTTGTTACTCTGGCTGATTTGACTATGAGAGAATTTCCAGCACAGTCTGTAAGTGTTCTAATATATATTCCTGTAGACTGAACGTCCCTTTACACATGTAAAGAGTTCTCCCTAAAATTACTCAGTGGTGAAAAAAATAACAAGGTATTAAATAAGATAGCCACAATAATTTATGCTTGATTTTTTTTTAAGAATAAGAGAAAATAAATTTTAATTTGCAATAGAAGTTACTAAGGATTCAAACAATATTGTTTTAAAGTAGGAACTAGAAAGACCAAAATATAAAAAATAAAAGCT
>CM053502.1:66715639-66780868 GCA_028627145.1 Eidolon dupreanum | reverse complement strand
TTTCGTACACACATTAAATAGAGTCCAGTATTTGCCCTTCGATGTCAGCTATCGAGTGGAAAATGTACTTCTGGCAGCATCAAGGACAACTCAATTATACTTAATGGACCAGGAAATGCAGCTAGAGGTGTGGACTCATTCACTTCTCTCCCAGCCACCAGTTGAGCTGCCGGGGGTGGAAACCTGACAGAAGCAGAATACTGCACACCGCTCATTTAACACCCATTTATCAGTGCACCCAGACCAGCTGTGCCTTCACTCTGTGGGCTCAGTGCTGGCCGCAGGTCGTTGCAGTCCTCTGCCACTCATTGCTGCCTACCTGCAGACAGGCCCATGGGTAGAGGAGTTGAGTTAGGCTTCCTTGTAGTTTAAACAAAAAGGCTGTGGGCGGTGGAGTCTGCATCTGTGCAGCCCTTACAACTGGGTTGACTGGTTGTGGGGCTCTTTTTCCATAAATGAATAGAGCAAGTTAATTGTTTAGACTTTATAGAGGTATGATCTCTCTGTGTCATGATCATTAAAATCACATGCCCTTACCATAGCTTCATCCAGGGTAAATGAAAACTGAGGACGGGTAGTTGTATCCCGCTCAATGTGTTTTCTCTTAGAGACTGACTTCAGGCTAAAAGACACTCCATTGTTATTCCTTATTACAAGTTGCTATAACTTTCTTCAAGTCAAAAATCATACTGTAATACTTAAAAGGAAAATGAATTTCCCTGTACATATTTGGACTTCACCACTTGTTAAATTTTTAAATAACAAGTATAGCCTGACATTTTTATAATGTCTACAGACATATTTGTATATTGTATGAACATACACATTCATACAGATGTGCATGTTTGTATTAAATGACCATGTGTAGAAATATGTGTGTACATTTATTTTGAAATGATTTTAGTACTCTAATAATAGCTGTTGTGTATACTATCTCCTATGTGAAGGACACTGTACTAAGACCCTCAGAAACCCCACAGGATAAGGAAACTGATATGAGAGACTATGGAGCTACACTTAGCCTTTTGGGTTTTAACTGGGAAAGCAAGAGAAAGTGACAACAAGATTTTTCATAGATTTGATTAATATAATCTCTAAATATAAAAATGTAGACTAAAACCACATTCACATGTTTTCCTCTTTGAGAGGAGGATAATTATGATTTCAGTTCCCCTTTTTCACTTTTCTTAAGTGGCATGACTTAATGCAATAGGATCTAAACATGCTGGTGGTGCTTGGAGCTTTTCAAGGACAACAAAATATAGTATGTCCAGAGAAAAGTCATTATTGACAAGAACTTTAATAACAGAGATTTCCTTCAGTGATTGTCTTCAGATTAATGACCTGGGTTCATGATTAAATTTTTGTTAACTGAGTAACAAAAGTAGAAAAAGTTCAAAGTGGAAAAAATGTATCCAAAGGAAATGAAGCTACTTTTCCCTATCATAGGTTTAATATTTTAATGGTTGTCTCAGTCCTGTGTGTTAATCCTATTATGAAAGGTAAGCATTTTACTGCATCTTGGTTCAGTAGAATTGGGATAAAAATACTGGTAATACCTTGCCTAACCTGCATTTTCTTTGTAAGTATCAAATTAAGGTAATTTAAGTGAATATCTCTTTAGAGTGCTAACCACTTGTAAGAAATCATTTTTCTTACAACTCCTTCAGTCTAAAATTATCCAATTTGGTTACACTTTCAGCTGAATAATCCAACCAAATTATTAGAAAACAAACCAAAGAACTGTTTGTGTTTTTTTTTTTTTTTTGTCAATATCATTTTCCTTCCTGAAAGCACAGTGTTCATTTTGCATCAGAAGCAGTACAAAAAGGAATGGTCTCCTCTCCACATTCATCTCTCCATTCGAGGTGACATGAGGACATGACCTGAATTGGCTTGATTCTGTGGGATTCCCGTTTGTGATCCTCTCTGCTCCATATCTGGAGCTCAGGGCATTTAGCTTCTCTCAGGAGAGACCTGGACCACTTCCTTTCAAGGCTCTCTTTGAAATCAGTTCACAGTGACTGGACTAGAAATATAATTGCTCTAGGGTCATATGGAGCCTTAGTTACTAGATTATTATGTTCTCCACCCCCCAGTTTCTTAAAAATTTTATTTTAGGTCCTAAACCCACTCTCTTCCACTCTCTTTTATAACAAAGTGATTTACGCCATGTGGATTGGGTGAAGTCGTATTTGAACATTTGGAGTGAGCTTCAAGCATACATCAAGGAACATCACACTACAGGCCTTACTTGGAGCAAAACAGTAAGTACCAAACCCTCTTCCACATGGATAACAAAGTGCCATTAAAATATTTATTCATGGTAGCCTGGTAATGTAGAATTTACCTCAAGGAAAACATAATATAAAATATACATGTAGAGACTTCATGAAAATGTCATTCGTCACAAGAAAATCTGGAAACCGCCTACATGATGTACAGAAAGAAAATAGTTAAGTCATTTATGGTAAGAACACAATGAAACACTCTATAACCATTAAAAATAACACTTGATAATTACATGGGAAATGATCTGCTAGTCTGTTAAGTGATAGAGTCCAAAAGTTTATGAGTACTAAAATGGCATGTACATTAAGAAACTGTATGATAAAAATTGAAGGATACAGAAAGATTTGAAATCGTTATTAATTTCGAGAAGATAGAATTATGAATAAAATGTCTTTTTTGATTTTTTTTTTATTTCTCAGTGTTTTAAAGTTTATCTAATGATATTTTTGAATACCTAGGCAATTCTAATCCTGGGTTAAAATCTCAGCCTGTGTCTGTTCCCACTTTCAGTCCCACGTGAGATGTTGATCTGACCTTTGCCTTCTCCTTCCTCCTTCTCTCCTATCTTCCCTTGTCCCACTTCCTCCCAGCACTACCAGACTACTTGTGGAATCCTGAACACATGCAATGCTTAGGTCAAAGCAAATCAAATTGTCTTCGTTTCAATATTTGCAAGTTAAATGTGGTTTTAGCCTTTTTTGCAATGTCCCAAACAAATATCATGCTATATGGCCTGAGTTCCCTGGGGGAAGTACCTCTCCCTCTTGTCCAAGATGCAGCTTCAACATCATCTCTCTAAGAAACGTCCATTGAACTCCATCAGCTCCCTATCTAGAATGGATGGCTCCCTTCTATGCCTCCTTCTTAACTTGAGTATACCTTAATCATAGCCCTTAACATACAGAATTATAATTTTTTGTGTGCTTTTGGACCCCCTCACTCTACTGGAAACTCATCTCTGTCTGCATCCCCTAACGTAATACCTGGCACAAAATAAGTACTCAGTAAATAGTTTGGACTATTGTGAGTTAGGGGTCTCTTAGAATTTTTCTTGCCCTTTTAAGACTGTACACTTGTTTGGGAAATGCTTCTCATGAAAAATGCCTACCGTTAGAAGTGAATGTTACCTTTTGGTGGTCACAGGAGATGTTCTGACTGGAGTAAACACTGAGAAGGTGAAGTGGCATACTTGTGAGTTCTGTTCAAGGGTAGAACCCCACACTCTCCTGAGAGCCATACTCCAGCACCTAACCCTCATTTTGAATACTACTTGTGGAATCCTGAACACAGTAGGTAATAATATCAAGGCAGAGTTTGTGACTTTTCAAGGAAGTGTGGGACTTCTGCATTTGTTTCCAAACACTTGTACAGATGTTAACATTGACCCCCAAAAACTGAAATTTTTATTTTCTACTTTGCCTATTTTCTCCATAAGGTGAAATGCACAGTGCAAGATAAAATAAGTTGATTATTTTTCTTCTTCCCACAACATTATGATTTCTGAGAAGAGAGTTCATAACATTTGGAGGGTTTCAATACAGAGGGTATGTGTAGATGTAGGTGGGTGTTCATGTAGACTAATTGGAATTATTTTTCATACATTTCCAGTGAGTTGCTCTTTTATGATAGATTAGTTTGCCCTAAAGAAATGTCACACATTTGCCATGGAGATAGGTCATCATGGGAGAATAGCAAACTAAACATCAAGAGTCCTTGGGTGTCTTATTATTTCATGGTAGATAAATAGAAAAAGAATGAGAATCCATTTGTGGGAAATCGTCATGTCAACAAATGCTAGCCTATTAATTCTTTAATGGTGCCCATGGAAAAATGAATAGAAAATTACCTTTAAAAGGCTTGAATACTTTTAATGCAATGTACAAAGCTGAGTAATTATTTTGAATATAAAAAAGAATTGATTGTTATTTATAGAAAAATAAATGCAGTTGCTTTCCTTTGCTCTAGAGTGAATACTTGTATTTTCATTATCTTCATTAGAAATATATGCCTTGTAATAGTGACTTTTAAACTTTTAAGATAATCTATAGTAAGAGATGTATTTTACCTACATGTACACCTTACCTACAATACTAAAACAAGTTTCAAAAGACAATACTTTCTCTCATCACATGAAATGCATTAAGATATTTCTTTTTCTATTTTATTTCATTTTTTATAAAATTCTGGCTGAACCCAGAAACTGATTTCATGACCCACTAATGGGTTACATCCCATATTTTGAAAAACATATTATAAAACATAAATGATTTATTTATGTAAATTTTAAATAATTCATATAACATGCATTGGGCAGCATTGACATAATAATAATCAGAGTTATTATTTATTGAGCACATGTCATGCTATGGGAAAATTCTATTCAAAATGATAATCATTGTAAAGCAGAGCATCTGCTTCACTTTCTTAATGGAAGAGTAGTATGATAAAGTTTTGCCAGATATTAAAAGTGAAGAATGATTATGGTAAGAAAATGTTGTTTCAGAGATGATATCATATGTATCAAATCTTTTGACAAACTTTAAGACATATACATAGAAACCTATTTCCTGGTATTTTTATCCTCTTCTAAGGTTTGGAGTAAAAAAAAAAAACTATGAAATTTTTTTAAGTATAGTTTTTACTTTAAAATCTAAATTTCAAATATTTTGAGAAATTTTTTTTTTCAAATTGGATTTTGAGATTTGTGCTGTATGGGGTTTTTAGTGACTAAACTGCATGCTGCTCAAGACTGAGTTTCCAAGGGCACATTGCTCTACGAAAGAATTATTCCCCCTGAGCTAGCAGTTGAAACTGTATTTACCTTCTCCCACCTCCTAACCTTTGCTTTCAGACTGCAGCTGTGGCAGACAACTGTTGCTCTCTTCAGTTGTCACGGTGAAATGTAAAATTTTTGAGGCCAGCAGTATTTCAGTGAGTGGCGAGAGGGTCTGTGTGTGTGTGTGTGTTTGTGTGTGTGTGTGCATATGTACACTAACATGGGGTTGGGAGTGGCTTTGGGAGGACAGAGCAAGTGTGGAATAATCCATCTGGAATGTCTTGTTCTCATGGCCAATGGAATCTTCTCGTTTCTGTCATCTTTTCTGCAATACAACTGTACACTAGAAGGACTACACCAGAAAATTCTTGCAGTTTTAAGTTAGTTTAATTACTGGGAACTCTTTTTCATATTCATTTACGTGGTTTCCTCGGTGCTGGATCTCAAATGCACTTTGTGGAATAAATTGATCTTTTGGCAGGAAACCAACAGAGGCACTGTTTTTTTATTATTATCCCTTGCAGTTGGTCAGATTTGCAATATTCATATTACATTCGTGCATTGGCGGTTCCTGAAAATCAGATAACTAAAGCTGAAAGACTAAGGCCTGATCTTCACACTTGTAATTCCAAAATAACTAATTTCTTCTATGAATTGTCTAGACCAGCATTCCAACTATTATTCTATTCTGTGTGGATCTGGCCACGAAAAGGACATGAAAAGAATTCCACAAATATGTTACAATGTGGTTGTTTTCTTAACTTTCTGGTGTTAAACTTGTTGACAGATTTTTGTCTTTCTAAATTACTTTAGCTTTGGAAACAAACCAGGGTATAATTATTTGTAGAGTAGAACAGAACTACACATGTATGGATGTGTATAAAGTCTTATGTAGTGGCGATGCAATTCTTTCTGCTAATAAAGTGGATTTTAAAAATCTACCCTATACATCAATTGTCATCTATCCTATCCTCCGCTGAAACTCGAGGAAATACAAATAGTTTGGAATGGTTGCAATTACAGTCAAGGTGAGGTTTTATTTTTCTCAAAGCAAGGCACTTTCAGATCACTTCTTTTCGTCCAAGTAGATATTTCTTTTCAGCCTATTTCTCGATGTAAAGGCCAAATGTCCATTAACAAAGTGAAAAGTTAAGTTTGCTTGTGATCAAATTAAAATTCAGCCAGAGGGTATCCTGACATTATAAATAATGTAGACTCTGTAGCATGTCATTAAATATGTATGTCTTTAAGTTTTCAAGTCTTCTGGCTGTTCTGGCTTCCTCTCAATTTTCTGGCAAAAACTCAAATATCTTCTATATCTAAATTTTCATTTAGGACTTTAACCAGAATAGTTTGTGTATTTTTAAAGAAAAAAATATTTAATAATCATTTTTCCTACTTTTTGGCAGAGTATACAAACATTTATTTACAAAAAGTCCAAGGTACATATGATACAGGCTTTTAACACACAATACTTTAAATTTGTTCCAAATCTATGCCTTAGGTTTATTATTCAAAGTGAATAGATAGAGCCTGGGATGGTGTCACTTGTCTGAATCGCAAAACTCATTGATCTCTGTGGCTACAGAGAGTGCCTACATGACCTCAGCTATCTTCAATCTACTTAATTGCTCTTGGGTTTTTAGCTTCTTTGGGGGGCTTTGGGTAGCCAATTCCTTTCATTCTCCTGTGGAAGAGATCTAGGCTGCTCAGGGGGAGTTAGGAATGTCATTGATTAAAAAATGAGCTCCAAATGCACAGATAATGGAGTTAGGTTGGAAATGGCTGTGAGTTCAACCTGAAAGAGACTACATAATTGAGCACCTACTGTGCCCCAGACTCTGGGCAAGGTGCTGAGAATACAAAGATGGATATATGACACAGCAGATGCAGTTCCTGTCCACTGAAATGCATTCTAGCTGAAGAATATATAAACAGCACAACATGATAGAACAGGGTGAGCAGCATGCTGGAGGTAGGTGCAGAGCTAGATGAAAAACACAGACCAAGAAAACATGGGGTGCACCCAATCCTATAGTGTGGTGTAGTTCTTGGGCCTGCAGCAACCTGAGAACTTGTTAGAAATGCAGAATCTCAGGCCCCACCATGGACCTTCTGAATCAGAACCCACATTTTAACAAAATTTTCCCAGGTGATTTATATGCACATTAAAGTTCAAAAAGCATTGCTCTGGTATATTCAAGTTGTTACGTGATTGATGTGTTTGGGGCACAGGCGAAATGGAGACATCCGTTGAGATGGAAAAGTGTAGCAGGCAGGTGAAATGTAGGTCTGAAATTCACCAAAGCGTGGTGGGAAGACCTAAAAATGATAGTGACATAAGTGAGAAGATGGGGAAAAATGAATACAATGGAGGATAAAACCTTGGGGAACACCGCTGTTTAGAAAATGGTGTAAATCAGTCAAGTAGACAAAGAAGAGAGCAGGAGTCAAGGGTCTCCAAGCTCTAAGAAAGACAGGGTGGCTACCACTGTCAACTATGACAACTAGGGGAGAATAAGGATTGGAGAAAGGCTGTCATCATCTATTTTATCAGTGACCTTTAGAAAGCAGTTTCGGGAGGGTTGGAGGTAGATTCAGGCTTATAGAATTAAGGAGTAAGAAGGTTTTTGTGTAATGATCTCTTAATTATTTATTGACCAGTTGCCTGGTTTGATAGATTACTGCTTATAGCTTCAATTTCTGCTTTTTGAAGTTTTGGGATTATTTGTGGTTTTTATTTTTACCTGTACTATAGCTTCAGTAGAATAAGTGTATGTCAAAAATAAGTATCTACAATTTATACACAATAGTTTAGAGTTAGTGGTACTATGAAGTGCTAAGTAAGCTTTTTACATTTAGAAGTCTTGTTATTATCTCATAAATACCTTTGAGTTTTATTGTTAATTGATAAGAATACAGATGTTTTTAGAATATTTAAATCTTTCTCTCTCTAAATCAAAACAGTAGTTGCTTTTAAAACTCCCACCTTTAACGCTCAGATTATTTTGTTTGCTAGAACTTTCTCATAACCAAAACTCAAACTCTCTAAACCTGAAGGCCAGCAAGTTAATATACGTTTCTAATTTATTTAAACCATCACCTCAAGAATATTTTAATTAAGGTGTGCTTATTTAAAATTCTTTAATGGATAACATTGAAGGCAGTGGTGTAACTGGAGGTGTCCTGTTTCCCACTCTTCTCTTAGGAAAATCAGGAGGTTGCGATGTGGGTGCAGGCAGAGGGGCTCCCCAGAGCAGAGCTGGGGGGCCTGGATAGGAGGAGACTTGGCTGTCAGTCCCAGCCCAGAGGGAGCCACACTGGGCACCCCAGGTTCTCATTCACTGCTCAGGTCCCATGCCTCCAGGTAAGCAATTACTGGGAAGCCCACGAAAAGGACATGAAAAGAGACTGGGCTTCCCAGTAATCGCTTTCATAGCTGAATGGCTTTATCCATCTTCCTTTCCCTCCCCAGTGAGAAAGGGCAGTGACAGGTAAAACCTTTGGCTCATCCTTTTTGGGATACTAAGTTGTAGCAAATCTTTCTTTTTTAAAAAGTGAGATTTATCTTTTCAAATGGCAAAAAGCCATTGAGACCATCTTTGGAGAGGTTTCAAGTAATATTCTTTTCAGTCGGAGGGAGCAGAGTGCAAAGTCATGAGTGGTTATTTGGTGTGTATGTTTATGTAAACAGGTCTGAAGGCAATCCTAAAAGAAAGTTTTGAGTAGTGATAGTTTTATTAAACGAGTGTGTCCCATCAGAAAGTAATGCTTCAAAAGACAATACTAACGTGGATCTGTAAATTCTCACATGACTGCTAACAATTCAGTTGCCTTTGTTTGTTGTAATGACAACATTCATGCCCCCTGCTTTTGGGAATCCCCTTTCTCTTGCTTCCTTTTTTCACATGTTTTAAATGATCTGCTCTCCAAGAAGCTTCTCCAACTTCCTCTGCTTATCACCATGTCCTGCCCCAAGCTGGAAGCTATCTTTTTCCCTCCACAGAACCTCCATAATATTTCTTAAAATCTATTTATTTTATGATGCTTATCACTTTGTATCTTATAAAGCAGTTACTTATTTACTTCAGTAAATATTTATGAAACACCTACAGTGTTCAGGCACTGGACCACACTACCAGTGATATTAAGATGAATAATGAGTGGCTCTTCAGAGCTCAGGCTTGGGAGATGATCAAACCTGAATTCATAGACAAGAAATTACAAGTATCATCATAAAGGTGTTCCTAATGGATCCTTGTAGTGAAGGAATAGGAAATAAACAGAAATTTTCCTCTTAGGAAAGCTGAAGAAAGTCTATAAAAGAAGAGAACTTGGAGCTGAGCCTTGAAGGACATGTGAGAGTTTTCCAGATAGTAAATTGGGGAAAAGCCTTCCAAACAAGGTACCGGCTGAGCAAGACACGAAGACCCAGAGCCCAGTGCCTGTTGCCTAGGAACACAGAAGTGTCTTCTCTCCTCCGAGCCTGTCTGCTCATTGAAAGCAGGGTCCTTTCCCCGGTCCACCTCGTGTGTGCAGCAATGACTGGTACAGGGCCCATCTCCAAACATATTTGCTAAATTGAACATAATTGGTAATCGCATTTCTCCACAGTGAAATTTTCATAGTGTTATTCCATTAACAGTAGATTGTGTCCATTGTTCAAGAGCCATGTAAATAATATTTCTTTATATCTTCTATCAAATGATGGTAATGATAATAGGAGGTGTATTTTATTATAGACAATGGCGTATTGGTTGCCAGTGCCTCCCCTGCACCTATCACTTGCCACCCGCATACCCCTTATTCCCAGGTGGTATAAACTCAGGAAATGCAATCTAATATTAGATTCAGCAAAAAGGTTTCTTAAAAAGGATTGGGGGAAAGGTGCAAATTGTATTCTAAAGGTAAAACAAACTCTTCACAACTCATGTATAGCCCAGACCACAGTTTGTTGGTCCAGGTTGCACCCTGATGCATGCTAAGCTAATCACAGACCTTTTCTCCAGACCAAAGCATCAATTAATCTTTCCTGTGAATTTTGGAACTGAAATTGAGACAAAAGTTATTTTGTCTTACTGTGTCTCAACTATAAAGCTCAGCAGATATTTCTGCTCTTATTTTTTGTTTTCCTAAGTCAATAATACATAGCATAGTATATATAATATACTATATAATATACGTAATATATATAATATAAAGATGATTTATATCATCTCTATAACAGCTATTATTTTCACTTCCACTTCTACCATCTACCAAGTATGGATAATTTGAGGAATACAATAGTTTATGACCTTAAAATCTGAAAGAAAATCAAAAACATTGATTCAATGATAGTTCAGACTTAGGCTTTTTTAGCCAAATGAAGTAGTTGTCCAGATAATTCAAATCATATGTCAGTCACTCTTCGTCTTCATATAACAGTTGGCTATCTATAGTTTGTCTCTTTGATGGGTATACTCTGCTATCTTTAACTCTGGGAAATTTTCCCATGGAAAATTTAATTTTATCTTTCCTTTTTGTTATGAGAAATTTTATTTTCAAGCTGCCAATGCTGGAAGGCATGAAGAAAAGACAATCTGGAAATTCCAGATTTGGTTCCGAGAGCAAGAGCAAAGCGAGGCCAAAGTAATAATTGAGGCTACTTATCAAGACCATTTATGCAAAATAGCCAGCTTGCTTGAGCAAATTAGAATGTGTTCAGTCTATTCTTCTGGACTCTGCTCTGAGGCTTTGGTCTGCTTTTATCAAACATTTCTACTTTTCTGTAGAACAGAAATCACCATCTATGTTTTTTGAAGGGCCACATTTGATATACAAATTAGAACAAGTATAAAAACACTAGGTGGTTCCCATGAACTAATGCAGACTGTGTACATTATTCCCAGACTGTTCTCCAATTTAAAGCTGTTATTCCTTCTCTGAAGGGACTTTATATCTTGTTCTGTCTTTTTTCACCTTCTGCCATGGCTCACATCCCTCCAAGTCATCAAAGACAGGATATACAGAGACCACAAGCAGGTAGCAAGAATGGAAAAGAATGAGGCCGTGAGAAATCATGAACAGAACCATGAGATTTGGGTTCTCATTACCTTTCTTCTTTACTTCTTTACTTCTGTCTTGACATAACGGTATTTGGAGTCTTACCTCTGAAGGAAAATAGGCCTCATAATTTTTTCTTAATTGTGGGACCATCTTTTTTGTTGCAACTACCTATAAGTAAGCACCACTGATATTTTTATGGAAACCTAAAATTCAAGTAGTGTTCTGTTACCATAGATGAACTAGGAAATATTCTCTAAATTTACTTTTTAAAAAATATTAATAAGCGTATGTTTAAACTGTTATACAGCACTTCATTGTAATATTTTTAACAATTCTGTTTTCTTGGAAAGTCCCCAGAAACTTTGTTTTTATTGGCAGAAGAAGTCTTAAAATTATAGGAAGTGATAAAAATAAGAGAATAAAGACTAAAGTCATAAATTCACTTTGGCTTACACTTATGTTGTATGGGATGATCGTCTGTTTATGTGCAATCTTTTTTTTTTATTATAGTTGTCTGCCAATAAAAGTGTGATGTAAATATGAATGTAAAATTTGCAAGTACTTATAGAAATTGACAAATTTAGAAATGTATCAATTTCACTCAGTTCATGATCAAAGTACATCTCACAGAAAATAGAAACTAGTTTTGACGTCTAAAACATAAACAAAACTTAAATCACAAATTTGTGAAGCATCTCTTGCTGCTGCGAAAACTGATTTATGTATGTAAAAAGTTAGTCTTTAGTTCCGAAACTGGTAGTTTCTTCTTTTAACCCCTCCCTTATATTGTGATATATGAGAAGTTAATCATCTCTTATTTTATGTTTTATATTACACAAGACCACTTGAGATTCTTTGTCTTTGGAAAAACTGATAAATAGCATTTGACCAGAATGTTCACTTATACAACATTGAGAATTTCTGTAGTTTTAGCATGTTGATGTAAGTGTATTTGTGACTAAAATGGCTTTGTGATTTTTAAACTGCTTTTAAAGCATGAAATTGGGCACATGCAAATTGTTACTGCTACCATGTGATTCATGGGGCAGGATGGCTTCAAGCTGGACAGCTAAAGAAAGCATCTAACCGAGAAAGAGAAGACAGCCAGATGTGTGTGATCATGAAGGGGAGTTGGCTTGGTGGCCGTGAGGGAAGGATGGAGGCTGGGAAACCCACAAACAGTACCACTTCATGTCAACTGTTTCATTTTTTAGCTTTATCTATGATCTCCACAAATACTTAAAGACAAGTGGCTCAAAATATTACTATCACTAAGCTCGTTTTATAGAAGAAACATCATAATAAAAGCTTTGTTGTGAGGGACATAATCCAATTGTTCCAAGAGAATATCACATTATGTTTTTTTATTTTCTTGGTCTCTGCTTTTAAAAAATTGGTAAAAACATGGGCCAAGATATAGGTTGCCTGACCTATTTTTAGAGTTGAAGATTAATGTTATCTCTATATGTACATATATGTACATTTCTCCCTTGTTTAAAACCCTTCAGTGCCTCTCTTAATAGGGCCTCTGTCCTCTACAGTGCATTCAGTGGTACAGCCCAGGCCTAAGCCACAGCAGTGCCTTCCCTGGCTCTCCTGACCCCACTGTCTTGAGAAGAACTGGTCATGTCCTCCTTTGTGCTCCAGTGTCCTTTGTTCATATAACACATGACACATATCAAACTGCATCTACAATTATTTATGCACTGGATGCTCCCACTAGATCAGCGGTCCCCAACCTTTTTGGCACCAGGGACCAGTGCTCCTATGAGAATCTAATTAATGCTTGATGATCTGAGGTGGAGCTAAGGTGGTGATGCTAGTGCTGGGTAGTGGCCGCAAATACAGATGAAGCTTCACTCGCTCATCTGCAGCTCACCTCCTGCTGTGCAGCCCCATTCCGTTCCTAACAAGCCATGGACTGTTAGGTCCATGGCCCAGGAGTTAGGGACTTCTGCACTTAGATTATAAGCTTCTTAAAAAACAGTACATACCAAAGCCATCCTGAAAAATAAGAACGAGGCTGGAGGCATCGCTCTGCCCAACTTCAAATTATACTACAAAGCAACAGTAATCAAAATGGCATGGTATCGGCAGCAAAACAACACACAACCAGTGGAACAGAATCAAGTAAACCCATATTTATGTGGGCAAATAATTTTCGACAAAAAAGCCAAAAACATACAATGGAGAAAAGAAATCCTCTTCAATAAATGGTGCTGGGGAAACTGGAAGGCCACCTGCAAAAGAATGAAACTAGACTGTTCTCTGTCACCACACACCAAAATTAACTCAAAATGGATTAAAGATCTGAATATAAGACCTGAAACAATAAAATGCATAGAAGAAAACATAGGAACGAAGCTGAAGGACCTTGGACTTAAAGAGGATTTTATGAATTTGACCTCAAAGGCAAGGAAGTAAAAGCTAAAATAAATGAATGGGACTACATCAAACTAAAAAGCTTCTGCTCAGCAAAAGAAGTAAAGAGACAACTATCTGAATGGGAAAATATATTTGCAAGCGACGCCTCCGATAAGGGCCTAATATCCAAAATATACAAAGAACTCATAGGACTCAATAACAACAAAAAAACAAATGATCCAATCAAAAAATGGACAGAGGCCTGAACAGATACTTCTCCCTAGGACATATAAATGGCCAACAAATATTTGAAAAGGTGCTCAACATTGCTAGCTATTAGGGAAATGCAAATTAAAACCACAATGAGATACTATCTCACACCTGCTAGAATAGCTATACTCAACAGGACAAGTAATAGCAAGTGCTGGAGAGGACGTGGAGGAATAGGATCCCTCATACACTGCTGGTGGGACTGCAAATTGGTACAGCCACTATGGAAAACAGTATGGAGGTGCCTCAAAAAACTAAGAATTGATCTACCATATGACCCAGCAATCCCTCTACTGGGTATTTACCCCACAGACTTAAAAATCCATATCCGAAAAGATATTTGCACACCGATGTTCATAGCAGCACTATTTACAGTGGCCAGGACATGGAAACAACTGAAGTGTCCTACGATAGATGATTGGCTAAAGAAGCTGTGGTACCTATATAAAATGGAATATTACTCAGCCATAAGAAGAGATGAAATACAGCCATTTGAGACGACATGGATAGACCTTGAGATAATCATGCTAAGCAAAATAAGCCAGACAGAAAAGGTTGAAAATCACACGATATCACTTATATGTGGGAGGTAAACCTAAAAGGAACAAATGAACAACAAAAAAACAGAGACTCATGGACATGGACTATAGACTAGTGGTTAACAGAGGGTAGAGGGTTGGGGAGTAGGGGGTCAGGAGATGGTTAAAGGGGATCAAATATAGGGGGGTAGGAGGAGGATGAAGTGAGTAAAGGGGATCAAATATATAGTAGCTGAAGGAAACTGGACTTTGGGTGGTAAACACACCATAGAATATACTGATGTCAAATTATAATGTACATCTAAAAATTATATAATTGTATTAACCAATGTTATCCCAAAAAACTTAATTTAAAAAAAGAAAAAGAAACAAGACATATGCCCACTTCTTCATTATATACTCAGGTCCTTGCAAGGTAGCTCTTAGTAAATGTTTGTTGGATAAACTGACAAATGAGCCCTATTTAAATTCATTTTCAATCCATCTATTAAAGAGTACGGTTCTATTTAGACCAAATTATCCGCTACCCCTATTGTTGGGTTTTCAAAAATCTTAGAAATTAAAAATATGAAAATTGAAAATTTCCAAACAATTTAATTATTACTAAGCAGAAAATCTTAGATGGAAAACTTTTCTTTGTAGCTGATTTTTTTTCCTTAAGCAGTTGTGTTTCACTTTTTGCTTAATTTTGTCACAAAGATATAAAACTTCTATCTAAAAATACTCTATTAGTCCTGCTTGCTACAAACTGAACAAAATAGATAATTGGAGTTCTTTTTGTAGATCATTTAGATCCAAAGCTAGAATGTACCTGAATTAACTGGATAACTAAGGCAATGAATAGTGTTTATCGTTGAAAATAGAAGTAGGTTGTTAATTACATATGTAATTGCCACCAGCAAAACAATGTGGAGATTTCATTTCATTTAAGAACTATAAGTAGTTTCCTTTTCAGAATAAAATTTAAATTCTGGAGGAATAAAATGATTAGTAATTATTTCAAGTAACATTTAATGAAAAAGTCGATGCTCATTAGTACATAACTATATTATATGTAATGTAGTTATACAATTTTATATATTATATGTATGTATAAACTAAAAGCACTGTAAGCCTTCTATCTGCCACATACAGTGGCTTCATTATTTTATAGTGATAGTTCATGTACTTAAAATCAGAGGAAACAGCTGTTCCCAGGGCAGTCAAAATTAATTTAGAGAAAGGGATTTGAAAAGTCTTTGTGCCCCCCTCCAAAAAAAAAAAGTATATAATCAAACATTTGCTCCCAAAATTTATCTTAATAGAGCTTTCAAAAGCAGCATTTTTAGATTTTGTACTGTGTTCTTGCAACATAAGTGAACCTTTGCACCCTGAATATGGCCATTTAAAAATCATAAATGTGCTGCTTTTTTTTAAGTTGTAAACTATTGTTAAAATGATTTTAACAAAATGTGTTTTTCAATTGTTTGTAGTCTGAGACTCTATGGTACTCAAGACTCAGCCTCCACTCCTCCAGTACCCCCACCACTTTCTGAGACTGAGTCTCCCAGTAATCGCCTTCATAGCTGAAATAGTATTTTAAAAAGCATTTGTGGGGAGAGGGAGTCATTGCTGCTTAACTAAGATTAAGTCTTTCCTTTACTTTCCAGTCCATGTGACCTGGGCCAGTCACAGGATATAATAATTCTGTAGGTCCTGAGTTTTTAGAGGTATAATTCTACACTATAGAAATAAAATAAAAATAATTGTTGGGGTAAAACACACAGTAAAGAACTTTTATTAAGAAAAGGGTTCCTTTAGAAGGACAAGAAATATTCAGATAATGTGCAAATAAACTGTACCTTTTATTAAATGTTTTTGTTTCATTCTGTATGTGTAGATTTGACCCCATACCCTCCATTCCAAGAAATGAATGCAGTCGGCAGGTTAATTAAATGTCATCCTTGCAACTCTTCCAGGACCCGCTCAGGTTTCTGGAGCAGGTATTCTTGGTTCAGAGGCTCTTCCCAGCCCTTGTCTCAGTACCCCCAGACAAGTTTGCCCATCTGGAGCGATCCATCATATCCCTACACAGACCTAACCTAAGTATGAGCTATGCCAAGCCTGCCCTCTCCCGGGGCTCTTTTCTCCTCTTAGCTCCATTTCCCACAGGGCCTACATCCCACTGAGAATGAGAAGTAATGGATCACTCCACAGGCAACTGAGGCTCGAGGCCCTGATCTGATCCACTACTTCTCATTCGGTCTAGACAACTTGGTGAGTTACCTCTGCCATGAGTTTCTCTCTAAAAGGAAATCACACCAAGAGACAATGCCCTGAAGTCTCTAGTCCCGGGGAGAGGAGTCAGGTCTCTATCCCAGAACAACTTGAGCAATAGGCAGGGAACCAAGATTTGGGTGCAAGTATCTCATTACTGGAACCAGTTGGTACTCAGGAAAAATTAATAAGACAAAAGGCCAGTTTTAGAACCAGGGAACAGAGTAACTACAAACCAGCGTCATGGGTGACTTGAAGCTGGGGTGCTAGTGTCAACACCCAAGACTTCTTATATTCCCACAGCATCAAGCCTGGTTCCAGAGTTGGCTGTAGGAGTTTGGTCAGCTGCTAAGGCATTAGAGGGATGGAGCAAGGAGTAATGGAAGAACAATTAAGATGGTTTACACCAACTCCCAATATTTCAGTCTTACATAGTCAAGCCAGAGGCCCAAGAGCAGCACTACATATCTTGAGGTAGCCCATATCGCTCTCTGGTTCTTTAATCTGACTAGTGACTATTAAAAAAAAAAAAAAAATCTGAATGTGACAAAAAATTTCCCTGCAAAAGGCTTTATTTTTTTTTAAATTTTTTTTATTGAGCTACAGTTGACTTATAACATATTAGTTTCAAGTTTACAACGTAAGGATTCAAAATTTGTACATATTGCAAACTGATCACCATGGTAAGTCTAGTTAGCATTCCTCCAACACGTAATTAAAATTTTTTTTGCATGATGAGAACTTTTAAAATCTACTCTCTTAGCAGCTTTTAAATATACAACACAGTGTTATTAACTATAGTCACTATGTTGTACATTACATCCCTAGGACTTGCTTATTTTATAAAGGAAGTTTGTACTTTATGACCTCTTCACTCATTTCTCCCAACCCCCGCCTCTGGAGACCGCCAGTCTTGAAGAAGGTTTTAGAATCAAGCTGATAATGTGCTTGAGTTATGTCTCTGCCACTTACTGGCCCTTTAATATTGGGTCAGCCTTACTGGATTTTCTGCTTTATTTTCTGATAAAGAGGGATTTCAATACAGCCCTAGTAATATTTTTCTGATGACTAAGACTAATCTTAGCACATAGCATAGAGTGGTTGTTCCCAAACTCATCAGCACACTGGAATCACCTGGGGAGCTTCAAAAAATAAGATGCCTGTGTCCCACATTCCCAGAGAGCATTTCTGCAATGTGGCCTAGGTTTGGGGATTTCTGAGAAATCCCAGATGATTCTTGTGTTCAGACAAGTTTGGGAACACTTGGCATTCAGCATGTCCTATACTGAGAATTAAATATCTGTCAAATAAATGGAAACAATTAGTATCTGGCACACACTAGACTTTCCAGAATTCTTGGCTCCCTTCCCTTCCCTGACCATCTCCCCTCTGTTTTTATTGGGACGCCTGAAGACTTAGTGTTGATCTGTGATTCCAGTCGATGTGGCTGCTACTCATGGCCAGGCACATGTGAGGATGCAAAAAGCTCTGGTATCATGTGCTATAATATCCTACAGAAGAAGAGGAGAAAGAGGCAAAGTTGAGCTGCAAGGGGCAGCTCACAGAGGTCCTGTTGAGAGAATGTCTAATGAGTATGCTTTCACCACACTGTATGCAGTAAAGCCCCTGAATGCTAATTGTAAAGTCACCTTGGAAACCAGAGCCTAGTTTTATGCTCTTGCTGAGGCTGATAGAGGAATGAGCCAGAACCCACAAAGGATAAGTCGAAGGCAGAGTTTCAGCTGGTCCGGAGTTCTCTTATTTTTTTTTGGCTTTTATATTCAACATTCATTGCAGTAAATCCTTTGTTTAGTGTTCCTGGGTCAGCCATCTGAATGTATCAAAGTTCCAAAAAGTTGAATATGTGGCTTATTGGTTTCAGTGTCCTTTTATGGCTCTTGGAGAGAGGCTCTGAATTCTGAGAGAGGACACGTAAATCATTCTAAGATTTAGAAGCCAGTATCGTCTCTCCTTTCCACAATATAAGAGAACTATAAAGAAGCAGTGTTTCAGATGTGCGAGAGGGGTCTGTCGCTTCACTGACTATTTTCGAGTTATGTGTTTTTGTGAGTAAAAATAATACTTCGTGGCTCTCAGTGTCTGGAACCGAGAACTGGAATATTGTTTGATGCACAAAGCTTATGGTTTATACTCTTTATGATTCAAAGCAAATTCTCAGATTTCACCCCAGTAACATAACAAGAAACATTTAAGATCCTGGAAAAAAAAAAAAAGGTCAGTATTAAGAACTGTGTAACCATTTTCTACCTGACCTGAGAATCCTAATGGAGTCAGGCTGATCTTCCTTAAAAATAAAAAGCATCACAATTTATAACCTCAAGAGACAAGATCCCTAGCTTGCTGTTTTTAAGACATGCATTATAAATAGAGAAGAATCTTCTTTGAAATTTATTTTTCAGTTATAGTTGACATACAATATTATATTAGTGTCAGATGTACAACATAGTGATTGGACATTTATGTAACTTAAGAAGTGATTCTCCCTGATCAGTCTTATACCCATCTGACACCGTACATAGTTATTACAATATTATTGACTATATTCCTTATGCTGTATTTACATCCCTGTGATTACTTTTGTAACTGGAAATTTGTAGTAAGAGAAGAATCTTTTATTTTCAGGGTGCTTCTATACTTAAAAGGGATTATGTAAGTACTTTGAAAATTGTGTGGGGATTTTCAATGAAAAACTACCACTAAAAACCTGATATTGACACTTGTAAAACTGGGTTCTTTAGGCAAATACAGATATGCTGTCTTTGTTAATATTTAGCACTTTGTAATGTTTTAGATCTTGTATTTGATATTAAAAATATATGAGCCTAAGCCACATTTCTGTCATTCTCAACTTAAGTTGCCTTTTTTTCATCAAATTAGTTTATAATTTCTTATCACAGGAAGACAGTGTTCTACTTCAGGATTTAAAAGTGAAATGATATATAACAAGTTTTTGTATATGTTTATTTCTATTATACTAGTTTTAAACTCTATGACAATTTCATTTATAGGATCCTCTCCAAAGTTAAAACACATCCCTCTATTGTCTATCATCTTTTACTGCCATTTGAATCTGTTATAACTTCATATTGAAAATGAAGGTTGCAATTTACATAGCACAGAAAATAAAAATAAGCATAGATCTTGCTCAGAAGAAATTCAGCTTTTATTTGGTTCACTAGCAATCTTCACTAGATGAACCAAACCACCAGATGGATCCTGGACCCTGACCACCTTCAGGTTTGACAGCATGCAGGTCACACATGGTCCTTGCCTAGGGGTCAGTTTGAGGCATGCATATTTGAAAAATGAGTTCTGAGGAAGAGTTTTAGTATGTCTTTATTTGCCCAAAATGCTTCAAAAACATCTAATAATCACTGGATAATTTTCACCACTCTCTCTTATTGGTGGTTGCAATTTCCAGTGTCCCAAAAAAGCGAATCCTCTTATTAGTTGGGCCACTTTTTTCTTATGATTCTCAGTTGGCCAAGGCCCAGTTTCATTCATATCCTGGTCTTTGGACACGAACCTGTGAATATAGCTTTGTTTGCTTCTGAGTTGGCTGTATGAATCCTGAACGTGGAGTTTCTACTGACAGGGCTGTACTGCTGAGTCATGTTCCGTGTTCCTAAGGTGAATCCCGCCTCAGTCCCAGGTCCTCGCAAACCAACTGGTGATGCACAAGCGTAACCCTTGGGTGCCCTTTTGTGAGTCTTGAACCCCACTTTCTCTTTGGCAACAGGTTCTAACTGACATTGGCAAAATGCCAGCTCTTGGCGAGACCATCAGTCTTGATGTAGTGCTTTCCATCTTCTCTCTCCCACAGGGGCCAGTAGCATCAACGACATCAGTATTGTCCTCCCTCTCCCCTGGGCCTGGCCTGCCCCCACCCCCTCCTCCTCCACCTCCTCCAGGGCCACCTCCACTTTTTGAAAATGAAGGCAGAAAAGAAGAGTCTTCTCCTTCACGCTCAGCTTTATTTGCGCAGCTTAACCAAGGGGAAGCAATTACCAAAGGTGAGGAAACCTGACCTCGAAGCTGTCTCTGTTGGGCTTCAGGCACACAACCCGCCACCCCCCCACGCACATACACAGAGCCCACAGTGATGGATACATCATTCCATCCCAGTCCCCAACACACAGGGAAAGTGGGAGTCTGCCATGTTCATATCAAGGTAGATGGGCTCAGTGGGCTGTTGCATGGACCAGAAATAACTCAGAGACTCTGGGTTCCAAATCGACCACTGCACTGCATAAGCATGTCAATACCATCTACAACCAAGGCATCAAGATCAAATGAAATAAAAATGACAAACAATAGCACGTGTGACCTCAAGCAGTGTCCAGGCTTGTCAAGGAATTATGTCATTGAATAACTTTTGTCCTCACAGTGAATGATTAATTAAAAAATAATCATAGAACATTTAATAAAGTCATGTTACCAAAAACTATGCAAACTTATTTTCGCTTTGCACAGGTCGTAAGAATGAATTATGGTATAAGTGTCCCTATGAACTGAATTTGGAGTTAAGAACCCAAAATTCTAAATTTTTCTCTTGCTCTAACTAGCTGCACTGTCTCCTCACCCGCAAAGGGAATAGGTCTGTAACCTTAAAATCAGTTGTGTACTCTGACATATCCGTACTGGAAAGCCTTAATATTTGAGTACATCTATTAAGTCATGAGAAAATAAATAAATCGAGTGATCCTTTTTGGCACTATGGTTTGCTTTTTGCAGAATTTTTATCTATCATCCTTAAAGAAGAGTTTCCTCAAATTGAAAAATCCTTACCAGTGCTTCCATTAACTCTAATTTATACAGGTCTCAGACTCTGCTTATTAACCTTGAGAAGACACTAGACTGATATAAAAATAGCATTAACAAAAATTCTTGAGCTGTTTATATCATGTTGATATAAGAAGTTAGGGACACTTCCCTTTGCATGAAATATAAAGAAATGTGTCTACATATTTATTACCTTCGCAGGACTTCGGCATGTCACAGATGACCAGAAGACATATAAGAATCCCAATTTGCGGGCTCAAGGAGGACAAATTCCATCTCCTACCAAAAGCCATACTCCAGGCCCCAAGTATGCCCAATCTCATCCTCCTCAGAAGCATGCTCCTGTGTTTGAGTTGGAAGGAAAGAAATGGAGAATAGTGAGTAAAGCCCTTTAACCTTTGTTCCTGACACACTCTGACATAAAAACTAATGGCTAAGCTGTGTACCAAGGTCTTAAGGATTTCCAAGTGAAATGATTTCCAAGTGAAATGACATTAGCAAAAGCCTGGCTAAAATAGAAAATGGGGGCCTTTCTGAATGCGTCCATAAACATTTTTTTTTCATTATTTCCCATTCATTCTTCAACTTTTTTAAATTATTTTTTCTAGTTGTGACATAACATAAAATTTACTGTCATAACATTTAAGTATATAGTTCCGTGGCATTAAGTACTTTTCATACTGTGTGCAACCATCGCCACCATCCACCCACAGAACTCTTTTCATCTTTAAAACTGAAACTCTTCACCCATTAAACACTAATTCCCCATTCCCCTTCACCTCAGTCCCTAGCAACTACCTTTCTACTCTATGTCTCTGAATTTGACTACTCTTTCCATAAACTTTTAATCTGTGCCCCATTCTGATCTTCTGTAGGATGTTTCATTCTATCCCGCTGATGGAGGTGTTAATGTAACCTATCGATTCAGCAGGATAGACACTTGGAATGTGGATGGAAGCTGGTGCTCCCTGCTAATTCCAAGGACTTCCTCAAAGATTGAAGACCAAAGTACTCAAAAGGTTGCCATGATCTGAAAATACAGTGTAGTGACCCTTACCAGCCTATTTGCCTAACTCCTACTTGACACAGCAGATTTTGCTGCACCTTCATTAAGTCCAGACTCAGTAAAAAGCTCTGACATCCCTGCTCCAACCTCCACCCACTAGCCAGGGTACCAGATACCTGACTGCAAATTGGCACCAACCCCCTTTCCAAGCAGAGATCCTATCCATTCAAAATCTTACAATGACACAGAAGAACTGCGGTTTAGTCTCTAAGAAAATGGTTCTAAAAGAAAGAACACATTGGAAAGCTATCGTTAATGAATGCTAAACTCCATAGTAATTTCAATATGCAATGGATTTGATTCATCTATACATCCTTGTATTTAATATTTGCATATGTTTTAATTTTAGGAGTACCAAGAGGACAGGAATGACCTTGTGATTTCAGAGACTGAATTGAAACAAGTGGCTTACATTTTCAAATGCAACAAGTCTACCCTACAGATGAAAGGGAAAATAAATTCCATTACCATTGGTAGGGCTCTGTAGTTACTTTGATAAGTTGCTTATATTAACATGCTCTGTGTATTTAGTGAAGTATTTTTTCCTAGACAACTGTAAGAAGTTTGGCCTGGTGTTTGACAATGTGGTGGGCATTGTGGAAGTAATCAACTCCAAGGACATTCAAATGCAAGTAAGTGGCTCTTTCAACTGTATTCTGCCTCCGCTCTGGCTTTGCATAGACCATCTACTCTGCCTACAAGGGGCCCTCTGTGACCACCTAGAAAACTCCTATTCCCTTTCTTTATAGACACAGTTCTATCATCACCTCTCCTCTGAAGCTCCTCTTACCTCTTAGGCAGTGTTAATTCCTCCTTTTCAATTTCTTAGAACACATCCTATTTTGCACTTTAATTGCTGGTTTACTATCTCTATTTCAAAAACAGTTCATTAATCTTTACAGCCCCAGAAACTTACACAGTACCTGTACATAGTAGGTGTCTAATAAATGTTTGATGAGTAAGGAATTAAAATGTATCTACTAATAAACAAAAATACGAAGAGATTCTCCTAGCATAATAGCACCATCCTAGAGAGAATTTTTTTCTCCTCAGGAAAAACTGATTCTGGGTAAGGAGGGGAAAAAGTTTTTCTGAAGAGTCAATGAAATCATCAAAAAAACAACCTGAAAAGTAGAATTGGAATTGAATTTGCAAAACAAGAGAAAATCAGCATCCCTTTAGTAATTTTGAGTTAGCCAAATGGGATTTTATAATACATAAAAGCTAAAGAGCTTCTTACCTTTGGCCAACTATAACTTCTATCTTTGATTACACTCTTTCCATATTGTTAATTATCCCCTATTATCGGAAGTTTCCTAATAATGTTTGTTAAAATTGAATTCTAGTTTTATAGATCTTTGTCTTTTGTTTTACTGGGCTTTTCACCATTGTCATGTTAAAAATTTTTTTAATTAAATTTATTAAGTAACATTTTTTAATAACATATAAATTTCAAGTGTACAACTTTATAATACATCTGTATACTCCATTGTGTGCTCACCACCCAAAGTCTAGTCTCCTTCCATCACCATATATTTGACCCCTTTTACCTTCTTTGTCTTTCCCCCACCCACCTTCTCCTCTGGTAACCATCATTCTGTGGTCTGTATCTATGAGTGTATGTGTTTTGTTTGTTTGTTGCTTTTTGTTTTATATCCCACATATAAGTGAAATCATACAGTTCTTGTCCTTTTCCATCTGACATTTCATTAGTATGGTACTCTCAAGATCCATCCATGTTGTCACAAATAGCAATATTTCATCTTTTTTGTGGAATAGTAATATTCCATTGTTTGTATGTACCACATCTTATTTATCCAATCATCCATCAAAGGACACTTAGGTTATTTCCATGTCTTGGTTATTGTAAATAATGCTGCATTGAGCATTAGGGTACATATATCTTTACAAATAAATGTTTTCAAATTTTTCAGGTAGATACCCAGAAGAGGTATTGCTGGGTCATACAGTAGCTCTAGTCTTAATTTTTTAAGGAACCTCCATACTGGTTTTCATAGTCACCACTGCCATTTTTAATTAGAGTACATTCAATTGTACACTTTACATTTCACTAACTGCCACTGAAGAAGCTGGTTTTGCATGTGTCTGTTTAATAGGAAAGAGTCCTGAACTGGGCACCATGAGACCTGGGCACTAGCTTCATCGTTGCCTTCATCCACTGTGTGCACTTGGCCTCTTTACTTCCTTTCTTCTCTGAGTTCCCTTCTTTGAAACACAAGGCAGGCTGAGAGATTTTAAGTTCTCTTCAGACCCAAATTCTAATATTCTTACCACATAACCTCTATGAATGCATTTATTTCTTTCATATTCCATTTCCATATATTCTCTTCAATGCTTCTGTGTAAATCCCCTTTCCCTAACCATTCTGCTTCCACTTCTTCATAAACTCCATTCCTCGATAGAAAACTAAAAGAAAGCGACCAAGTAATTTCTCACAGACACATATGGTTACCTTCACCTTGTAAACATGGAAACTTGACCATTCTCAAATCACACTTTAGTTTCTAAAATGAGAGTTATTTGTCCAACACTACGTAGCATCAAGCACTCATTCATTTGTTCATTCACTCATTCGCCAAATATGTATTGAACATGTCTGATATGCCACATGCGGTTCTCAGCACTAAAAATATCAGTAAGCAAACAAGACATATGGTAATTCTATTCTTAATTTTTTGAGGAACCTCCATACTGTTTTCCACAGTGACTGTATCAATTTATATTCCCATCAGCAGTGTATGAGTGTCCCTTTTTCCCCACAACCTCTCTAATACTTATTATTTGTTTTGTTGGTGCCAATAGTATTTCTGATAACCAAATTTATCTATTTAATAACATTGCTTCTCTCAAAGTATTATGCATGAAAATTTGAGAAAATTTCTCATCATCAGAAAAAGTCCAATTCCTCAAGGCCAAGCATGGTTCGTAGAAACCTAATAATGACTCCATAATTTCTGAAGAACTCTTTTGGGTAGTGGAAGCTCCTACATAAAGAGCCAAGCTTCCTCCCACTTCACGTTATTTTTAACCAAAACAAAAAGCAAACTAGAAATAAGATTGGAAATAATCTAGTCTAATATTCTTCCTCTTAATTTTAGAGGGTTTATTTCAAGCTTCCTTTTATTCTTACAGAAGTGGAATGGGGTGGCAGTGATGATACCATATATAAGAACTTAGCATTATATTTTAATATAGATAAATCACATTCAAAATAGAAAAACCTAATTAACTAAATATAAAACATGAAACTATAGAAAAGTAAAGAAAACAGTTCTAAATTTTCATCAAATATCTGGAGGGATACAAAAAATTCTAAATTGAGAAGTAATAGAAAAAATTATTTAAAAAGATGGATATGCCCACTTAAAAATTTTAAACTTCTGAATTTTGTAGAATGGAATATTATGTAACCATTTTTAAAAGTCACCTAGAAAGATAGCCATGATATCTTATTAAAAGGAAAGAAAACATGAGTTCATGTTTTCAAATACATACACATACATATAAACAGATATAGCTGTAGCTGATAATTCTAGGAAAAAAATGGAAAATACTTATTTCTGTAACCAAATTAAGGGTACCTATCAAAATCCTATAGCAAAAATCATACTTCATTTGAAACTGTAGATTTTCCATTAGAATCAAAAAGAGAATTCCTTCTATCATTGCTTCTGTTCAATAATGCATAAAAGGTTGTAACTTACGTATTAAGGCAAGAAAAATAATTGAGAAAAATAAATCTGGAAAAGGAAGAAACAAAAATGTCCTTATTTCTCAACAAAATTATTGCTTTTACATAAAATCTGAGAGTTTTGACAAACTTAAAACTATAGAAACATTCAACAAGATGTTTGAATACATTATCAACATGCAAAAATCCATAACATTTCTTTATGCCACAAATAAACATTAGAAAATGTAATAGAAAATAAGATTAAAACAGCAACAAAAACTGTAAAGTACCTGGGAAAAAATTAAACGAGAAATACAAGGTGCTCATGAAGAACACAAGAGATATAAATAAATGGACAGAAAGACATCAGTATCAATCATTGTCATTTATTCAATCTATAAGGTCCATGGAATCTGATTAAAAACCCCAACAGTTTTTAATGAACAATGATCTTAAAATTCATTTGGATGAAAAATGGACAAGAATAGCAAAAACAGTTTTAAAGAAGGACAGTGGTAAAGAGACTTGCATACCAGATATTAAGAGTCATTGTAAAGTGCTATGTTGTTGGAGGGATATAAAAATAGACTAATAAAACACAATAGCAAGCACTGAAATAGACAGATGCATACATGGAAATGTATTTTAGGATAATCCATGTGGGGAAAATAATGTTGAATTCCTACCACACCATACATAAAAATAAATTCCTAATTATTAAAATAAAATATTTCTAAACTTTGAGACTAAAATACAGAAGAAAATCTTTATAGTCTCAAAAAACACAAAATGTAAGGAAAAGGACAGATTAATCTAACCACATTAAAATTAAAATTAATTTTAATTTAAATGAAGTAGTATCTATAACATTATTAAAAATTTAAAATTATATGTTCAATAGAAGACATCATATTACAAAGATGGAAGAGAAGCCGTGGATTGAAAAAAGATACTTGTAATGCAGATCATAAAAAAAAAAATTCATAACCAGAATTTATAAGGGACTTAACACAAATCAACAAGAAAGAGACTAATAATCCAATAGAAAAATGAGCAAAAACTATTAAAGCACTTCAGAGAAGAAAAAACGAGTGTTTGATAAATATATGAAAACACACATAACCTACCTAATAGAAATAGGAATGCAAATTAATACCACAATTAAGTATCTTTTCACACTCATCAATTTTGTATTCAGGTTATCGTTACTTTGCAAGGGGCATGTTAACTAAATCTCATGTATGTCAGAACTGTGCAATTTGAGGACTGCCTGGATGTTAAAAAATCTGTTGGTCCAAGAGTCATTAAGGCAGTGGAACGATGGGAACCCTGATACATCACTGTTGGGACGTAAATCTGTTCCACTCACTGCACAGAGTAAATTGGCACCATCTAAAAAGTTAAAAACATTCATATCCTGTGATCAAGCAATCCTGCTCTTAGGTATATACACTAAGGAAATTCTAGTACATATGTCCACAAGAAATGTAAAAAATATTTATTGCCATATCATTCATAATGGCAGTAAAAACAAAAAAAAATTAAATATCCGCCAACTGGTAAATGAATAAATAAATCCCCCAATAGAATACTGTACAGTAGTTAAAATGCATAAACTATAGTTACATGTATAAAAATAGATAAATCTCAAAAGCAACATTAAGCAATAAAGGCTAGTTACAGAACGGCAGGCACTGTACAATGTGTTCCTTTATGTAAAGATTGAAAATGTGCAAAACAATATGCACATATTAAATTTACTTATGAGGGCTCAAGGTCACCTACCCAAAGGACAGACCTGGTATGAAAAACACAAAATTCAGAAGAGTAGTTACATCTGGGAAGGGAGAAAGGGAGGTCAGGGAGGTGGTGGGTGGTACAGAGGAGGCTTCAATTATATCGTAATGATATAGTCCTAAAAAAAAAAAAAAGTTAATGAGCCAAATGTAAAATTCTGATAAAGCTGTTTGACAGAAATATATGTATTTACATATTTATTCTTTGTATGTTTCCGTGTTTGAAATATATCAGCTTTTTAATGATATGGGCATGCATTCTAAAAATAATCTAGAAGGATAAACTGGAGTTATTTGTCCAAGAGGGATAGAAACTTGGCAACGTAGCTCAGAGATGAGAGTGACATTTTACTGAATACTTTTGGAACTTTTGTATGTTCAAATCATGTGAATGTCATTACCTATTTAAAACATTTAATAAACAAACAAAACAGAAACAAACTCAGATACAGAGAACAAACCGATGGTTGCCAGATGGGAGTGGGGTTGAGGGCTGAGTGAAAAAGGGGAAGGGATTAAGAAGTACAATCAGCAGTTACAAAATAGGAATGTAAAGTACAGCATAGATTCGGAATATAGTCGATAACATTGTAATAACTATGTATGGTGCCAGGTGGGTACTAGACTTATCAGGGGGAATCACTCTGTAGATTATATAAATATCTGATCACTATGTTGTATACCTGAAACTAATATAATATTGAATGTTAACTGTAATTGAAATTTTTTTATTTTAATAAATAAATAAATTTTTAAAACATTTAATACATTGTTTTAAAAGGGCTTGGACACAATAGAGACAGAAAGCAGATTAGTGGTTGCCTTAGGGTAAGGACAGGGATTGACTATAAATGGGCATTAAAAATATTTTGGGGATGATGGAAATATTCTACAACTGAATTGAAGTGATCGTTGCATGACTGTAAATTTACTAAATATAATTAAATTGTACACTTAAACTAGGTGAGATTTATATTTGTGGATTTTTACCTCAATAATGCTGTTAAAAAGATTGAAAGAGGAAAAAAAGGCATGGACTAAAGTTCATATGATTTAGTCCAGTAATTCTGTTTTTGGCAAGCTATCCTACAAAATAGTGCAATTTATGGGAGAGAGAAGAGACTAGGAGATTCCATGAAATTTGGGATATTTTTATGGAGAAATAAAAAATTTTTGAAAAACAAAACTAATACAGAAACCTGTATTAAATGCTAGAGCATTGGCCTGGGCAAAGTCACATATCACCTGTCACTCAGCAGAGGAGCTACTCTTTGGCCCAGTTCCCTGATAAGAAATAATCTGTTCTTAAAGTGTTCATAGAATATCAGAGAAAAAGCACATGTATATAGTCTACTCTAATGCAGTACTGACCAAAATGCTGTGAAAGTGACATTTCTTACCATATCAGGGCTATTTTTTTAATTCCGCTATTGCTTTTTCAGGTTTTCAGATACATAGAGTGTTTCAGCATTTTTAACATAGTATAGCAAGATATAAATATAAATAAAATGTATTAGCATAGTGTGCTTGCCTCATATGGCCCCACTCTGTCTCATGAAAGACTCGCTTACAATTTACTCTTTTCCTTTACTTGCCTGGTATTCATACAGTCTGGTCATTATGTAAATACTCTTCATCATTACAAAATAAACAAATTTAGAAATTGCCAGTACGTTACTGCTGACACATTCTTGAAATAAAGATATATGTATTTATTTTATTTTATTTATGGCAAAGCCTTTGCTTATCTGACCTTAAACTACCTCTGCCTTTTATTTTTTTTTTTTTTTTTTTTGCACTGGGGCTCAATTCCAACTCAGTGTCCAGTTTCTATGGAGAGAGGAGAAAACAAAGAAGTGTGGTGACCTGGCTAGACTCCCTCTAAGGAATTCTTTACATCACCTGCACCATCAACAGGAGTTGCTCGTTTGGTTTGCAATTCAGCCTTTTCTTCAGGGTGAAAGAGGAGATGTGTTTATCACTTTAATTACCATTATAAGAAGGAAAATTATAGAATTGTAATAGTTCTTCTTTGGGGGAACAGTCTACCCCTATGAAGATTTTGGGGGTACGCCTGAAAACTGACTAGTAAAGAGAAATTTAAAACTGATTGAAATTTTTATAGCACTTAGTTATTTGTAAACAATACAAAGAATTGCCTCCTCTTGTGTATGGTCCCTTTTACCTATACAATGAATGGCTTGAACTGAGTCTCCAGTTTTCGTTCCTCCTGAAATTAATACATTTCAAAATACCTAGACACTCATTATCTCATTTAAGCTTCACATTCAGCCAGTGAGATTTTTATCTAGCAAAGGACTTATGTGAAAAGAATTGTAGTGTTTCTTATTTATTCTTATTTAGGTTCAAGAGAAATCTACTCAATTACAGAATAATTTGTTTGCTCTTAAATGACAGTATTAGTACTTGTTTTAATTCAATTTTCCTAGAGATTTGTCAAAACTAAAATTTTAAGCACATAAAAGCAAATGCATCTTGTTTCTTTTATCATGAAATCCAATATATGTTTCAAATTCACTAATTGGGGTTGCGAGATTTTTTCTCAACATTTAGCTGCTGTTTTTAAATTAATCCCTTTATTTCGTGTGAGGAAAGAAACCCTGAGGTTTAAGAATCCCCTTGTGTGGTCCTTTTGCTCTGTCCCCAAATGACACCTACTAATTCAGACTAGAGATGTTAACCAGCCTCTCCGGCCCCGACCCAGTTGTTCCTAATGCTTGGTTAGGCTCCTGGATTGTACTTATTTGGGGACACTGTATTTCTATTTCTTTGCTTTGGTCCCAGATTTCTGTTCCTATTTCAGGTAATGGGGAGAGTGCCAACAATTTCCATTAATAAAACAGAAGGCTGCCACATATACCTCAGTGAATATGCATTAGACTGTGAGATAGTGAGTGCCAAGTCATCTGAAATGAATATACTTATCCCTCAGGATGGCGATTATGTAAGTACCTTTTAAAAGACTGTAAGAATTTTTCTTGAGCCTTCATTATGAACATTCTTAGAGCTCGATTAATCAGCTACCAATCTATGAGTTTCATTTGTAGAACAATTCACAGGCAGGAGAGGCATTCAGAGTTGCCTTTACATATCTTCTGCCCTATTAGTTTCTTGACTATGCTTTCTCCTGGATTAGTGATTCTCGAGGCAGTTTACTAATCATCATTACCTTAATAGGCTAGCTTTTATCAAATAGTACACTGTGCATCTGAGTTCATATTAGTTAGGACTAGATATTTTCCTTTGCTATGGTGGAGGCAACCAGAAAAGAGAGAGAAATGCTTTGTGGAAAATGAGGGTGAGCGATAATAAGTAGACCTATTTTGTATGTATTCTTACGTTAGAGATACTCAAACTCAGTGTAAGAATCTACTGGGAAGCTTGATGAAAATGTGAGCTTCCAGAGTCTGCACCTAGAGGTGGGATTCAGGAGGCTTGGAGCAGGGTCTGGGAATCTGTATTTTAATAGGCCAACACTCCGTGCAGTGACCCTTCCAAGAAACACTAGCCTTAGGGATTTTGCCACCATTTATCTTCTTTGCCTCCTGTCCCCAACAAAGCAGCTTCTAACAGAAGCATGCAGATACCTTCACACACTGAAAAAGAAGTGTCAATAAATACATCCTCTGCATCACACAGTGTGGTGGGCCTGCCAGTCATTGCTATTTGGAAGCAAGTTATTGCTTCCTACTAGTTATTGCTTCTTTGACATATGGAAATAAATCCAGAAATCATTTCCTCTGATTCAAACTGTGCAAGGGACCAGTAAACCAGGAAGGATGGGAGATAACCTTAGCAGGAACACCTTTAGAAAAGGAGCCTTCATCAGCCTGTGGGTCAATCACTAACTGTCTACACAGTTAGCCAGCATTCAGGTTAATCTCTGTAGACAGATCACATGACTGTTCTCTTGTTCTCCTTCCTTGCGGGACATTTGGTCCTGTCCAAATGTCCAGGAGACATTTGGTCCATAGTTAATAAAAATTCCACTCTTCTGCAAGATTCAAACCCCAACCCACCTCTTTAACCCCGTGTACCATTACCAGCCAGGCTACCAAGGCAAGAAGGGCAATTACTGGCAATAGAGCCACAACGCAATTACTGAATCAATAAAACATGGTAGTACTCTTTGTATATTAATCCTGTAACCCAAAAGTAGAAATAAACATTATGGGCTGTTTGAACCTGGAGACATTTTCTAAGCTTGGACCTTTTGGACAGGACCAAATATCAAGGACCTTTGGACGTGGACCAAAAGTCTCAGTGGATGTTTTGAACAGGACCAAATGCCCACTAATATCCCCTTTCCCCACCTCTCAGTAAATTCTTCAGCACTACCCAGACACATGCTACATATTGAAGCCTAGAATTCATCATTTGAGTCTGACAAACAAAACTGCCAGCATTGGCCCATGCTTCACTAGTAGGTATATGGCCAGCCTGACCCTGAGCTAAAGAGTCTCTTCTCACGTTCTCCACCTAAAACAAACTGCTGAAGTGCTAAAGCCAATACAAAACAACTGCAGAGAGGGGAGCCAAAAATTAGGGTGAGCTCTGGCCTTTGCGGCTGTTTAAGCTGAAGGCTCAGCTACTTGGGAACTGGATCTAAGAAAAGCAATGGGGTTTGGTGAGCACTGCAGACTAATTAAGCTATAATCCCTGGGCATAGTACCCAGACATCTGTTCTTGTTAAAGATTCCTACGTGATTCCAGTGTGGAGTTAAGAGTGAGATCCACTTACCTAATGGATGAGTATTGGTCAGAACCTGAGCCTGAAAGAGTAAAGTCTTCCTTCTGTACATAAATCATCTTGTACCCAGTCCTAGGCCCTGTTCGCACATTTTCCAGTTGGAGGCAATAGGGAGCAATACTGAGGTCCTGCTGTGAGCATTGTCATCTGGAAATGGATGGTAGGGTTGATTCATCTCCAAAGAAATCAGTCCCCAAAGAAGATATGCCATCATATTCCTATCACTTTACTCCAAAAAAGATTTGGAACAGCTGTAGTGCAGTTACTATCAAAGAGATGCTTCAGTATGGAGCATTCTCTACCTGGCCTTGTTTACTCATCAAGAAGAGCCCCAGAAAAGATACCGTCTACACAGACACACACACGCGCACACACGCACATACAGAGATGTTAAGACTATGGCTCCTTTGCTTCATCTTAAGACATTGCGTTGCGGATTTCACTCAAGGAGAATTCATCACACATTATAGAAAGGACTTTCTCTTTAAATAATGGCTTCTTCCAAAAGAAGCAGTTGGATCCTACATCTAGGAAATATCACATCTACCAATGGTGAGCATAGGCATCAACTTATCAAACAGTCGGGGTTTTAGCAGCACTGTGTGTAGAGGAAGTCCAGGGAGACCACAGAAGTCGGAGCCAAGGTGACTGCTCCTCATCTTCCTTTGATTCTCTTCTGAAATGACTGTAGACTCACTCTCAAGGGAAAGGAAGGATTCCAAACTACTTTTATTTTGGCTATTCTGCATGTGTGTGTGTGTGGAGGGTGTATGTATAGTGTGTGGTATATGTGTGTGGTGCATGTGCGTGTATTTCCCAATGGGAAGAGTAGGGTGGCAGGATGAATGGTGACAAATTTATATATAACCCGAGGTACATTTTTATATTTCATCAACAAGTAGACAGATAACACCAGCATAAAGCCTTTCTACTCAGTGTGACTGGGGACCAGCAAACTCAGCATCCTCTGGGAACTTGTTGGAAATGTAGATTGTCAATATCTTTCCCACATCTACTGAATCCGAATCTGCATTTTAACAAGATCTCCAGTCAATTTCTGTGCATGTTTAAGTTTGGTGGAAAGTTGTGAGTTAGAGAGGCTGTCTAAGTTTGAACTCTGGCTGCTCGGCTTACTGGTAATATCATTTTGGACCAGTTGCTTAACCTCTGTTTTCTGTAGGTGGCATCTCAATTAATATCTAGCTCATAGGGATGTGGGAAATTAACAGAGTTCACATATATCCAGTGCTTTAAAAAATACCTGATTCTTAATAAGTTCTAGCTTTAATGCTGAGATTGACAGTCACAGAACTAACATATCACTATGCACATATCTCCATGTGGCACAGAAGTCCTCTCCATGATATAGGTTTGAGTTCTGTCTTTCCCATCATGTGACACTGATCAGCCTTCCATCTCTTTGCCAAAGGAAGCCTCGGTATAAATAACTTTGTTACTCTTGCCTTTTTCCAGAGAGAATTTCCTGTTCCTGAACAGTTCAAGACAGCATGGGATGGATCCAAGTTGGTCACTGAACCTGCAGAAATCATGGGCTAACCTCCAGAGAGACCGAACCCCCTGATCTGAACCCCCCCATCAAAAAAAAAAAAAAAAAAAACAGCATTAAAGACCTAGAAGTTGCAGTAACATCTACTGCTTTAGTTTTGGCCTCCAACAATTCTGTGCTATAGAAACAATCATTTCTGGCACGCCTTCATGGGCATTTTGAAGTATTTAGCATTTCTTCATGATTTGCCTTTGTGTGTGATTTGCGTTCCACATGATGACTTGTGAGCATTGCACATATAAAGGGAAAAAAATTATATTCCCCTCATATCATTAACACAGTAACTGATAGGTAAAAATATTGCATGATTCACTTTTGCACTTATGTTTAATTGCTAGCTGAGAAATAAAACCTTTGAGAATCTAACATGTACATTTTTACCTTTTAGACAATTTCAATATGATGGAATAGTATGCTCTGAAAAATCTATTAATTTTTTCTTATTACCACATGTTCACCTTTATCAGTTTGATACACTGTCAGAATGAATACATATTTCAACCCATATTTTTACAAAACAAAATTCCATACTAAGGACCGTATTTAGTTTCTCAGTCCTTGGAAGACTTGTTTTCTTTACAGTTACTAAAAACCAAAAGTAAATTCTAATGAGTTCTCGAAAATATTTTTCTGCTATGTCATGTAAAAAACTTTTACTTTTCTGCCTAAAGATTTTCATGCCAAAAGATTGGTGGGATGAAACAGATATAATATCTCACAATTTTACTCTAAGATCAAGCTCGGTTTTTGTTTTCCAACTTCGAACCTATTAAATATGCCTTGTAAGTGATGTCTTTAATGTTTTATTATAGACTACTTTCTTTTCCACTGGCCAGACTTGTTGACCAGGCTCAAAAGTAAACATGAAAAAGCCATAGCTGTATTACTTCTTCCAAAACCTAAAGAACTGTTTGTTGGGTTGGCTTGCTGCTCCTATTTTGTATTATGCAACATAACCGTAACTATGATACTCCTGTGTATCTTTTTAGTACATAGTGCTGAAGAAGCTGCAACTTCTTGGATCATATGTATTGAATTATAGTATAATGCTTGCAGACCCAATTCAAGCATATATATTGTGCCTATCACAGCCTTTGGAATACATCATTTCCGTTTTTTAATATCTTCTATATCCATATAGGATTCAAATAACTAATGCTCATGTACCAAGGTTTTGCTATAAAAGTTTTTGTCTGTATGAAAACTGTTGTGGCTTTAGTAAATATTCTTTTTTCAACTCTAAACTTATTCTGAAATAAATTAAAATTCTAATTGTTTAAATGTTGTGATGAATTCTGAGTGTTAAAGTTATTTTTTTTTCCTGCTTTGATTTGCCCCTTGATCATTTGTCAGATTTAGAAAAGACAGCTGAGAGAATGTATCCAGCATGCCATCATCTTCCCTGAAGAATGGCTTCTCCGAAATAGATTTCACATAAAACCTTTTGCAGTGGAATGACTATCAGTCAGAAAATTCTAGAGTCCAGTTTTATAATTCAAGGTCTCCTCACTGAGAAAATTCCCTTTCTAGATCTTAGTTAATGTAAACATCCCAGAAAATAAATTTAGTTTATAAGTATGATATAGTATTATATATACTATATATTGTTAATGTATAATAAATTTATAATAAATTTATGAATAAACTTCTAGAGGAAAAAAATTGAGAAGAAAAACTTTAAAAAGGGCATGCTACATATCCATTATATTGTAATAATTTTATATTGAAAAATAAATCCATCCAATATTCTTAGACCCTCTGTCAACTGGCCTTAGACTTAGCATCAGCCTTTCAAGAGCTTCATCACAGATTCTGAAAATCTAGACTTGAGTTTCAATTATTTGCCAGCCCTGGTGCCCTAAGTCACCTATTGGCTTTTTGAGAGGGTTGAATTGTCGGGAAAGGAAAAAATAAAACTCTGGCAATGTATAGGAAAACAATTACCAAAGACAATGCTGCATTTTTAATATGCTTTTTTCTTGCATGTTGTTGAATTCTAATGTTACCAATGCTATCACCTAATATTATCAAAGGGATAAGAAATCCATATTTAGCAGAATTGCATATCATGTAAATCACAAAAAAAATCAAAATGAAAATAAGTCAGTAAAAAAGTAAGTGCAAGGGTCTCCTGTATCTCTCTACTTTGTAATATTACAAATGCATTATATTTAGGATCAGAATGATAAAATAATCCATAAGAGTCTTTGTTGTTTTTGAAAATCCTTTTTTTGATAATACTGTCTCCTTTAGATAATCTATTTCTTCCTGATAGTCTTCCTTTCACAGCAAGTCTTCCTTACCTACTCTCTTTCAAAGTGCATAGTCAGTACTAACCACTTCTCCTTGTCCATGGAAATTCTTTCTAGAACTGGTAGGAATTACATACAGTTTTTGTCATTCATTCTTTCATTCATTGAAAATGTCCACTTCAACTTCTTAGAATCTAAATGAGTTTATCTAAGAAAACTCCTCATTTTAAAGATGAAAAAGGTGAGGTCCAGGGACATTAGCAATTTGCTTGACATTAGACAAGCAATCAGTTAGAGGTAAAGCAAGGACTAGAACACACATACACACCTTTTTATAACTACTGTAATTTGGCTGCTAGTCTAACCATGTTTCTGAAACTCAAATGGCTTTATCTCATTACTCACTCATCAAGATTCTTGACATTGTCCCTGCCTTTTTAATTAAACTCCCTTGACTTTGAGACACAATAAACTCCTCCGGCTCCTCTCTCTTCTACCTTTTTCTCCCCTGTCAAATACTCATTTGTCTCCCTTAACTTCACCTAATGCCTCTATGTAGATGACTCCCAAATTGACATCCCCAACCCAAATCCATCTCCTCAAATTCTTGACTCCAAGTGTCCACAGAGTAATTCTACCTGTCCCAACTTCATTCAACATGGCTAAAGTTAATGCACGTTTCCCACACAATCCATATATTCCTCATCTGCCTTTCTAGTTCAAGTCGATTCTCATCACAGAATTAACAACAGCCATTTCCTGTGACAGGAAACACAGAAAGAGAAGCAGATCTGGAGGAAACCATGATTCAGTTGTGAACATAAGTTTACCTCAGGGTATCTCTGTGACGGTAGAAATGGAGAGTAGGCAGTTGGATATGGGTCTGAAGTCTTTTCCATTGTCTATGATACCATATCTTTAGGAATCATTTCATAAGTTTAATATTCCAAAAATGACTTTCATTAAACATGTTCCTTTCAAAAAAAAGTATTTTAAACCACTGGCACTTTCTGCACCAGTTCAGATACAGATGCAATTTTAAGGGCTTAATTGTTTCGACTGACACAAGCTGATTTAACAGTCTTTCAAAGTTTTCTTTTGGAAGTTTAACCATTTCGATGTTTCTGTACATGTGGAAAGTAAGCCATCTGAAATTAACCAATGATAATTCATCTAGTTTTTTCCAAATGGTTTTTGTTCCTCTATTGTTTGTTTAATAACTTGGCAGAGAATATGCAACTAACAAGGATACTATTTGTCTATCAATAGAAAATTTTCTTCAGGGTTCCCTCCAGTACAATGTATCATTTGATATTTAAAGATAATTTTTGTTTAAAGCTACAACTTTGAATATTTGAGTTCTAAGTCCACTTTATTTCAATACCTTGCTTTTTAGGACCATCACAGTAAAAAAAAAAAAATCATACTGACACAAAGATCCAAATGAAAGGAAAGCATCATTGACCATACTTATTTTAATTAAATTTTAATTTCATTAAAATTCAGTTAGTAATTTCCCATGATATCAACAATTCATCTTGGAAACTAACCAGAAAGTGTGCATTTAATTTTTTTTGTTATTTTTAATAACTCTATATCCTCATTTCTTTAACTCATAGGTCAATAAACTGATAACGGGAAGTCTCCCCATGAACATAATAGTTCTATAGATTTTTTTGGAAAGAGTGAGATTTGTTTGGGAAGACTTTTTTTTCCCCTGCTCCTTGTCCCTCTGGGGCATAATCATGCCCACACATAACAAATGATGCACATCCCCCTAGCAGGGGGGCAGCTAATGACACACATTCCCCAGCTGCCTGCCCTGCATGTAGCTGATATTACAACACTCCCTGTTGTGTGTATTCTTCTTCAGTTTAAAAGCTATAGAGAAAATATCACAGTTAGGCAGATGCAGACTGTCAGTTCTAAGAGAGTGAATGCCTTCTGCAAGCAAGCATGATAAAATCTATGCTTCTTGATGGATATTTAAAGACATTGTCCTGTAGCATTACTCAAAGATGTACAGAAGTCCAGAGAAATATTGTACATGAGCCACATATGATATGTATCTTCAGGAAAAAGTTATATATATTTTTAGTATCCGGAATAGAGAAAGTTGGATGAAATAACCAAGAAATTTCCTCCACCATTATGAATCTCTCTTCTTTAGCTCTGATTGCAATGGCAAATCGAAACAGATTTTGATATTTATCTGACAAATTTAAGCAAAGAGAAATTAATTATATATGCCTATTGAAAAATAAATTGTACTTTTTGGGTGGCTCCATAGTGTAGTAGTTAGCACATCTGCTTTATATGCAGAAGGTCCTGGGTTCACACCCCAGGTGGAGCCACAGACCATACCCCAGGTGCACCAGGCCCTGGATACTCCCCACAAGCGTGTGAGAAGAGACGCCCCGCCCTCAGAGATCCAGTTCTTAAGGTGAAATGGCAACATCCATAGATCAGGGGTGGAAGTGTGAGGGGGGAGGGGTTTAAAGAGGGGGAAAATAAAAGAAAAAGAAATTGTATTTCTTTTGGAAATCTAAGTTATCCAAATTCACTAAGTAAGTGATCAACACTTTCCTGTATGCTCAGTCACCATTGATGTGCAAGTGTCTGAGGAATAAAGAAGGAATATTGATTGTAATGTAAGCCCATTCAGTGGATGTGGAATTCAGGGAATAATGTCCCATCATTAACAACTAAAATCTGGTTCTCAAGAGAGTTATCAAAATGTTCTGTCATATGTTAGCATCTAAAATAATTACAGCAGCAATATGGTCTACATTCTACAGGCTGCTTCTACCAACTGGCTAGACAACTATTTTCTCAAATTAAATTAACTCCATACTCTAGTTTTCAGAAATAAGTCTCTCTTCAACAACTCATCAGATAGACATATTTTCAAAGAGCTTATCTTCATGGAACAAAAGCTCATACTTCATTAACATTTCAAAAAAGTAAAGTAGGTCTTGCATTAATTAAAGTTTTGGCATGGGAGTCAGAAGATCTGGTTTCCATTTGGATCTGCCTCCAACCAGAGAGAGGCATGTCCATTTGACAAATGCCTGTGATACATTTAAAAATATGTAATTCTTAAAAAATGAGATCAGTGTGTTAAAAATATTTTTCAAATATAATTAAATAAATATACAACAAAACCGCCTGTGGCAGAGTCTAGCTGTGCACCAAAATATTTTTTCTTTCCTTAGTAGACTGTATTTTTCAGCCTCCCTTGCAGTTCGATGCCATGTGACTAGATTCTCCTTGAAGGAATGTGAGTGTTAAGTATTGAAAATCCCACATCAAGATTCAGTCTTTTAAGAGAGCATGTTTTCTGTATGTTCCCTTTCCTTTTCACCAGCCAGTTCCTCAACATGGCAACCAGCCTCAATCATGCAGATGACAATGTGCTCTGGTTATGCAAGAATAACAAGTTAGCCTTGGTCCCGGAGTCACACACACTGACTGACCTGAACCTGCCCTCAGGAGTTATGTGAGAAATAAACTTATATTGTGCTTATACTATTACATATTTGGATTTATCTATCAGAGAAGTTTAGCCTTCTGAAACTAAGGAACCCTCCAATTTACCAATTCACTCACCAGAAACACCTTCAACAAATTTGGAAAGATGAATAAATACATTAAGTAAAATGAGCCTGTATCATAAAATAGATTGTAAGAACATTATTATTAAAATGTATATCAATTAAAAGAACTATATGTTGTTAGTATATAAAGTTATATATTTGATGAGAGACAGTTTGGCATAGTGGTTGAGAGAATGATCATAGTTTTATCACTTACTGGCAGCATAATTTTGGGGGAAAAAAAATCACCTAACTTCTCTACACGTCAATTTGTTCATCCCTAATATAGATACTGTAATAATAGTACTTACTCATGGAGTGTTTTGAAGACTAAATTAATTAATATACTATAGCACATAATAAAGGTTAAAAAGCATCAGTTACTATCATTATCATCATTACAACATAGAGAAAACTATGGAAAGATGTACTCTAAAATGGCAACATTGGCTATCTTTGGAGTATGGGCTTGGAGGAAAGGACCTTTCCCCTTTATTCTTTACCATTTGAATTTGTCAGGATAAGCATTATAAGCATTTGATTATCAAAATTCCCATATTTCTTTGTGATTATTAAACATCCAATAATTTTTAAAACACATTCAGAAAAAGATAGTTACCTTTTATTTCATCTATTTTTGTCTGCTTCAGATATCAGGTTTCTGTTTCAAAAGAGTACACATAAAGAAAATGTTTTATAATAAACTTGAAAATGTATAATCTAAAAGGAAAATCAAATAATATTGTGTAATTGCTTATTTAAAAAAAAAAAAGTAGTAAAAGCAGCATACCAGCACAACTGCTTAGAACTTAGCAACATCCAATGAACAAATTAAACATTTTTTAAATACTTCCATGTGATTGCTACTGAGGATACAGGGGGCAAGAGTCACGGTTTCTGTCTTGAGGAAAAGTATAGGTTGAAGAATTATTTAGGGAAACTTAAGCTTTCTTGGTAATTTCCAAAAAGTTATAAAAAATAAACATATACCTTCTAAAACATTGGGAAAACAAAACAAAAAAGTTATATACCTAAAGTACAGAAAATAAAAGGAAGAATAAGACAGGAAAAATAGAGAAAGATAAAAAATAAGACCGAAGATATCATAAAAATAGGTACAAATATGATAAATTATACCATGAGACTACAGACATTCAACTCAACAAGTATATACAGTGATCCCCCTTATCCACGGTTTCATTTTTGTGGTTTCTGTTACCCACAGTAACCTGTGGTCTGAAAATATTAAATGGAAAGTTACAAAAATAAATAATTCACAAGTTTTCAATTGTGCACTGTTCTGAGTAGTGTGATGAAATCTCACACTGTCTCTTGTTATCTCGCTCAGGATGTAAATCATCCCTTTATCCACACTGTACTACAGTACATTACAATAGGCTATTTTGAGAGAGAGAGAGACCACATTCAGATAACTTTTATTACAGTATAGTTACAATTGTTCTGTTAGTAATTATTGTTGTTAATCTCTCACTGTGCCTAATTTATGAATTAAACTTTATCATAGGTATGTATGTATAATAAAAAACATAATATATATAGGGCCTGGTAGTGTCCATGGTTTCAGGCATCCACTGGGGGTCTTGGAACACATCCACATACATAAGGGGGGATCACTGTATACTGTTTTTTAAAGCCACATCTAAAACAAAGCATCTCAAAATGTTAGAAGTAAAAGGATTGGCAAAGAGATATTAAATAAAAGCAAACAATAAGAAAGCAGAAGTTACAATACTAATAATATAAAGTACTATAAAATTCAAAGTAAATATATTAAATAGAAAATTGATGTTTATAATAATGACAGATACAACTCACACTGAAAATTTAACTCTCAGAAGTTTTTATGTGTTTGTATATTGGTTCTATTACTGCGTAACACATTATCACAAACTTAGTGGTTTAAAACAATGCCCATTTATTATCCCTTAACATCTGTAGTCAGAAGTCTGGGCACGATGCAGTTGAGTTCTCTGGTCAGGGTCTCACAAGACTAAAATCAAATCAGGATGCCATGGAGCTATGTTCTCATGTAGAGCTCATCTAGGGCTTAGAGTCCTCTTCCAAGCTCCTACAGACAATTAGCAGAATTCAGTTCTTTGATGTGGTAGGAATGAAGTCTCTGTTTTTTTATTGGATATTGGCTGGGGATTGCTCTTAGCTTCTAGAATGCACCCTCAAGTCCTCACCTCATGGTCCCTTCCATAGGAAGAGCACAACATGGCTATTTCCTTCTTCAAGGCCAGCATGAGGATCTCCCTCACTTCCAACCTCTCAGACCTCTTCTATCTCTGACCTTTAAACTCTCATTTAAAAGGGTCACATGATTTGGTCAGGCCCACTCAGATGATCTATTTTTTGATTAACTTAAAGTTGACTGATCAGGGACCTTAATATCTGCAAAATCCCTTCACCTTTGCCTTATAATGGGAAGGATAGCCCATCTATTCAAAGATCCCACACTAAAAAGGAGAGCTTATACACAGCATGTATACCAGGGGCCAAGAATTTTGGAGACCATCTTAGAATTCTGCCTGCCACAGTATTGAATTGTTTTTCATAAAAATACATTGGGTGATAACTGTTAAAAATGCAAAAAGATGAGTTTTAAAAAATATAATAGAGTGCTCTAATATATATTTCTGTCTTGGACATATCGAATTAGGCAAAATACATTCGACTGATATAAAAATCTAATTATATCACTAACAAGATTAATTTGAAAGATTAAAACGTTAAAAATGGACTTAATCCTATATTAGGGTAAAATGGAAATCTTAGAGTCTGAAAAGTAAATATTACATGTGTCAGTCTCTGAATATAAGGCAATAAAGCTAAAATAACAAAGATTTAGCGAAGTAATCCAACTACTTAAAAAGTTTAATGACTCTCCTAAATAATTGTTGAATCAAAGAGAAAGCAATATTGTAATAACAAATTAGCAACAACAGAAGCACTATGTATAAAAGATAACAGAAAAATAATCATTTTAGCCAAAAAGTTAGGAAAAGGAAACAAAATATATCAAAGGAATATTAGAGAAATATATTAATAAAGCAAACATTAAAGAATCATAAAAAATAAAGTTATTTTTTTATGTTTGAAAAAGCAAATGAGAATGTAGACAGATGGAGTGCAAAGATATTTCTCTGTGGTTTGAATTTCTTATTATAAGTATATTTTACTTTTGCAATTAAAAATAGATGATAGGTAGGACAACAAAGAACATTTTTGTTTTTTGCAGATTAACTAGAAAGTGCCAACTGTACTGACTATTTTTTCAATATCTCATAGAACATACTTAAAAATTAATCATATAATAGTTCAAAATTAATATCTCAAATTCCAAGATACAAAACATACACAGGCATTGTTTCTGAGTTCAAGATAGTGAAGTTAACGAATAAGAATTTTTAAAAAATAAGAGATTAACCATTTGATGAGTAGTTCTTTGATTTTTAAATTTCTTCAGTGGTTATAAATGTCTTTAGGTTTGTGTTTTCTTCTCAAATCAATTTTGGCAATTTATATTTTTCTAATAAATAATATATTTCTTCTGGATTTTTTAGTTTGTCAGAATGAAGTCGAACATCATATTATTTTTTAAGTTGTTTTAGTATTTCATATAATATGTTCTTTCTCATTCTTAATGTCTATAGCTGTAATTTCTCCCTTTTTTCCTGATTAACATTGCTGGAATTTTATGTAGCATATTGTTTTTTCTTCAAAGAACTAGTTATCAAATTTATTGACAAAATTGTACTATCATTCTGCTTTCTACTCTTCTAATTTTTGATGGCTATCTCATTTATTCTTATTGTTTTAGATTTACAAATAATCCTGCAGGAAATATGCTGGACTTGCCTCTTTATACTCTAGTGCTCATATTTCTGAAAGGTAGATTCTTCAAAGGGGGATTAGTCACAAGGCTCCGATATTTTAAATGTTGGCAGATCTACCAAATTGTCCTTCAAAAAAGTTGTGCACTTACACTTGCACAAACTGTATGAGTGAACCTATTTCACCATACCTAATCAACACTGGATGCCATGAGTTTTAGTAAATTCTCCAGTCCAAAAAGCAAAAACATGATATGGCCTATAAAACTGTACATAAAATTGATTGAGGGTGCAGGTAAGTTATCACAGTTGGTTAGTAAGATTAAAATGAGCCAGGGTATTAAATTTAGAAAATAGTGTACAGGTCAAAAAAACTCCATGACAAGAGAAGAAACCAGGAGAATTGTGGGATTTCCTTTCATTCTTTTGACCACAGAGAAAGGGAAGCCAAGAACAAAATGGAATTTGATGAAGTTGACCTGAAGTTTCAGCTAATGTCCTACATGTTTGCAACTCCACGCTGGCCTGGCAGTGGATTTCCACTTTATGATAATGATACCATAATGGGTGAAAATCATGAAAATAAAGTAAATAATCATGGGGAGAGAGAGTAGCATTCAGACTAGCTGACTCTTTCTTGGAGGGAGTTTAGAAAGAAGTTTGGGACGAGTGGTGCTGCAGCCAAGGATGAAATTCTAAGGGGAGAATTTGAGTTAAGCATACAAGGGCTAAGCTGGCCTGGGTGCCTAAGAGGTAGCTTCTAGCGCTAATAAATAAAGCAGCAGCAGGCAAAGGCAAATTGGTGTTTTTCTCATCCATTTGTACCAACACTTTATATCTGATAAATATTTGTCCAGTCTTTCATATTTGTCCTTTGTCCTTTTTTTATTGCTGACTGGGTCAAAACCAAACTCATCCTCCCTCCCTTGACCGTTCTTGTGCATTGTAACACTAACCGTTGACCAGGGCTCTCTATTCTCAGCTTCCTTCCTCTCTTATGTCATAATCATTTTCTTCATAAATCTTTATTTTCAGCTTTTTATCTCAAGCTACTCATACCTAAAAAGCTTTCGCTTCACCCTCAATTCTCATATTTCACAAGTAAAATCTAATCTTAACCTAAAAGAGCCTTTCCTTTTACCACAATTTCATGGGCACTATATATATATATATATATATATATATATATATATATATATATATATATATATACGTATGTATAATTTGGAGCTAGTCAACAGTCATGGTTTCTGTTAGTATAAAACAGAGCAGACTAGATCGATTTTTTCTTTTTAAGGTCCTTAGGTTCTGATATTGGATTTGGAGAGTGTGGTGGAGTTCTTAGCTTTGGAAATTCCTCCACCTACTGGCTGCCTAAAATTCACTGACATAATAAGGTTCACTTGTTTTATGAATTCTGCCCATTTTTAAAAATAACACGTGCCTCTTGTAAACGCCGATACATTTATAAATCACTTTGAATTCCCCAAATCAGAAATTCTATTGTAAAGAAAATATATTCTTATAATACATTTAAAAGCAGATGATAACTTTCTTAATGCTTTCTAACAACCACTGGAGGGCAGAAAAGCATCACATAGCAATTCACTCCACATTTGGCTAGAGAAGGAAAAGATGCTTTATGTGTATTTCTTAGAGTACTGAAATCAAATTATTTTTAAATTTACTTTTTTATTTGGTACATTGGACATGTTTTCAGAAGAAACCTCTGGTGGTGATTTTATTTTTTTTTCAAATTGTTTTCTCTCAATGCATCAAATCAGAAAGACCTTTATTCTAAAGTAGATACTTTAAAGAGCAATTTGCCATCCTGGGGTGAATTTGTCATATTTTTTAGTAAGAATAGTTGAAATATGTTGATAAACTAAACTAAAAATTAGAGAAATCAATACTAAAACAACAGATTCTTGGCTGCCCAATTTTCGGAAACTCTCTTTACAGATGTCCAAAACATGGAAGTCAAACATGGTTAAAGATAAATAGCTACTTCCCTAACAGCTTCTTTTCCAAAACTCCTTGGTGATTAGAATGCAATTATTACCTTCACTTCCTTGCTTTTCCTTCCCTCTTCAATCGGCCTTTCACCCTTCACCCCATGAAGCTATGCAGGCAAAGCTATCAGTAACCTCTTAATGACTGAATCCAGTTAAGGTCCTTTAGTTGGAAGGATCATAACTCAGCGCTTGCTAACTTTAACTTAAGTGGGATTTTTTGGAAGGATATCACAGCCTCTGAACTTGAAGAAGTGTAGATAGCAAGAGATAATTAACAGTCTTAGGGATCTCTGCTGGCATAGTATTTATACCATCCCTGGATTACTTGGCTCAAGTTTCCAAGTTCCTGTTGAGCATGTCCAGTTGGCCAATTTTGGGTCACATGCCTATCCCATGGCTTGGAGCAGCAGCGCAGAAGGACCAGAAGGCTCTAACAGTCTACTTCAACTGCATGCGTTGAGAGAGGGGTTATTCAGTAAGAGCAAATTAGGGTGCTATTACCACAAGAGGGAAAAAGAGGTAAGGTACTAAAAAAAAATGCCCACCACAGTTTTCCTCCTCCTTGATTTCTTTATGGTTATAACACTTTATGGTTTTCCCTTCTTTTGGAAAGTCTCTCCTCCTACTCAACCCTAACTTCCTTCCCCACCTCACTATTCTAAGTCTCTCTTTCTCTTTCTCCTCCTTCCTCCTCCTCTTCAATATTACCTTAGCCTCTTCTTGGTTTTCTTTCCTTCTTATTTCATAGAATTTTCCACCTACTTGTCAAGTCAAGGACCACCTGTATGCTTATGACTCCTTGATCTGTGTCTTTACAGATACAATGTATTCAACACCAGTATCCCTTGGACATCCCATAGGCACCTTACTGCTTCTTCCTTCTACCATCTTGCGCCTCCTTCTGCCTTCTTCCACATCTGGCAATCACCAGTCTGTTCTCCGTATCTACAAGTTTTCTTTTTGTTTGTTCATTTATTTCATTCCTTAGATTCTACGTATAAATGAAATCATATGGTATCTGTCTTTCTCTGTCTACTTTATTCCACTAAGCATAATATACTCTAGGTCCATCCATGTTATTGCAAATGGTAAGATTTCATTTTCTATGGCTAAGTAGTATTCCATTTTATACATGTACCACTTGTTCTTTATTTACTTATCTATTGATGGGCACTTAGGTTGCTTCCATATCTTGACTATTGTAAATAGTGTGTTGGTTTTCTTTGAATAAATACCCAGAAGTGAAATTGGTAGGTCATAAAGTAGTTCTATTTTTAATTTTTTGAGGAAACTCCAAACTGTTTTCCATAATGGCTGTACCAATTTGCAATCCCACCAACAGTGCACGAGGGTTTCCTTTTCTCCACATCCTTGCCAACACTTGTTTGTTGATTTATTGATGATGTATTGGGTCTTACTAACCAGTCCCACTGAGATTACACCTCAGTGAACTTCTTTGTTCACCAGTAATTTTTACAGTAATTTTATATCAATATTTCAGAATATAAATCCATCTCAGAGTATAGTCTTTTAACCCTGTGTTAGATAGCAATTTATTGACCCTCAGCTTCAAATCTTTGCTTGCTCCACAGTAATGGAGCTAAACTCTGTACGTACTTCTCCCATCCCAGTCGGTCCGACATTAGGCTTTGTTAGTAGAGGACACTGGTGGGGGAAGGGGGCACACTTGAAGAAGAGGCTTATCTTTCTGATTCTCATGTGCTCATCTCCTTAGGCTCTTATAGCATACAAGGCTCCTTTCAGCAGTGTCCCATAGTCAGCAGCAAGTAGCAATTTCCCATGGCAACTTCCCATTGTACACTACTTCTTGGATAGCTTCATAGTGTGCTACTGGCAAAGCACCTTCCTGTAAGTACTTCTCTGGGTACTTTGCTGTGAGTTCCATAATAAAGGCACTTCCCTGTGGATATTTTCTCTGAGGACTGCAGAAAAAGGATTTCTAATGAGTCCCACTGAGGTCACACCTCAGTTAACTTTCCTTACCTGGGAGCCACAGTCATGCCCTCTCCAGCAGTGAGGTGCCAGATAGAGGAGTGGGGAGCGCTCTTCCTCGTCCACTCTATTTCAGTCCTAGAAGTGGTGGCTGCTCCCTCTATCTACTGTTCCTATATGGTTGGAATTATGTTTGCCTCTTACTAGCTAATCCCCCTTTACTCCAATTCTGTTAACAGTTCTTTACAGTACATGCTTTCTGTTCAAATTACCTTGCAATTTTTCTCTCTTAACTAGACCCTGACTGAAACAAACCTTCATTTAGTCTTAGTTCTAGATGTGATTAAGTATTTAATGTTTACCAACTGTCCTTTTGTCATTGTCTATCAGTCATTTTGGTTGTTGAGCTTCATCCTTTAGTAGGCTCCTCAAGAGAAACTCAAGTGAATAATATTCTCTGAGTTATTTCATTTTGATAAATTAGTTTATGCTTTTATACTTAAAAGTCAGTTTTTGCTGTATACAATGTCCTTGGTTCTCATTTTCTTTCAATATTTTAAGTGTTTCACCATTTTCTTCTCACATGAAGTGTGAATGTTCATATCTTATGATAGTCAAATTGTCTTTCTCTCATAAATTACTTTTTTGGCCTAAATGACTACTTTTCAAAAAAATGTAAGTCTAGTAATTTTATTAGAATACATCTTGTTGTTCATTCTCAATATTTTCAGATATGCTCTTTCAATATGAGGTTTCAAATATATATATGTGAATATACATATGATATATATATAAATATAACATATGTGTGAATATATGTAAATATATGTTTCTACTTTAGGAAAAGTTCTCTTGAATTATGATGTGTTGTATTTGTTCTGTTAGCTAGATTGGTATTCTTTATTAGAGACACTTTATCCATATGTTGGACCTTCTTTGCTTATTTTCAATATTTATCATTTCTCTCAAATCATTTCTATGTCTTTCTATATATATATATATTTTTTTGACTTAAGAAAATCTCGTTTTCAAATTTGAGTTCTCTTTGGGTACTGTCTTTTGTGTTTGTTTACTACTGCGTTATTTCTAGTTTACTATTGTTTTCTGAAATCATTTTTTCTTTTATTTCTAATTCTATCTCAAGTTCTGTTACTTTATGGGTTTTTATTGTTTCCTCTTTCATGTCTTATCATTTTCTTAATATCATTACAGTTTTGATATGATTTTTCAGCTTTGACACTATGCAAGTTTTGAATTTGTGGTTTGACCCAACCATCCTGTATTTGGGGTTTGTGGTGTCATCTGTCATCTAGTTTTGTTGTAAATATTGTTTCATGCATTTTTGGTTTTTCTATCTACTGTTTTTATGTTAGGGCTCATGGAGATACAAAATTCATGTACCACCATCTTTCTAGAATCGATTTATATATTTATATTTTTGACTCATGAATACTCTCTACATCCCTGAGACGTCAATCTTTAGTTGAGCATGATGGAAAGGGGCTAGGGTCGATCAGTATGTTGTTCGGATTGGCAATGATGCCTTACACCACATCCTCATTCTTGAGTAATGATTCACTTGGTTATAACATTCTAGGCTGTCAATAGTAACCCCTCAGTACCACCGATCTATCTATCTATCTATATGTATATATATATTCTGCATGTATTTTTTGTGAATTTGGTTTCCAGTCTAAATGTCATTTCTTTGTAAATATCTTATGTTTTAACTGCTGCTATTTAGATCATTACAATTTTCTCTTCGCTTAAACTCATCATGATGTATATATTGTTTTCTCAAGATTTGATTTGCTTCTTCAATCTAGAGTCATCTTTCAAGTCTGGAAAATTATTGGCCATTATTTCTTTGAATCTTGCTTCGCTTCTCTCTTTTGAAATGCCTCTTAGATGTACTGTTGGACCTTTTTATATTAAGTAGAACCTCTAAACTTGTTGGTTATATAAGGCAAAAAAAAATTTTTTTTCTTAAGCTATTTAGAATTAGGTTTTTTATCACTGAAACAGAAACACTCTTTTCTCAGAGGCAACATCAGAAAAAGAGAAAAAGAAATGATTCCTGAAACTATCATTTGGTTATCTGTAACCAGATATCCTTGAAACCTATCCCTGCACCTTTTAGTTTTGTAAGTCAATAAATTCACTAACTTTTTCTCCCTTAAATCAGTTGCAATTGAATTTCTGATCATTGCAACCGCGTCCTGATTAATCTAAATGTTTACTATGTGGCTAGCACTGGTTCAATGAGCACAATACTTTACACTTGTTCCATGCCATCTTCATTTCTTTGTTCCTGCTTCTCCTGCCTCTGCCGCCCAACTTGAAATGCTTGATTGTTTAAACTTTACAATTGCCTCACAGTTTCTTTTAAAACCAAATTTGTAAGGGTAACCTTTCTAACTATAGGTCAGCATGATCCTTCTCTTATTTTGGATTTAAGTTATACTCATATTGTCCTAAATAGGTCTTCAAGTGTTTCATCAAAGTCCTTCCCTTTAATCAAAGCATTAGTTTTTTTCAAGGGCAAAAGTTAAACCGTTTACTTTTATATCTCCCAAAGCAAAGTCAGTAAAAATACACTTTATTACATCTGTATTAGCAAGTATACACAAAGTACTTGGACCCTGTAGGTCTTCTGCATGGTACTGGGGATACATATATATATTCCTATCACTTAATCAAATTAATGACATAGGAAAGTATATTAAAATATAAATATATAAGTGCTATACATAGTTCAGAAGAAAGGGAAATCATGCCTGGGCTGGGAAACTCAAAGAAGGCTCCCAAGCCCTGGGATATGAATGGGCCTTGCATGAACAGAAAATAAAGCAAAAGGTGCCGAAGGTAGAGACACTGGGTTTGAGGAAAGGCACAGCTTTGCTGAAGTAGTAAGCTTGTGACTACAGCAATGGAAAGTAAGATTTTACGGACACAGGTTAGTTCCAGAATGAAAGTCTAGCTCATAAAACAGCATAATCCCTCCTCCCTTCTCTTAAAACGAAAATCTCTGCAGCTGAGCCATACTCTCTTGACATATGTTCCCGTTTAGTTTGGTTATTAATTTAACTTCTTAAGGGCCTATGTCTTGTAACACCTTCCTGAGTACAAACGGCCGAGGATAGTTAACTGGAATGAATGCAGGCAGAAACACGCAACAAGCCCTGTGCCCAGAGAGCAAAACAATTGCGGTTCCGCAAGAGAAAAAGCGACGCTGATCCCTGGGACCTTTCTAGGAAATCCTCTTCCTCCATTAGCCATTTCTCCCGGGAAAGCCTGAAGTCCGCATCCCGTGGGATTATCTGAGGAAGCCTCGGGCCTTAGACTTCATTAAAACCTTCATTAAAATCCCGTGGGGGTTGGGGAGGGCGGTGACGGTCTGCAAGACCCCGAGCCAGTGATTTCCCAAGCAAGCATGAAGGACCCCAGCCCAACTTCCCCGCCCCGCCTCCCACGCCCCGCCCGCCCCGCCTCCCACGCCCCGCCCGCCCCGCCTCCCACGCCCCGCCCGCCCCGCCTCCCACGCCCCGCCCGCCCCGCCTCCCACGCCCCGCCCCACGGCCGGCGACGCCGCGGACGGGTGGGGTTTCCGCTTCCGCTGGCGGATTGTTGACGTCGTTGGCTGCTGCGGTGGCGACGGGGCCGTTGGGGAGGGGCCAGTGGGGGAGGGATACGGCGCAGTGACGAGACAGCGGAGGGTGCTGCTGAGGCGACGATGGCAGAGGGGCCGGAGGAGGCCCGAGGCCGCCCTCCTGGGCAGGGCGACAGCGGAGGGGACCACGAGCCAGTCCCTTCCCTGAGAGGCCCTCCTGCGGCCGCTGCCCCACGCCCCCGGGACGGGCCGCAGGCTGAACCCCAAGCCCCGGGAAGGCCCCCACCCGCGGGCCTCGTGCCCACTGCAGCCGCCGCCGAGGAGTCGGAGCAGCCCCGCGAGCCTGGGAAGCGCGGGGAGGCGGCCTCCAGCTCCGGTGCGGGTCTGCAGGAGCCGGCGGGCTGCGAGGCGCCGGAGGCCGCGGCCCCGCGGGAGAAGCCGGCGCGACTAAGCGCCCGCGAGTACTCCCGGCAGGTGCACGAGTGGCTGTGGCAGTCTTACTGCGGCTACCTCACCTGGCACAGCGGCCTGGCCGCCTTCCCAACCTACTGCAGTCCCCAGCCGCCCCCTCCGAGCTACCCCTCGGGCGGCGCCGCCGCTGTCCCCCAGGCCGCGGCGCCGCCGCCCCTCCAGCTGGGCTATTACAACCCCTTCTACTTCCTGAGCGCCGCGGCTGCGGGCCCTGACTCGGGGGCGGCTCCCGGCTTCGCCACCCCTGCTCCAGTCGCTGGCCTTGGACCTCGGGCTCCTCACGTGCAGGGATCCGTCCGGGCAGCCCCAGTGACGAGGGTGGGATCCGCCGCCCCTTCGCGAACCCCGAGCGAGAATGGGCGCCAGGCAGGTGAGACGCGATGAGCGAGAGGTTGTGCGGAGAAGGGTCTTCGGGGAACTGTGGGGTACCAGAGGCAAGTTTATAGCATTTAGCCGCTGCTACTGCTACTGCAGTTGGTATTTCTCCGCGTGCTTCAACTATCGTCTGTCCAGGCCTTAAACACTGTACAGAGAGGCTATACAGTTTTTAATACCTTTAGACTTGGCACTTGGAATAGATTCCCTTGCTCCTGGGACTAATCGTTTTCTCGTGTAAAGAAATCCTCTGCTCCTCGAACCACCCTCTTTGATTTCCTCGTTCTAGTGAATGAGATCCAAAGCTTATTTTTCTCAGGTGGCAAACCTACATGGCGAGGTGGGGTGGGGGAGTTGACTGATAATGCGAGAAGTAATCCGGACGTGATTTTATTATATGTTATCTATATATTATAGAATATGATAACATAGGTAATATAGAATTAATATATTAATTCTATGCCATATTACCCATATATTAGGAACAATGGAACTGATGGTTATAAAAGGAGCTTTAATTGAATACAAATGGAGTTCTGAACCTCTGGCTGGGTCCTGGCTGAATAATTTTGTATATTGTATGTTCTTTATGGGAATTAGAATATTTGGCATTAGTTACTTTTATTATTTAGAGTTTTTATTCAGCCACAGATGTATGAGACAAGAATTAGCCACTCTGAATTTAATCCCATTTAGAATTTTGGATGACAGATCAATTTAGTACATAGAAAGCAAGACTCAGTGAATAGGAGGTTTTAAAATAAGAAACACAGGGATTTACTTTGTACTAATTGTCTATACTTAACTTTGGTTTTTACTAAAATATGTTTAATTTTGTGTCATATGCTTATGATCACCTGGATTTTCCTTATTACTAGGAGACCCTAGTAAAGTGTGTTGAGTACCTTAAATTTATATGTGAAATTATTTTTTAAACATTGAAGTGAAAGCATACTTTAAATTTTTCACAAATAGCGTTACTGTATTTTAACATTGTATTATTGTACTACTGGTGGAGTCAGTGAATCAATGCCAGTGATTGCTGCAAAGTTGTAAATTTTATTAGCAAGTTGTACCTTGACTTTACATTTTTCATTTATTTACCTAACTTGGATTCCAAGGCATATGTGAAATGATTAGGTTTTTCTAACTTTTTTTTTTTTTTTTTTTTTTTTTTGCAGGCAGAGAGTATGTTATTCCATCCTTGGCCCACAGATTTATGGCAGAAATGGTGGATTTCTTTATTCTCTTCTTTATAAAAGCAACCATTGTCTTAAGCATTATGCATCTCAGTGGAATAAAGTAAGTTAAGGCCATTTGCAGAAAGGTTTTAATGTCTTCTGTCTAAAGATCTTGTTTTGAAATTCTATTCATGCCTGCAAGTGAGTGACTACATGGGTAATTGGTGGCCAGTGTCATGATTTCTTTATAAGAGCTTTGTCAGATTTGTTTTTTTTTTCTTGTTGGTTTTAAGAAATGACTAGAAAAGAGAGAAAAATGCTTAATTCTGCAAGATCTATGGGAATCTCACCTATTAAAATTTGGTCAAAAGAACCTCCAAACCCAGTTTAATTTTATTCAACTCTTTTCTTAGGCCAGGAATTCATTTCCCTTTTACTAGGCATAAAGAGTTTTTGGTAGATGAACTATATTAATAATCAGCTAGATGTCATTTCCAAATATGATTGTTTATACTATCAGGCAAGTTCCAGGTGAACTGCAAAGTGATCCATTTATGTGAATAATCTTTTCAGATTAATAATCATAATAGTGGTTGTCACTTGCTAAGTACTTTCTACATGCTAGACATAGGTTGAGCTCACTTCTTTATATGGATTCTTATTTAATCCTACCACCACTATGAGCTGTAGAGGTTAATACCTCCATTTTATAGATTGAAATTTGGGTTTACAAGAAGCCCAGAATTGATTGACCAAGTTACAAAGATAGTAAGTGACAGTCAAGTTACAAACCCTTGTAGTCAAATTTCAGGGCCCTTGCCAGGAACCTGAGTGTTATGGTGATTCCTTTCTGTCTCTCCCTCTCCTACCCCTACATTTCCAGTCAAGTACCAACTCCTTTCTGTTGAATCTCCTGAATATCCCAAAACATTCCCTCTTCACTGTCAGGCCATTTTTCTTCATTGCTTCTCCAGTTACTGTCATCTCCCGTTTGCATTATAGCAAAAATCTTCTAACTGGTATCTCCGTCTCCAGTATTATCTCAGTCCAATCTCTGATATAGAACCAAAGAGATCATAAATTGATTTTGTTCCTCTCCTGCCTTAAAACCCTTCTCTTTGCCATCAGGATAAAGTCTTACCTTCTTGTGGTTTAACAGATGCCCTTATTTCTTAATCACTGTCACCCCTCATACTTAGTATTTGAGACATACCAAACTGCTTACAGCTTCCATCACATTTTTGTTCCAAGGCTTTCTTTCTTGGTAGTCCCTCTCTCTGATACTTCTCCCTTATTAGTCTGGCTAACTTCTCTTCATTCTTCAAATCTCAGCAAAAATGTCATTTCTGGGACGCCTTCACAAGTTCTCATCCTGTTTTATTATTTTGTTCTGCTTTCTCTGTGTGGTTAAAATCTCCATGAAAGCAGAGACCATGTTGAGTTCACTCACCATTATATTCCCAGGGCTAGTACAGTGCCTGCTTATGATAGTGCTGCTTATTTGTTGAATAAGCTAATGAGTGTTTATAAAACTAGATGGTTGAAAACCTAAAGATTAGGTTAGAATTTCAGTTAAAATTTATGACTTATACTAATGGAAACAAAAAATGCAACTGCTCTGATAACTAATTCTTAATAACCCAAAACTATTATTTTGTGTAGGGATATCTCTAAGTTTGCTATGCATTATATAATAGAAGAAATAGATGAAGACACATCAATGGAAGACTTGCAGAAAATGATGGTTGTGGCTCTTATATACAGATTATTAGTTTGTTTCTATGAGGTAAGCTACTGACTTCAGCAAATGTTAATATTTAATAATCTAACTTTAGATTATCAGCCCAAGATAAAAAGATTTTCTTTAACAATATTTCTCAAGTTTAAAAAAACAAACAAAACCCACAACTTTTTGAGTGGAGACACTTTATAATTTCTTTGTGTAGTATATTTCAGTCTCATGCTCCAAAAATATACTTATAATTGATTGTGGAACTTGAAATGTTTTTCCATAGAAACAACTTGCTAAAAAATATAATAGGTCATAGAGAAATATTACAGTAGACATCTGATGGTATTAAAGACATTAGAGACTTGCAGAAATGCATTAAAAGGTTAACCTTTGATATTCCATGAAAGTCAGCTTGAAATTTTGAAGACATGAATAATATGGCAACTTACCTTTAAAGGAAAACTTACCTTTAAAATTGGTATAGTTGAGTTAGTAAATTAGTTTTAAATTATCCTCTTTCCTTAGATAATTTGCATTTGGGGAGCAGGTGGAGCTACCCCAGGGAAGTTCCTGCTGGGGCTTCGAGTTGTGACATGTGATACATCAGTGCTTATTGCACCAAGTCGGGTTTTAGTGATTCCTTCCTCAAATGTTAGCATCACAACGTAAGTTCTTTCCTTAGCTTAATCCACTATGTACTTAAAATAATGCTTTATTTTATTGATAGTGTTCTTTCTTGACAGAATACTATTCATTTCTATGTGGTTTTTATACTTTATAGTAATCAATATAATTCATAAGTTATACCATTTGACATAGTATTTTTAAGATGTTGGTATTTCTTCATGGCATAGAGTAAATAGGCTTACATTAATTTAAAACAAAAGTTTGAGTATTTTTCAGTTATATTAATATGATTGTAGACCCCCTCTTCAGTATACATTTTCAAGAGAAACATTTTATGAAATAAAAGTCACAATAATTAGAGGGTGATTTGAGTGTTGATGCTACTTATGTCAGTACTCCATGCCTAGCTTTATTATTCTCTAGATCTGTGGATATTGGGTCATTTACTGATCTTCATTGAGCCTGTCATTATCCCATCTTGAATAGGCAGTAAGAGTTTTGATAACTATGAATGTATACATTCTGCCCTCCCCCCACCCCTTTGTAATACTCTCAGTACTTATGGCTAGCTGTTGGCATCTGGCTCTAGGGGAAGGTACAAATAGTGATAATGGAAGTTGGGGAGGTGAGTAGGTGGTAATCAGTAGAGCAAAACAAGATACTGGCAGGAATAATTGCCAGAATGATTCAGAGCTGGATTATTATATAAAGAAATATAAATGAAAGAATCCAAAATCCTTGATTTTGCTGACATCCTCAAAATTTCCTTACAATTTTGTGTTTATAATAATCCTGGCTACTAATTTTAACGAGTCAATAATGGCTAATGTTTATTGAGCTCCTCTTACAAACATTGCATATGTATTAACTAACTAAATCCTAACCTTATAATATAGGTACTATAGGTACTATTATCTCCTTTTTACAGATGTTGAATACAATAAATGACTGGTAAGAAATGGATCTGAAACCAACTATTCTGGATTCAGAGCCCACACTCTTAGCCACGGTGCTTTTCTATAGTCTCTCAGTGCACTAAAAGGCAGAAGTCTAACATAAAGTAAGATAATTCTCCATTCTAAGCTGTTGTTGAAAAAAAAATGTAAGCTTTTTTAAATCACAGGATACAAGAACAAGCTGATAAAAGAATAAACAGTAATTTAAAATGCTAGTGCTTCATAGAAGGTAGAAAATGGGACTGCAGGAAACATACTCAGTTTAGAAGATACTAAAAACAGTAATGGGTGATGATAGAAAAGATAAGGGAGTAGTTACTTTCTTCTGGAAAAATGCTATAAACTTTAGGTCCCATATTACTGCTTTTAATGTGAAAGTTCTAGTCTTTTATATTGATGAAGTCTTTAGAACTACCCGAGATGGTTTGAACATAATATAATGATACAAAGGTAAAAATTCTCTCAGCTGTACTTTGTTTTAAATACTTATGTTGAACTTGATAGAATACTATTTATCTGTACGTAGTTGGTATACAATTTATCTGATTTTTTTGCTTTGTTTTTTAATTTTAGGTCCACTATACGAGCTTTGATCAAGAATTTTTCTATTGCTTCTTTTTTCCCTGCTTTCATCACACTGCTGTTTTTTCAGCATAATCGAACAGCCTATGACATTGTAGCAGGAACCATTGTGGTAAAAAGAAATGGGGTCAGATGATGCGCCAAAAAGCCCTGAATTCCATACTTTCTGGAATAATGACGAGACTAAATTATGTATCAAGGCCATCAGTATCGCTGGGTTACATTAATTGATGATATAGAAATTAAAGCAGTCACTCCAGTGTGATGCAGGCTACTATTCTGAAAGTATTGATTTTACTTGAATGCCAAAGAACTTTGCCAGAAGAAAACCTGTTAAATTCAAGTGTTAAAATTTTAGATCAAAAAGAAGGCAAGTGGTTTTATAATCAACAATGGACAATATATGCTAAGGTCTAAGGCATTGGAATTTGCCGAAAACGTTTTCAGCTTTGAAATCTCCAAATGAAACTTAATTTTGGTTTATCCCAAAATGATGGAAAACATCCAGTTGTGTTTTGTAAACACATTATTCACCTTTTAGTTAACACTTCTTGGGGAAATTGTTATCTTTGCTTTTTGCCGGAAGCGAGTGGGGATGCAACTCTAATCCACTTATCTCCCAGCCCAGGAGGCATATGTTAGAGGCAAGAGAAAGGGGCAAGTGAGACAGGCCAAGCACTTCCCTTACCTGAAGTTTTAAAATCTGTACTGCAGTTTACTGTAGGAATGATGTAACTTTACAGCTATTCTTAATGCATAAACATGTATTTGGGGGCAAGTTTGCATGATGATGAAAAAGTATTGTCATTGCTATATTAATACTGATTTATTAAAGAAAAGGTAAGTTAGTTATTGCTTTTAATGGGGGGGGGGGAGTAAATTTTCACTGTAAATTTAACTAAAAATTCATGTGCAAGTATTTTCAGTGCCCTAAATCAGACTATAAGTATGTGGGGAAACATTCCATCAAACTGTTGCATATTTACTATAAAACATTATTCCCAGTATGTGCGCAGCATGAAGAAAAGTATTAGTGCTTTTCAGTATTCTGAATATTAACTTCTATTTATACACAAGATATTCACATTATAGTCTTTTTATATTTTATATAGTTCCATAACTTTTGAAACATCAAGGAGTTAAATAATCTTAGTATTTCATGATTAAATACTGGTAGCCTGTGAAATATTCGCAATTTTCCCATTATGGACTGTTCTAAAACAAGAGTAGCATTTCCAGACATTATTCTAAGGTCTTTGGATCTATGGGCCAAAAGCTTTTATTTTGGGATTGCCATGGATGATGTTTTGAGGAAAATGTTAAGCAAATGAATACTTTGTGTATTGCCATTTTAATTTATTCTACTGAAGCAGAGTTGTGGAGTTTCAAGTGTGCATGCATGCTTTTGGTAAATGGCCTAGTTTAGCTGTGTTGAGATATACCTGAACTAAGTTTTGTTTCTCACACATTTTCTCCAACTCTGATATTATCACCCCCGCCCTCCCAAAAAAACACTAAATTGTGTTGGACAGTTTCAAGGATCAGTCCAGGCTTTAGTTTTGGTTTTATTAGCAAATGCAAGACATATTTATTACCGTTATCAATTTTTAAAGTGGATATTTTTTATTTAAAACTGAAAATGTTCACATTTGATGGTTATAGAAACCTTAACAGTGTCCTTATTAATCTTTTTATTGTAAAACTTCATAAACCATGTTTTCCAAAATAATTTTTTATTAAATCCAACATTACAGAAAGCCTATCAGTTAAAGTGTGTCAAAGTATTAAACAGATCATTCACTTGTAGCCTCTAGGAAAATAAGTGTCGTGGCCCTTCACAGTAAGTAAAAATAAATAAAACTAAAGTTTTATTAGACTAAGAAATTCAGAAATGTTACATAAGTTTGCCACTTATACATTAGCATTACTGTATTCACTATTTTTGCCATTGATTGGGAATTCAAGTTGAAATGTCCTTCAGTCATGTAACTCTGGAATTTATCTTGAATGTATTATTTCCCCTCAGATAATTGATTGGTTTACCATCAAGGCTATTTATTTTTATAGTAAAGCAAATAAGTAGTACAGTTTGCTATACTTAAAATACTGCACATTTTCTCTGTGTCATTCAGATTATTATCTATATAGGCTCATTTTGATCCATCTCAGGATTCAAGTTTTACTACATAGCCCTATAAAATAAACATAAGTATTATTACTTTGTCTGCTTTTACAACAAAAAAATGCTAGTCTATTTATGAATTCAGCACTAGGAAGAGATTTTGATTCCCAAATCATTGAAAAAAAATGACATAACAGTGGGAAGCCATATTTTTTCTCTTGGGTCGTAAAGAATGGAGAATCCCCCTTTTCAAAACACTTCTATTTATTATGTCATTTATAGAAATGCTGAAGCTCTAAGCTAAAAAGGCAAAAAGAAACTTGTCTTCATAGTACAAACATTATTCATCACTTTTACAACATAATAAGGGAACAAAAATTAGGAGTCAGACTAAGAATACTATTTCAATTATTGTGCCTAAATAAAACCACAGAACAAGCAGCTAACTTAGGCATCTAGAAAATTTCAGTACCCATTACTAAAGGTAGCCCAAGTGGCTAGTGCACCTTGAGAAAGTCTCACATATTAATACTCATGATGAGCGTAGGGTAGTTAAGTGGATGATGGCAAGCCTTACTTGTCTATAAGTAAGGCTTGTCTATAAGTAAGACAACAGAACTTGTCTACAGAAATTGACTACAGAAATTAAGCCAATACTTCTTTGGAGAGCAAGCCTTTACAATATTGCCCAACTGATACTTGTGTTGGACTGGTTCAGAAGTTACTTTTTCCTTACATATTTACCTTCCAATTTTACCCAAATATTTAGGATTGGAAAGAACATATATTTGAGGGCCACTTTGTCTAAATCATAAAAGTGAGTCTTCAGTGTTTTGTTTCAAATGGTGGTAAAAATTTTGACTCTGAAAGATTTATACCCTTAAATAACTTATACATAAGTATATCCAGTATAATAGAAAGGAGTAAAAAAAATTTTTTCTACTTGGGAATAAAGGTTTGAAGGGAATAGGCACACTAAGTATTTTCATTCTACCCTTATCCTTATTAAAAACAGACTATTGTTTCTTTTGAAGAATATTTCTAAATAACAGTAGTATTCCTAAAATCTGACAAGTATTTCAGTTACTTGCCATTCCCTACCCCCATTTTACAGTATGTACTTACCTGGATGAAGTGCATTTCAAACTGTGTATTTCCTTGCAGTTCATTATAGTAGGGCTTGACCCACAAACAGTATCTGATGGCCTGCCTATAAATAACTTCAGCATTCTATTTTTAATAATTTGTATGCCACCAGTTTGTATTGTCTCAATAAATACTTGGTCACCAATGAATTTGTGTCTTGCCCATTTCTTTGAGAAAGTTTGCTCTAGAATCGTCTAAAGGAGACCTTGCTTCTAAATAGGTTTTCTAGCATTCTCTGTCTTTAGAATGGCTAGCAATCAACTCTAGTGCTTTCAGAAATCAAGGTCTACCAAAACAATCATCTGCTTTTTGGGATATATTCTTTTAGTGAGTCACTGAAAAGTTACCCATAGACGACTAAGCTTAATGTTAAACTAAACGTGTCCTTAAAAGTTGTTAATCCATACCAACTATTAAGATATTAAGGACCTATATTACAGACAAGAAACCAGAAATTCAGTCTCATACATAGCTAGTAAATGACTCAGCTGGGAAATTTAAACCTTGTTCTCATCTTAAAAGCATTTCTTATTCTAACCTTTAGACAACTCCAGAGGACAGAAGACAAAACAGGTCCTTGAAGGATAAATATAGTAGATAAATGTAGTTAAACCATAGCCTCATCCAAGTCCCATAGATGATGTGCTATTTTGTTAGCCCAGCTACAAACTACATATTGTGGAATTACAGTGGACTTCTGAGATGTTTTAAAAAGTTGCCTATGAGAAGTGAAGACTGACATGATCATACAGGAGGTGTGTATAGCTAGACCCAACATACTTATTTCCTTTATACCAAATTTGTCAGTTTCCATTAAACACACAAGCTAATCGTTACAAAATTTCCAGAGTTTCAAACTTTAAACAGGCCTTGGAAATGTGCTACGTTTCAGTCAATAATGGACCACATATACAACAGTGGTCACATAAGATTACAAGAGAGCTAAAAATTCCTATTGCCTAGCGAGGTCATAGCCATCTTGTACGCCATACATGGCACAACACAACTGCTTACAGTAGTCTGTACTGTAACACGGTATACAGGTTTGTAGCTTAGGAGCAACAGGCTATACCATACAGGTTTGTGTAAGCACACAGCAAAATTGCCTAACATTTCTCAGAAGGTACTCCTCCTATCAGGGGATGCATGACTACTAATACAATTAAATATAAATTCTTCCCAGGCTAAATCAGGAAGTTTAAGGCCTGGTTATAAATTGTTAAAATTAGCCCAACACTTATTTCCAATAATAAAATCCTAATTAAGTAAACAATTTCAAGAGAGAATTTGTAGCCAGTATTAAGTAGCTATGTTAAAAATTTTTCCATTGTCTGAACTGTTTTTTCTTAATGCTTAAAATCATTCATTAAAACAACCTAACACTTAAATTGGCAAGTCTTCTGAGTGCTTATTTAATGAGGCAGATTTTTGGAACCTATCCAGATCCAGGTGAATGAATCTGTTGAGGTCCTAGAATATACATTTGACACATCCCAAGTTATGATATACATTCAGTGAGAACTACCAACCCTCATGACTAAACTATACAAACATACTTGACTATTCAATATTTCTGCATATGGCTTTCCTCCCTTGAGATTTTCAGGTAAAAACGATTCCTCATTGGTTCAGCATGAGAAGTGGGCTTTTATTGTTTTCCTTCCATAATGTTTCCCTTTCTTCTATAACAGCCCTCAATTTTCACTTGTGTGCAGAACATATAACCCCAGCCTGCCCAAGGCTGCTGTCATAGCCACAGGGAGTGGCTCAGAAGTGGGTCTGTAGTCTGAATCAGTTCAATAAGGAGATACCTATGATGGGTTGGAGCAGGAATAGACTGGAGTTTAGAGCTGCCACCATAAGTGTACTCCAGGGCTGCCATGTGCAGCCTGAAAATTATAGCCGTTGAGATGGGAAACACAGGTCCCAAGTCCTGAATACAGCCCTAGACTAGAGACTTTCATTTTGGGGGCCAGAGAATTTCATTTATGAGAGGTCACCTTAAGTATGGAAGTCACTTGTTTTAAAAAAAAAAAGTACTAAAAAAACTATTTCTAGCATATTTCTTATGAAAAGTCTTTCCCAGAGTAAAAGCCTAATACTCCCATCCATACGGACTTAAAGCAAGGGTAAGAATTAATGAACCTACAATTGAGTTAGGCATTAACTTCTTCTCAACATTACTTCTTCCAATATTCACCATCACCATTTGCCCCCAAACAGGCCCATGTCAAATGTACATTAATAAAGTATTACAAATACAAAATTTCTACACCAAAACCAGCATTTGATGATGGCCTAAATATTTTTAATAATAAAAATATATTTTCATGTAAACACGCACACAAAAGCTAAACATTTTAAAGTTCTTAATTTAGACTCCAACCAGAAATTCAGCAAAATAAGTCAGCACAATATAACTGGTATGTTCAAACTGAAGAATAAAATTACCAAAAGCTGTCCCCCAAGAGTTCTTTTGTGGACCACAGAAATCTTTTTTTAAAAAATCAGTAAAATAATCCAAAAGAAACTACACAAAAGGACAAATGAAGTTTTTGTGACCTGCTTTGGGCATGTATCTCTAAAAGCTCATTAAACAGTGTCTAATTATCAAGGAAGATACAAACACAAACAGATGGTTGTGTGTGTTTATTTTCGACTTTTAAAAAGGTATGCCAATTTATATGTGAAGTAGGCATGAGTCCTAGCACCAGACAAAAGCAGGGTACCTTCTATATGTTGTAAAGTCAAATACTCTCCTCTTCACTTAGGAGTTATCCAAATCACTTAAAAGCATTCCTTGAAATTTCTCATCTGACCATTATCAATCTTTATAAGAAGATTTCCTTCTAGAGTTAACACTAGAACAAAAAGTATTTCATAATTTTTTATTGATGGCATTTATCCCATGGTTTTACATGTTAATTATACTGTAATAAACATGGCTTTAATATTAAACTTTTCCTTATTATCCAAAGTCACCACAGTCCATTTCAGTAAATATAAAAATATATGCTTAATACTTTATACAATACTGGTTTTTGGTCCAAACAAAACTGGATCAGAAAAGCCAATAAATTCACTTTAAGAATCCCCAATTTTTTTAAAAGATTTCCAAATGGATTTAGGCAACTTTGAATAATGGGATTTACATAATAAAATCTGAGACAAGACTAAACAAACAACAACAAAAAAATTTCTAACACAGAATTAAAATTTCAAGTTCACAGATTTATGTTATGCCAAAAAGGACAGAAACAAAATTATATTTACACGTTTCATAATAAAATAATGAAAAAGGCAAGACAGGTGATAGAAGAATGAAAATATAGAAATAGCATATAATTATTAAATGGAGAAGGAACTAGATCTAACAAGTCCTTAGCATGGACCATTCTTTAATCAGGCTTCCTCTATCAGAAAATTTTAGTGCACAATACACCCAATTCACTCACTTCACACATACACCAGCACAAACTCAGCATAGAAATCATTCATTTCAACATCCTCTAATCTATACAGAATTCCTCAGATATAATTACAATTTCAATGCGCTCCATAAACGCATATATCAACACACACAGCGGTGCACATAGAGGTTCTATACAAAGCCATTTGCTGAGCGGGCTCTATTCCTGGATTCAGCCAGCCTAAGCCAAATCAGTGAATAACTTGCTGGATCATAAAATGTTTTTGCTGAAGAATCAGTCATCAGTCTAGCTATTATTATTTTTTTTTTAAAGGGTGGTGGGAGTTGAGGGTGGGGCTTCTGTAAGGAAAGGAAAAAAGAGGAAAATTCCAAAATTAAAGAAGTCCTTAGGCAGATCTGACTTCAGATAACCCCAACATGTAGTACAATCCAGTATGTGAAAGTAGGGCACCAGCTGTTGTTAAAACTGTTGTGTATAACACCACTGTAATCTTTATTTCCTGCGTCTAACAGCAGTCTTTATCTTGCGACCAGAAACTGAAGTTCCAGAAGAAGAGAACATATTTTTCCCATTTGACCTGTGAAAAATAAAAACTTCAAAATGTGACATGATACACACAAAATTTTAGAATCACAGTATAATGCTAAATGTGACCAGTGACAAAGGGGTGGCGGGGGGGAGACAATGTTAAGGTAAACACATTTTCTGTTGTAACACACACACAACCTCTGCTATTTTTCTCAGACTATGATCCTTCAAAACTGCAATATAGTAAATTGATATTAGAGAACATACTTGATTTTACCTAAACTATAAAGCACCTTTGTGATTTTAAAGACAAAACACATATATACATTCATACATATGCATACACCCTTACTATGTTAAATTCTCCATATCAACAAACAATTCTTACCCCAGTGTAAATGCTGCTGATGAAAAGCCCCCTGAACCAGAAGGCTGGGCTGAGGCTGTAGGTGTGCTAGGATTTGCACCAAATGTGAATATTCCTGATGCATTGTTGTTTGTGAAGCTGAAATTTGTAGCGCTCCTGGCAAACTGGAAAATTGAACCTATAATA
>CM053502.1:66632844-66715539 GCA_028627145.1 Eidolon dupreanum | reverse complement strand
GAAGGGAGGAAAGAAGGAAGGAAGGAATTAAGCTGTCTATCTTACGGTCAATTTAAAGAAAATTAAAATTAGGTGTTTTCTTCATTGACACACAGAACATACTCTCCAACAAGTGACCCAACATACCCATAACCAAGGAAAAAGGAGCAGAGTGGACTTCTGGTTAAAGATAGTGGAATCAACAAACAAATTACGTTAAAATAACAGTAAGGAGATTTTTACAAAGATGGGGGAGAGGAGACAACAGCAATACAATATAAAAGCTGGAATGCTCACTAGAGCTGAATTAACTACACTAGCAGCAGGGAAAGCAAAGAAGAAATTCCATTTACAATAAACATAACCAAAAGGTTTAGGCTCTAGATACCTCTGGAAGTGAGAATGAAGGTGTGACTTTAAAAACAAAAAAGAGGAAGGATGGTAGAATCAGACACCCAACTCAATGCCTTCCCAACGCCAAACAAGATAGTCATTCTCCTTCTCTACCTCAGCAGAAAACCAGAGCTTTACTTCCTGGAGAGGTCTCTGGACTGGGGATCATCACGCAGTTTCGAGGCAAGGACAGTATATTGAAAACAGAAGGATTAAGGAAGTATAGGGTTGATATGAACATTAAGAACTGCAGCCTTCCTCTCTGACTCGGCTCCCAGACTGGCAATCAGGATATACACACCCTCCAGGTCAGAGACTAGGAGGAATCTTCTCTGGGGAATCTCAAAGACCTCAAGATACTAAAGTCCAGGTCTTCCCAAGCAAATAGGAAGTCATATAAATCTACAATAAAATTCAAGATCTATATGCCCTATCCATGTACAACAAATTATCATGTGGTGCTTAGGTGTCCTACGTTCATAAAATACGTAGAATGGAAGAAAATATTTGCAAGCCAAATATCTGGTAAGGGGCTAATATTCAAAAAATATAAGGAATTCCTACAACTCAACAATAAAAAAAATAAGCAAAACAAAATAACCCAATTAAAAAATTAGCAAAGAACTTGAATAAACATTTCTTCAAAGATGACATACAAATAGCTAACAGGTATATAAAAGATGATCAACATCACTAATCATCAGAGAAATTCAAATCAAAACCCCAGTGTGATATCACTGTACCTGCTAGAATGGCTGTTATCAGAAAGATAAGAAACAACAAGTGCTGGAGAAGATGTGTAGAAAAGGGAACCCTTATCCACTACTGCAAGGACTATAAATCGGCACAGTCACTATGGGAAACAGTCTGAAGGTTCCTCAAAAATTAAAAACAAAACTACCATATGATTCCATTCCAGAAACAAATCCAAAATAATTTTAAATCAGAATCTCAAAGAGATGTTTGGACTCTCATGTTCATTCGCAGCATTATTCACAATGGCCAAGATGTGGAAACAACCTAAATGTTCAGTGACAGATGAACAGATAAAGAAAATAATGTATATACCATACAATGGAATAACATTTAGCCTCTAAAAAGGAAATCTTGCGATATGCCAAAACATGGATGAAATCTGGAGGACATTATACTAAGTAAAATAAGCCAGTCACAGAAGGATAAGTACTTCATGACTTCACTATATGAGGTATCCAAAACAACCGAATTCATAGAAACAGAGAGAGAATGGTGGCAGGTGGGAGCAAGGATGGCAGGGGATGGGAGTTGTTATTCAGTGGATATAAAGTTTCAGTTATGCAAGATAAGTATGTTCTAGAGATCTACTGCACAACATAAGTTTGTATTGTATACTTAAAGAGTAGAGCTCATGTTAAATATTCTCACTACAATTTTTAATAACCCAAAAAACTATGAGTAGACAGTCAAGAAGCACCATTTGAGTAAAGTATTTCATAAGAAACTAAGACCAAAATAGAGAAAAACAATTTGAAGAAAAATAAGCAAAAGCTTTAAGAAAAAAAAACCCTCATCAATAATATCTCCAAGAGCAATATATAACCCTTCAGAACTGAAAACAGAAGGATATAAAAAGGAAACATCCACTAACAAAAAGGAACACTTGGAAATTAAAATACCAGTGGAAGTAAAATCTCAATAGAACATGTAGTAGAAGATAAATTGAAGAAATCTTCCCAGAAAGCAAAACAAAGACAGACAAAAAGTGGGGAAAAAAGGAGAGAACAGAAGTTTTAAAAGAATGAGGCACAAAATCTTCGAAGAAAATAATTCAAGAAAATTCTCAAGAATGGAAGTTCACAAAAGGACATAACTAAATTCCTTACACAATCAATGGATAAAAATGGATCCAGACCAAGGAATATCCTTCTGATAAGTCAGAACATGAGAGGCAAAAGAAAAGATTCTAATGAGATTCCAGAAAAAAGAAATAGGTCAAAAAGCAAAGATCAAGGAAGACTTCAAGAGCTACTCTGGGGGCCAGAAAGTCCACAATGAAGAAATGCCTTCAAAATTATGAAAATGATTTCCAATCCAAATCTTTATTCAACCAAACATAGGGCAAAATAAAGATCCTTCCAGAAATCTAAAGTCTCAAATTTTTCTTCCCTGAATCCTTAAGAAATCACCAGAAGATTGGCTCTTTCAAAACAAAAGAAAAAGAGGGAAGAAAACATGGCATCCAGGAAAGAAAAATTCCTTTCAAAGGAATCTCCAAGAAAATCATAAAAAGAGATCCCTAAGACCCCAGTTGAATAGCAGGCCTCATCAGAAAGCCTGATAGGAGGAGCAATTTAGAAGATTCTGTGAGTTCTTTCAGATACTGAAAAACAGCCAATGTATTTGAAAATACTGAGAAGAGCTTTGTGCAAATGAGAGAAGAGTTAGCTATAACTAATGATAAATACAAAGAAAATGTTAACAAAGAGGGAATCATTTATGCTAGAGAAAACAAAATTTTGTATAGGGAAGAAAATCACAGTATACCACACAGAATTTGCATACTCAGAATACTGATCTAATTATATAGTGTTACTGTATTAGGAGGATTAAGGTAAATGTTACCTGTGTGAAAGAGCTAAATTCTCCAATTCCAAACTGGGAGAAAAAAAATATCGATAAATTCTGATTAAAATGGTTAACATGTGTCATAAAACAGGAGAAATTTTGCTACATATACTGACAAGGTACTAATACCCAGAATACATAAAAGAACTCCTATAAATCAACAAGCAAAAGCAAAACAACCAAACAGAAAAATGGTCCAAAAAATCTTATAAAAATAATTCACAAAAAATGAAATCATGTAGAATCCAAATATGAGAAACCTCATATATAAAGATGGTACAATGTGAATTGGAACAATCCATCAGAAAGTCTGTATTATCTTCTCTGAAGTATAAGATACGCATGTGCACCTTTTAATTAGGCAATCCCTCTCCCAGGTATGTAGACCATAGAAAAATATACATGTGCCCCAAGGAACATATACAAGAATATGCAGAGCTGGATTTCCTAACAGCTAAAAACAACTCAAACATTCATCAACAGTATTTGGATAAACTGTAGTATATTCATAAAGTGATTACAGCAATGAAAATGAACAAACATGTAATAACACGGATGAACCTTACAAATAAGATACAGTGAAAGAAGCAAAAATCAAATGACTAAATAGAATAAGGCTCCATTTATATATTAAAAATTAGGCAAAACTATATTTTCTAGAGATGCATATATCCATAATTAACTTTCAATAAAACCCAAGAAAAGCGATTACCATAAAAGCAGGGAAAGAGAGAAATGTGATCAGAGATACAAAAAAAGGTAGTACACAATCCTTTGTTTCATGCTTTTCTACATGATTATATTTCATAATTAGAAAAATATACCCAGTGCAATTTTGAGGAAATATGTCCTAATACAATGTGATTATCCACATTTTATAAACTGTAGGAATACTTATTTAAATATACAAGTCAAGTGAAAAGGCTAGTACAACCCAATAAAAAAGGTCATAGGACAACTTGGCTGGACTGACTCAGGAAAGAGTACTGGAATTGGGGTACAACTTCCTGAGGTAAATCTAATCATAAGAGGATTAGAAAACACTACAGCTGAAATCTAGGCTAGTGTCCCAAAATTCAGATGGGGAGAAATGAGACTGAATGAATCCAATACCTAAATCAAAGAGTTGAGAAATAAGCACATTTTAATCAAATGCTTTTAATACCTTTTAAAAATGCTTAAATTGGGTCAAAGTTTAGATTGTGGTTTATAGGTAAGAATAAACATACACATCTCTATTCTGTGGACAAAACACAATAAAAAAATAATACAACATGAATGGTCTCAAAGTTCAAAGAAAAAAATTATATTTAATACATATAGAACCTAAGTGCAGATACAAACTACATCACTGCCACACACTCACTGGAATTAGGAGCTGTTCCAGAGCCAAATGCCGACTGACCAGGCTGTTGTCCAAACACAGGAGGCTGGCTACTGCTTGACACTGTCCCAAAAGTAGGTGGTGCAGGCTGAGAACCAGCAGAAAATAATGTTGCTGAAGATGATATAGATCCAAAGCGTGGGGGATTCAGCTGGCTGGCACCTTGACTTTGTCCAAATGTTGGGGTCTGATTAGCACCAAATGCTGGGCTGGCAGATGGTGCTGAAGGTCCAGTACCAAATACAAAGGAGGATCCTAGAGGTCCAAAGAAATACTTAAATCACCATGAAACCTAAAATGAGATAATCTTCAAGAAATCTCTATATACTAAAAAGTTAATTTCGAGCTTCTTTTCAGACTCTCTTACCTTGCTGAACAAATCCCATCAAGTTTTGAATAATGATTCTAAGAATTGTAGGAATACAATTCTAGCACTGTTTAGTAAAACTATATAGAATCCATTCTAACTAAAACTTCTATTAACAAGACTCCCCACCTTCACAGTCAAGATTTTTAGGCGAAAGAAACATATCTAAAAAAGCAACTGACCTCTTATCAGAAATTTAACACATTCCAGAAATGTTGTAATCAGGTATATATTGCATAATGAGGACTGATGTCTAATAAAATAACCTCCAGGATTTGGTTACTTACAACTTAACATTTCAAAAAGGACACTTTGAAGGACTAAAGATGACACTCTTGCTGAGATTAGAAAAATTCCAAGAGTTAATTATATTAACTTGAACACAAAATGTACATTGTACCCAATAGTGAATAACTACAACATCCTGCATATAGATGATATAGATGATCTAAAGGTATCCATGCTGTTTTGCGATAAAAATGGTATTTCCTAAGAGCTGATATACTAATAATTAAAGGCAATCCAAGTACGACATGTTTTTGTTTTTTTTTTTTAAAGTACCTGCAGAGCTAGATGTGGCTGTAGCTCCAAAGCTGAAGCCAGAGGTGGCAGTATTGTTACTGCTGGCTCCTGGACCAAAGACAAATGGGGTAACAGTGGTGCCCGTGCTGGATGTGGTTGCTGGTTTGCTGTCTTGAGAAAACAGCAAAGACTGAGATGTACTCGATTCAGCAGAGTTACCGAAGGCAGAGCTGCTTACAGGATTGCTGGCCTGTCCGAACACAAAGGCAGCCACAGGTGCACTGGAGGAAAAGGTGGAACTACCAAATATGCTGCCACTTGATGAAGTGGCTGGTGTACTTGAATTAGAGGAACTGTTGTTCAAGAAACTAAAAACTGGCTTTGCTACACCTTGATCTGTAGGAAATTAAAAACAAAAAATTTAAAAACAAGTAATCACAAAAAGCATTTTTTCTCACTCTACAATATAAGAATTCATAGAAAACAGAATTTTTCATATAGATTCATTCACTCATTCATCACATGGCATGTTATATTAAATGTTGACATAGTCAAATATATCCATCTTTTCATTTATGGCTTATGAACTTTCTGTCTTACATAGGAAAACCTTCAGAATTCATAGTAGTAAAAAAATATGCCTTAAATCCAAACCTAACCAGATATTGTGTTTGGATAACAAATTCAAATAGTGGCAGACAGCTGTACTTTAATAAACTTGATTTCGCAATTTATGTTAGGAAGATTAAAACTTCAATTTATCCAAATGATAGTCAATTTTCCATGCAGCATTTATTGACTAGTGAGTGTACCCTTTGCTCGCTAATGTATAACTCCACCTTTATGACATTAAATTTCTAAATATATGTGCATTTTGTTTCCTCTAAAGTTATTGTTACAAGACTTTTACTTATTTTAACTTTATAATATGGTTTGATATTTAGTAAGGCAAACCAGTCTGTATGCTTGCGCCTTCCCCCAGAATTCCTGTGCATTTCCCTTCCAAGTGAATTTTAGAAGTAGCTTAGCTTGTCAAGCGCCACAAAAAATTCCTCTAAGAAATGAAATTATATTAATAGTAGGGACTGGGAGGGAGAGGAATGTTCTCATTCAGGAACAAGTATTAAATGTTTTTTTATGTTAGTATGTAACAGGTTCTGTAGCTACTATAAAATACAAATTAGAAATGTTATTAAATACAAATGAGATAATGTCCAACTCTTTACCACTAATTTGGAGGAAAGCTATTTTTTATATGGTGATCCTGAATCCAACCACCTTACTGAAGACTTTTTAAAAAAAACTCTTCCAATAATGTCTCAGCTTCAATACTGTCTACTTGATAGGGCTGGTCACATTATGGTATGAGTATTAATATGATTTACAGAAAATGAAACATGTTGGCTCACTTTCAAATCAGTATCTGGGAGGTTGAGTGTCTATTACAATGGAAATAGTATTGAAATACCATAATTAAATCTTATTAGACTCTATCTCACTTTTATTCCTTTCCAAGGAATAATTTACTTTCTTTGAAGGGTGTTTAAAAATTTCCAAGTGAAAATTTAATAAGAGAAAAGCTACTCATACCTATTTGCTGAATTCAATACTATTTTTCTTTCAGGTTTATTTTCATTTTGTGTTTCCAATTTATTATTTAAAAGTCTTCATGGGTGTTCAACTTTTGATTCTTTGCTCGTCTGAAAACATCTATATTTTGCCCTTATGTCTGATAAAACTGGCTGATGATAGAATTCTAGGTTCAAAACCATATTCACTTTGAGGACATTGCTCTACTGTTTTAGCATTTGATGTTACAATATAAAGTCTGATGTTAACCTGATAACTATTTGTGGCCAAGAGCTTTTCTAAGTATTCAGGATTTTGGCCTTAGTATCCTAAAATTTCACTGGTCTTTGTAAATGAGTGGACCACTTCCATTTTAAGACCAACGTCTTTCATTACATCTAGGAAACTGTCTTGTCACTTTTTTGATATTTCCTCCATATTATTCTCATCTTCTAAAACTCTTATTCCAATGGAACTTGTGGCTCTAGTTTGGATCAATCTCTCTGTACTTTTGCTATGTGTTCTGGAAAACTCCAGTTCACAAATCTGATTATATCAGCCATGTTTTTTCTGCTACTCAGTCCACAGAATAATTTGTTTCACCAATCATATTTTTTAACTTTTATATGTATTATTTCATTTTTTCATCAGGAGTTCTGTTTTCATAATTGTCTCTATTTCTCAGGGGGTTAATTACATTTGATGTCTATCTTCCTTAAATGCCTGATGACTACTGGTTATCCTTATCTGTAAATGAAGGCCTGTACACAAAGATTTCATTAGTTAGAAAATATCTCAGGAGCTTAAGAAAAAATGCCTATTTTCCTGAATAACATATGCCAATTATGATTATAAAAGCCCAAACAAAAGGGAGAAGGACATGTGACAACTGTGCAACATTGTGGGCTTTCCATTAGAGCTGTATTTCTCAAAATTAGATACGTAGATAACTTCCTCAAAGTCATAGGGGTTTGGAGCAGTTAAAATGGAAAATTCTAGGCTCCTCCCCAGAGAGTTCTGTTACTGGTCTCTCTCAACTATGTTCAGTGTAAACCATTCCTTGACTTACTGCACCTCTCCAGAAGCAAAGACATTGTGTTTTAAAAAAATGTTTACTACTTACCAGCTGTAGTACTGGTTTGAACTCCAAAAGCAAAAGTGGTCTTTGTTGGCTGTTCAGATTCCTTCTCAGATGGTTTTGCTATAGTGAAACTAAAAGTCGACTTTGAAGAACCCTCATCTTTGGTTTGCTCTGAATTTCCAAATGAAAACACTGTTTGACACTTTGGCTCTTCATTGTCAGCTTTCTTCCCAAACACTAGAGAAGTAGAAGTGACAGGCTCTTGCTGTTTCTCTTCTGTCCTTCCCAAAACAAACAATGAGGCAGATGGCAGAGGGGAAGATTCCACATTGCCAAAAGTGAACCCTCCTTTGGTAGCAGGGATTTCCTCTTTTTTTGCTTCTGACGTCTTACACGTGAAAGGATCCACTGAGACACTCTTGGTTTCCATGGTTCCAAAGCTGAAGCTGCTCTTGTTCTCAGAGGTCATTACAGTGTTAGTAGCAGCAGGGGTAGGGTTAATAACACCCGTACCAAAGCTAAAGCCTGCAGATGAAGAGTTAGGCAGTTCCTCTTTCTTTTCTTGCTGCCCAAGATTAGATACCCCAAACTGAAATGAAGCTAAAGAAGCTGGATTGCTTAAACCAGAAGAAAGTCCAAACTTAAAATTATTCTCATTCTTACTGTCTTTTTTAACTTCTTCAGGTTTAGAATCAGATGAATCTCCAAATTTAAAATTTCCTGTTGATTTAGAAAATTTAAAGCCTTCACTCATTGGGTTTAAAGACCCAGAATCTGATGACACACCTATTTTGAAGCCTCCCTGATCTCCAAATTTAAAATTTTCAGTGCTTGTTAAAGTCTGAGAAGGCCCAGAAGAGGATGACGAGATACCAAATTTGAAGGATGGGGCTGCTGGATCTGAAGTTGAGGAAGATGTGCCAAAGCCTTCAAAAATACAAAAGATACCACAAAGACATTAAATTAATGTTATCCTCCGGAACAAAATGTTAAACCTTAAAAACCAAAGGGGCATAGGAGTAAATCTGAAAAGGCCTACTTTGAAGAATATGAACAATGATAGTAAATATAAACCAAATTGCCCAATACTCAACATGGGAACTACATCCCAACCCTCACAATTACACAAATATACCACTTTTCACCTATCAGACTAGTAGAGATCAAACAAGTTTGATAAAACAATGTTGGCAATAAGACTAGGAGTAACAGACATCTTACATACTGCAGGTGGGTGTGTAAAATTAGCACAAAATTATAGAAGGCATTTTGTCAATATTTACCACAAAATTACAAATATTTACATCCTTTGACCCAGCAATTCTACAGCTGAGTCTTTATTTTAAACTAAATTTAGAAATGTGCAAAATGCCATATGCAATCCAGGCAGCCATAATTGAAGAATGAAGGCTCTATGTCTGAGTTAATCAACAGTAAAATCAAGAGGACAGAAAGCAACATGGTATTCAACCTTTCCTAACAAGGTAGATAGAAATAAGAATATACAGAATAAGAGTATATCATGATGTGCATAAAGAAATTCTGAAAGCATTATGAGACTAATTGTCACTATTTGATAGAGGAGGATAAAAATGAGCCAATGGGGACAAGAGAGAGACTTTTGGCTATGACTCCTGTCATAATTTGATATTTAAGTCTTGTGAATGTGTTATTTACCCAAGAATATTTTTTTTTAATTTTTTAGTGTCAAAGTACCAGAAGAATTATATGAGAACCAATATTTAAAAAGATAAACAATACTATATTGACAAGACCAAAGTCTTGGTTTCATAGTGCTTTTCTATAGCTGAATAAACTAGAAATGAAGCACTTGACTGAGTGTCTCAAAACAGGAATCATTAAAGGGTCCAAGATATTTATCCATTACTCTGCTTACTCATGTATAAATAAAGACAAATGACAGCCAAGTTTTACAAGCCCTCATCCTCCCCTTTTAATGATTATCCACCCTACTTTCTTTCCATAAGAAAATTAATTAAAAAAATGTATCAAAATCTCAGGAGTAAACAGCAATCTACAAGGTCTCTAAAATACCTTAAGTGATATTACACAGAAAGCTAAGAATAAAAGCACCAAAGATAATAATTAGTTATCACCTCTGCCTCAAAGGGACACACTTAAAGGCATGGTAATTACTATACTACAGGTAAAGAATATGTGAAACGGACCATGAGGTAACATCTACACAAAAAAATAAAGTGGAATGAGAAGCAGTGATCCTCTGAAAGCTTTTATCAAAATTTTGAGTGGAATGTGTCTCATATAAAATAATTCATACAGGAACATAAAGACTTGAAAATTTTGGCCTCCAGATAGTTTAGTGTAAATTATTTTGAGAGGTTCTTCCTTTATATCTACATAACAAAATACTGAGAGTTATTTTTCTGGTACATCAAAGCCAAGTCTTGAGTATTTACAACAGGCTTCTAAGAGTATAAATTCCATCAAATAAAAATCAAGAAATTCATCTAGATGCCAAAGGGTTGTTAACAACTAAAAACAAAAAGCTAAAGTTCTCCCAGACTCAGAAACAGCAGACAGAATAGTTCTTTACATAGCTACAAAAAAAGTCTCACTGCTGACCAGACAAAAATCCAACGTTACACTAATTCAGAGATATATGTGAACTAAAAGTCCAGGACAATACTTTATTTTACATGAATTTTCAATAGTGAATAATTTTAAAACTAAAGCTATCTGCAAATATTTCACTTTAAAATGGCAATACCAAGAGGCACTTTACCAACGTCTTACCTAAAAACTGAAATTTTGTGCCTGGCTTTGCAATTTCACATGCTACACATTTGGTGGAATCTGCTTTATTCTGCACTAAGCACACGTTACAGTCCCAGCTTCCCTCAGGTTTCTTGAACATGTCCAATCCTAGGCAGCCTCCAGAAGACAGAGAGACAGGAACAGTGCTGCTACTTGAAGTAGGTACTGAACTTCCTAAAAAACAATGGAGAACACATGAAAATTCTAATTTACATTACATCAATATCTTAGTGACACCACTAAGCCTCAATGTTCAATTTTTATTAGTGTTTACTATTAAGACAGAGAAAATGCCAGAAATATAAATTTTACATCTTTAAAACAGTATACACATCTTAGATTTCTTTTAATCTTATAAATGAGCAGCTCACACTCACCTTGCTAAGTAATAAGCACTCTCTTAATGCCAAGTTTAATAGCTGTGGTTTTTTAAAAAAAAATCATGCTTACAAATCAGAGCCTAAAAGACTAAATTTTTCTTTAAAAACTGTCAAATTTCTTCAAACAGTACAGCATTATAAAACATAGGTCATAAATTGCAAGCAATGTCCTAACATATAAAATACACAGCCACAGACCATATTAAATTCAAGATTTTGAAGTACAGGTCTCTGTCTATGAAGTAATCACTTTTGCATAGAATTGTTCTATTGTCCACTTTGCAATTCAACTTGACACCACCTACTATGTTCATGGCATTTCTGTTATAAGCTAACCATTAACAGACATTAAGTGAGCTTACACTCTGGGGATATAAAGATGAATAAAATATTATTTAACTTCTAAAGGTCCTCTCGGTCTAAAAAGGAGAAAGTAAAACAAATGCATAGTAGCACCATCACCAAGATGTAAAGTGATAAATGATCTAATACCAGAGTACAAAGAATGAAGAAACGACTAAAGGGCATGAGAAGGATCCACAGAGGTGAATTTGAAATATTTACACAGAACTAGCAAGTATGTTGGGAGAGGAAGTGGCACAAGGAGGAAGGCTTATTAGCAAAGCATAATACATGAAAGGGAAACATAGTTTTAAGAGAAGAGCCATTCATTCTGGCACCCCAACTTCTTCAAATGTTCTCCAATTGTCACTTCTCCCAATTACCTGATTTTTGTGTTTTATTGGTATATTCTCTTCCATCTTGCTAATAAAACTGCTCCCTGAGGTATCACTTTTGGTCCATTGCCCTTCTCACAAACTCTAATACACTTTGATAGTTGTAATCACCAAGAAAAGTTTCCTGATTTGTACCTGCAATCCACACTTCTGAGCTTCATCCCTGTGGTCTCTTAGATGGTATTTCTACTATCCACCTGATTAGCTTGGGTAGATGGATCCTTCTCCCTTACGTATTTCTCAAGTCTATTTCATTCTCTTTTTCTGATTCTTCCACTGCTATTCAAGACTCCCTCATTTCTTGACTAATAGCCTTCTTACTGAGACTTCTGGTCTTATTCCCTTAAATCCATCCATCCAAGAGGCAACAAGTGCCATGTTTTTCCTCTCTGGTTATTTCTTTAAAAAAAAAATTGACTGTTCCAAAGTTTTATTCCAGCCAATCTCTTAAGTTAGCAGAGCTCAGTTTTAGGCCATCTTCTCTATTCACTCCCTTCATTCATGTTCCATCACCTCTATTTCCATGACTTATTTGAAAACTGTGGGCTAATGACTCCCAAATCTCTTATCTCTAGCCCAGAGGGTCCATTATCAGTATATCCAAAGGCCTCACATATAACTAAAACTCAACTTTAGCAGCTTGAAACCAACATCTTTAACTATACTTTATTCCACATCCCTCTCTCGTTTCATTAGTACACATCACCATTATCTTTGCCTATTATTATTGATAGAACTTTTTAACTTGTCTTCTGGTCCCCAAATTTTGCCACCTTCAAATCTTTCAAAAAGCTACCAAGTGATTTAACAAATACAACTCTGACTATATCACTCTTCTATTTAAAATGATGGCTCATCATTTATATGATGAAGTCAGAGTTCTTCAGTACATATATGTGCTTCCTTGCTTTGTATGTAACAATTCACTGCCTGACACAAAGTTTTATTCTCCCATCAACTCAGAATTAATTTTGGTTTCCTGCATGCATCGAGGGCTGATTTGTTTGGTTTTTTTTTTTTTTTTTAAGGGAAGGAGGGGTGTCAGGTGAGGGAAAGATAATTCAGAATGAAGATTCTGAAATCTTATTCTCATGGAGATGTCCAGTAGGAATGAGAAATATTGCTCACCCCCTCTATGTTCAGACACAGGTCTAGTTTAATAACTCAAGAGCTTTTCATTGCAGACATAAAGCTACCCATATAATTCCCCCAGGATACTCATATTGTGTTTTATTTAGTACCCATTTCACCATATATCTTTACCAAATAATTATATAACAGTTATTACAAACAGTAGAGTCATTTTCAGATATAAATCTTTAGTAACTCTTTAAAATTTGAACAGAGAAACAGGAAAAGCTCATCAAACCTAACTCCATTTCTCTAGCTGTCTAAGCCTTTTTCATTGATGATTCAATCATTTACTGCCATTGCATATCTCTGGCAAATGGTATACATGTACAGGTGTCACCATTCGTAAAACAATAAATACTGTCTACCCCTTAATGAAACATTCCCTGGAAATGACCACTAGCCATCCTCACTTGTACTTAAGAGAAAAAAGAAACAAAGTAATACTTTGTTTTACATAAAAGTTTGAAATTGTCCCATTCTAAGACCTTTCAGCACCTAATCAACTTTGAAAATGATCCTCAAGAGCAAGAAGTTTCTGATAAAAATGCATACAAGGAAGAGCTCAAAGTATGTCCTGGGCTGATTAACACATAGCCTATTTTAAGATAACATGCAAATCCAACACCAAGCAACTCATTTTAACCTCAAGATAGCTTAGAAATGTTACGATGTATAAGGAAATGTTCATCCCAAAACATTTAAAATATTCAAGCTGTTCTTAGTTGTTTTATATAGAATAAATTAAAATATTCTACTAAAGTTAAGGAGCAAAAGCGTTACAAACAGCCAAAAACATACCTGGTTTCTCAGACATACAGGACACACATTTATTGTCTTCTGCATTATTAGAAACACAGCATACTGGACATTCCCAAGATCCCACAGGCCTTTTGAATTTATCTCCAAATCCTAAGGTAGCAGTGGTCACAGTGCAGCTGGAAGATGAAGCGGCCATGGTTATAGCACTTTCTGAAGCCATGGGCAATGTAAGGACTCGCTGAACACCAGTTCCAGGTTTCGGTGTTTCGCAAGCTACACATTTTATTGCTTCCGGTTTATTTTGCACTAAACACGTATCACAATCCCAAGTTCCTACTGCTGGTTTAAATTTGTCTCCAAAACCAGTCCCTGATGCAGAAATAGCTGGTTTGCCACTTTTACTTGGTGTCCCAATTCCAGTCTGTTTAGCAGTATCTTTTGGTGATTTTGTTGCTTGACAGGCTATGCACTTGTTGTCTGTATTTTTGTTCTGGAGAAGACAACTATCACACTGCCACGATGATCCAGCTTTTAAACTTTCCCCAAATCCGATTCCACTAGAAGAAAAGCTACTTATTGCTGGTCTTGTGTAAACTACTGGGCTTGCAGTAGTAGGCTGAGCAGCAAGAGAATCTGCCTTTGGTGATGTGAGACCTACAATGGGAGAAAAGAAGACAGTAAAAAGGAAAGGTCAGAGAAGGCTTTTTAATCAAAACATTAACTGAAATATTACCACTTAAGAGGTTAATTTTTACCTAAGCACTATTATTAATTACATAATAAATGACACTTAGATCTAGTTAAAATTGTACAAAAGATGTTTAATTTGTAGTATATCACCTTCTTCCTCTAGGGATTTCTCTATTATAATTCAACCAATACCTAATTTTAGGCTTTAACTTGTATTAATTTACTGATCTATTCTGTCATCTATGTTTTGCCTTCCTGAACACTGATCTACATACGGTATATTCATAGCCTTCCTCCCTCATCTGTCTCTCCTTCCAGATGTTAGGTTGGCTATGCCAAATGACTTCAATATCTATTATCATTGAGTTTTATCCAGTCACAATCCACTACCGTGGTATTGTCTACTTTTGGTAAAAAACAGCTGAGCTGTGTAGATATGGTCACTGGACAGATGTCTCTCCAAAATACAACAGTGTGATAAGAATTACTTTTAATTATACTAAATTCTATAGAGCTTTAAAATATTAACAGTTCAATGACGTATATGATAAATTTCAACAGAGATGTACCAAATCATCTGGTAAATCCAAGAAATACAAAAATTAAGAACCAGTTAATCCTAATGGAGCACAAGCTCATGCAACTCAAATACGTGCCTATGCAGTTACCAAACTCTAATTCAAACAAAATTGCCTCAACTAACTCTCCAATATAATCTCAGAGCCTTTCATGTTATAAGTATACCTTTTTCCTTTTATATAACTACTGAAGGTATATTTACACAATTAAGGTATTCAGGTAGAACCACAGAATAATAGGAAGAAAAAGTTTTTGTACTATCAAAACTACTACCATTGCATTGCACTGATTCATTGATCCACTAAAACTATACTTTACTTGTGAGAATGACATTTCATTATCATGGACCAATTAATACTTACTTTACCAACAAACTCAGAGACCTGTTTCTCTAGCCTTTAGCACCAAAAGAAAAGGTACTTGAAGGGAAGAAGATATAGAAGGTTAAGAGATTTTTTTTTTTTAAGAGTTTATTTGAGCCAAACTGCTGATATATGCCAGGGGGCAAGATCTCAATGCTCCTGTTAGAGATTTTCTAGTGCTACCAAGAAATAATTCAGCCTAGAGCTACTTTTAGCATAATGGCAAAAACAATCCCACATACCTTGGTTACACCCAGTGGTCAACAATGTACTATTTTGTTAATGATTATTTTGAGTCCCTAAAGTTGGCAAAGTTTTAACAGTAACCATCTCAAGGTATTACAGGTTTCTATTCCTTCCACTTTTTCAGATTTTCCTAATTTTTCCCTCAAATGAAATATGACTCCCACAAATTTTTAATATTTAAAAGGAGAGAGGAGTAAGCATTACGAATGTGAAGTGTACTCTATATGAAGATAAACTATGTTAATTTGATGCTTATCTACTACTTGGTTAATTCCAAATCAGGGGTGCCCCACCCCTAAGCTGTTCTGAGGCCTGTTAGGAACTGGGCTGCACAGTAGGTCGTGAGCAGGAGGCAAGCGAGTGAAGCTTCATCTGTATTTGCAGTCGTTCCCCAGCACTAGCATCACCGCCTCAGCTCCACCTCAGATCATCAGGTATTACATTCTCATAGGAGCACCCATCCTTGGTGCCAAAAAGTTGGGGGCCGCTGTTCTAAATTATTGAGACTCCTGTATGCAGTGTATTCATCTATAAAATGAGACAACTAGACCAAAAAATTATTCTTCTAAATCTTGTTGAAGCCAACGTTATTTTGAAATTCCTTTTCAATTATACATGAACATATCTGCTGGGTCTAAATTCTTTCTGAGCTACTAGAGTATCTTATAAACCACTTATGCATTCTTACAGTACACATTACAAGTGAACTTGTGACTATCCTCTTTAATTTTCATACCGAAAACTTACTCCTATTTGAGGATTTCCTATCGCCTTCAAATTATTACTTACTAACTTTCACATCTTGTTTCAAATGAGTACTATCCGTTATATATATATTAGAACCAATAAATGTTTGTTTTGTTATACACATACATATATAAAATTGAGGGATAATCTGAGAAGAACAAGGCAGTTCAACGCTCACAAGAAAGACATGTGCAAGTATATCATCAGGGTTATTTACTTTTATTCCATATTGGCTTATATCTTTTAATAGGCAATTCATTCTATACTTCCTTCTTTTTCTCCTTCTATACTTGACTCTTAGAGACTTCGTTATAGTACAAAAGTCCTTGAATTCTAAAGAAATAAGTAGAGTTTCTAAGATATTTCCTCCAAAATAATTACATCTGACTATATCTACATTTAGAAGTCAATCATCTATCCAATTAGCCATAATTTTTTTAAAGCCTAAAGTACACCACAAATTAAAATAACATCATGAGTTTATAATTAAGATTTTAAAAATTGCAAAGGCAGCCATTATCTTACCAGGGCTTTTCAGAATATCTAGAACACTTCCTTCTTTCAGAACTTTTGCAGGTCTAAAAGGGCAGTCACAGTCTTCCTCTAGCTGATTCTTACAGTTTGTACTGTTCACTGCAGTGATATCTTGAGCTGCAATATTTTTTAATTATAACAGATATTATGCCAAGAACAAGCACTAGATTCAAGTTAAATATATTAAAAAATAAAATTTTGATCAGCTTCTAAAACATCATGGAAAAGTCACTGTAATTCAAAGATAATGAACAAATTAAAAAGTAGAGGTTTAACTTGCCACTATAAGGAACTAAAACTACTATTTCTCAAACTGTAAATCTCTCCCCTCCAAAGTGGCAAAAACTAGAAACTATAATTATTACCCAATGAATTCACTGGTAATCGAGAAAATCAAGATGAAACATGAAGACGCTGGGGTGAGATGATACACTGCATGACACATATAAGCAATTACAAAGCAATTTGTAATATTAATCAAAAAAACTTAAAAAATATTCAACTGAGTGAGTTATTTCATTTCTAGAAATTCACTCTATGTTTGCAAATCTCCTTCAGTTAAATACTGAAAACCTGGATGATAAATGCTCAATTAAGGGGCTGGTTACATATATTAAAGAATACTGGCATGACGAAATGCTATGCAACCACAAAAGTCATTCTTAAAAGCACAGCAATAGGTAAAAGGAGGTCAGAGGTCCAGAAGATTTTAAATTTTTACATCTAAAGAGTAATAATGGCAGCTAGTGATGAGTAATTTTTATTTATTGCTAATTTTACTTTTTATATTTTCCAAACTTTTCAAAATGAACATATTCTTTTACTTAAATAAGAGATCTATATTTTAAGTATGATAATGATTTTGTGGTTATATTTTTAAGGGGGAAATTTGTTCACAGATGAAATACATATTGGATTGTTTGCAGATGAAATATGTGTTAGACTGTTTCAAAATAATCTGATAGGTGTGGTTGTACCTGTGAGGAGTGAGGGAATGAGGGGGGAAGGAGAGGGGAATGAAGGGGGAAGGGGGAGAGAGGGAGGGAAGTACAAGATTTTTCATAAAATGGTAAATGTCAAAGCTGGGTAAAGAGTATATGGAGATTCAACTTCTGAGAATGTCTGAAATTTTCTATAATAAAATATAAATAACGATGTTTTTCTGCCAATTAAAAAGTAGTTTCAAAAAATTCTGCCTACCCCTACACCTTACAAAATAAACAAAAATTAATTCAAAATGAATCAATGATCTAAATAATAGGACTAAACCATAATACTCCTAGGAGGCAGATCCATGACTATGGTTTAGGCAATGAATTCGTAGACATGACATGAAAACACAAGCAAAAATAAAATTTGAACTTTACCAAAATTAAAACTTTTGTGAATGCAAAGACATTATCAAGAAAGTATAAAAAGATAATCCACTGAATTGGAGAAATCATTTACAAATCACATGTCTGATAAGGATATAGTATCCAGACTATATAGAAATGCTTACATCTCAGCAATAAAGAGACAAATCAGTTTTAAAATGGGCAAAGACTTGGATGTTTCTTCCAAGAAAATATATAAGGACCAACAAGCACATGGAAAAAAGCTTAACACCATTAATACCAGGGAAATGCAAATCAAAACAACAATGAAGCATTGCTTCAGAACCACTAGGATAGTTATAATCGAAAAAGAGAAATACTACAATGAACATTGGGATGTGTATGTCTTTATCAATAAACGTTTTCAAATTTTTGAGGTAGATACCCAGGAGGATTACTGGGTCATATGGTAATTCTATTCTTAATTTTCTGAGGAACTTCCATATTGTTTTCCACTGTGGCTTGTTAATAACAGCCATTCTAACAGGTGTGACGTGTTATCTCATTATGGTTTTGATTTGCATTTCTCTAATAGCGAGTGAAGTTGAGCATCTTTTCATAAGTCTGTGGGCTGTTTGTATGTCTTCTTGGGAGAAGTGTCTGTTCAAGCCCTCTGCTCATTTTTTAACCAGATTGGTTTTTAATGTTGATTATATAAGTTCTGTATGTATTTTGGTTATTAGCCCCTTATCAGGTGTTGTTTGCAAATATCTTCCCCCATTCAGTTGGTTGCCTCTCAATGTCTTTCAACTACATTCAGATTTAAATTCAATTCTTTAGCAGAGCCTTCAAAAATTGCTAGAATTTAAAGCTACCTCTCAACATCATAACAAACTATTTGTAATTTTCAAAGTATATCATGCTTTTTCTCTTGTTCCTGTACTCTTGCATTTGCTATTTATTTCATGGATAAAATGTTCAAAAATTCTTGACCTGAGTAACTCAGCCCAAATGAGTCTCCATTTCATAAACACTAAACACTTGAAAGAAAACGATGCTACCACAACAAAATCCTATTTAGTTATCTGATTATTCATTTATTTCCCTAACAGAATAAATTATTCATTTATTTCTTCAGTTCAGAAATTATTGCTATTTGCAGAGGCCAGCATAACTCTGACATAATAAAACTGCTGTAAACTGAACAGTAAACCTAGAGATGGAATACACAGACAATCCTTGAATTTATTATAATGAGATTTCATTTATAATTAACTGTCACCTTATTTTGACCAAAGACAATGGGAAATCTGCTGCTGTGACTATTCCCCACACAATGAAACTGTAACATTTACATTTAGGGAGCTAAGTATCTCTGAGGATAATTACTAAAAAGCACTGTCAAAAAGTTGGCATTAGCTCCTATTGGATTTTCAGAGCTAACTTTACTCACTCAAATGAAAGTATTTATAGAAATTGCCAATGGTAAGAGAATTTGAAATACTAATCTAATACATCCAACTATTTTTTATGTAAAAATTTATAAGAAATCTTTACTTACCTGAACTACTTGTAATTGGTTCTGAAATACTACTAGAGCCAGAAAGCTCTGCTGTTTTTGCAACTGGCACACTAAATGTAAATCCAATCTGTAAAGAGAAAAGTTATCCTTGTAAGTGTCGCATTAGTTTTAAGTTTTAAACAAATATCAAATATATAGCTTTTTTTTTTATTCCAAGTCAAAAAATACATATTTTATTTATTCTAAGATTCACAGTTTTTCCTATTTTACAATCTTGGAAATTAGGATGCTTCTTGTAACAAATGATGTGTCATAGTTTAACAGCAACATTTTTAATTTCTTAGGCATTTTTTCTTTCAAAGCAGTAAATAGAATAATAATGTGTTCCTAATACCCAATTTTGTTTCTAAATATCTTTTTCTCATAAAAAGTATGAGGCTTTTTGGACAATGGACAGATTTCAGGCATGCAGTAGGGAAATTACAAAATGATCCAGAACATCTAGTTGCAACGGAAAAAAAGAACACAATAAAAACGAGGGGTAACATGTCAAAATGATACACCTGCCAAATAAGGGTACAGCAAACTGAACACTAAACTTATTCTTACACAAAATATTTCTTAATTATAAAAAAATATATATTATTCATAAAAACCTTAAACTTTTCTAAGTTAAAGGCAATTCAAGAAACATGTTATCTAAATACATTATAATTTAGGTCTTAATCTTAATTGGATACAGGACCAAGAAAAACAAAACAGCATCTAAAGGCTAGTCTGGGGCTGATGAAGGAATCTAAATATGGTCTATGTTATTATTATATCAACTGGGTGTAACAACTGTATTGTGGGTAGGCAAAGAAACGTCCTTTAACTTAAGGGACACATGAAAAAGTATCAAGGGTATTAAGATGTTTGCATTTCAACTTTCAAATGGTACATGAGAAAACACATATGCTTGTGTGTGTGTGTGTGTGTGTGTGTGTGTGTGTGTGTGTGTGTGTGTGTCAGAGAGAGAGAGAGAGAGAGAGAGAGAGAGAGAGAGAGAAAATATGCAGGTGTTCATTCATTCAAATTTTCTGAACATTTTAATTTTTTTTTAAGTTGGAAGAAAAATAATGGTATTTCTTACCACTAATGGCATCTTGGATTTGATAAAAATATAGTACACATTTTTGAAATCAATAAATATGAAACAGTCATTCGTTACTACTTACAGATGATGGAGGTAGTACATCTGCCTCAGTAGATTTTACAATTGGAGATGAAAATCTAAATATGGGACTGCCAGTGTTGTTTGGAGAGGTCATTTGTACCTGGTTTTCCAAATTATTAAAGAGTTTCAAAAAGAGCTTTTTAGAAAAAGAAATTTACAATAAAATATACTTTAAGCAAATTATTTATTCCAAAGAAGCCAAAAGCAAATTTCTTTCCTCTTTTAAATTTAAAAATCACTTTTTAACTTCAGAAAAATACAGTAACTGCTATAAAATCTGGCTTCCATTTGTAACAGAAGTATACACTACTTTAGATATGGATATTTGTCCAAAGGAGAAAAATAACATCTACAAACATATGTTCAGAAAAAGTAAAAGCCAAGACAAAAACATAAAAATTTCAGGAGATTAAAGATATTAGAACTATGTGAAAAATAAAAACAAATCTATTCTTACATGGAAAAACGTATCTTAATTGAAAACATTGTTTACAAACTTACAATCAACTTTTTCTCTAACACATTGCAAAAGAAATTAAAGAACACTCCCATTATAACATCCCATTATGATGTGCATTTTTTTAAAAAAGCAAAATAGATCACCTAGGAAGACCGGGTGCTGTAGGCATAAAAAATAAGTAAAAAATAAAAAATAAATAAAAAAGCAAAATACCATTTTCATTTTTGTCTTCTTACTCTGAGTTACTGATTTTCCATAGTGAAAATTAATCATTGCTTTAAACTGAATATTAGATTTTCTTTTTTCAATAATAAGAACAAAAACCACCTCTATTTGTACAATGGTTTGGTACCTTGTTTGTTAATGACTGTGCAGGACTAATCGATGATGGAGAAGTTGTGATCACAGGGGAACTAAAACTGAAGGTAGGCAGTGAAGAACTACTGATGGGTAGAGTGATTTTCGGTAATACCGGCATTTCCATTTCCTAAAACACAATATATTTTATAATGATATAGTTCATCTTTTATGTCATTCTTTTACCTCTACTTATTTTCAGGTAGAATTTATATAGTTACACATAATTTTAGAACAGGAAGAACAAAGTACTATGTAGTGTTAACAATGTGAGCTCTTAAATCAAAAAAACTAAATAAGATCTGAATCCCAGTTGTGACACCAGCCAGCCATGTTTGACTTTGTGAACCTAACTGCCCTAAGTACCAATTTTCTGATTGGTGAAAATGAGGGAAAAAATAATGTACCATAGTTGTTATTAATATAAAATACAAAGTTATATATGGTCTAGGCATGTAAAACAAGCATTTAATAAACATCAGTTCTAATGAGTTTGGTGAACAGCCTTGGTTTTTAGCCCAATATAATAGCAAAGGCCACCCCAAGTCTCAAATGACTCAGATTAAGAACAAAAAGAGTTCCACTTCTGCTAATGGTAGAGTAGCTTGTACCTGGCCGATGTTCTGACATAGCAATTATCAACTCTGGACAAAATATTAAAAACAAATAAATGAAAACATTGGAGAGCAACCCAAAACAAGCAGAACCTGGAGGGGAGAAGACACCTGGAAGAAGAGAAAGGCAATGAGTATGTTTCCTCTTGGTGCCAGTGGATACTTGAAATTCAAAGAAAAAACTGCAAACATTTTGGATGAGGAATCGGAGGACAGACTAGGTGACCACAATAGCCAGAAAATGAGGGAAGATGCGGGACTGAAGGGCCATAGAAGGTGAGCCCCAAGTCTGCACACAAGCAGTCCAAATCTCTGGCAGACTTGTAAACAACATGTGGGTAAGGCAGACATCAAGCAGCTAAAACAAGAGAGTTTCAGATGCTGCCCGCCACAGAGGAAACGCAGTCTGAGTTCAGGGAAGTTTACTGCCAGCTAAAACAATTTGAATATTTCAAATGAATGAAGTTTATTACACATAAATTACATCTCAGTAAAGCCAACCACCCCTCCAAAAAAGAAAAAACAAAGACACTTTCAGATAAAAGAAAAATACGAGAATCTGTTGCCATAAAACCTGCTCTACAAGTTCTTCAGGATAAAGGAAAATGATACCAAATGGAAACTCGGATTTCTGGAAAATAATGAAAAAATGTGAGAAAACATTAAAAAAAAGTTTTCTCTTAATTTCTTTAAAATACATATAACTGTATAAAGCAAAAATTATATTCTGTTGGCTTATAGCCTATCTATTCAAATGTAATACAGCATAAAATAACAAGGAAGAGGAGGTAAATCAAACTAAAGTTTCAAGATACTTAAATCTTTATAGGCAGTGGCACAACAGTAACACAAAGTAGAATGTAAAAAGTTAAGGATATATATCGTAATCCCAAGAAGAACCACTAAGTAACAAAGAGATAAAGATAAAAAGCCAAGTAATTAAAATGAAATTCTAACAAATATTCACTTAACCCAAAAGAATGCAACTTTCAAAAGAACAAGAAACAAAAAAAGGGAAATTAGAAAATGAAAAAGTAGGCCATTATCCAACCATATCAACAATTACATTAATTTTAAACATTACAATTTTTATGTAAAAGTAGATAAAAAGGGAAGATTTAACTATATCTGTCTACAGGAGACTTACTTTAAATGCAAAAACAGATATGTTGAAAGTAAATGGATGGAAATGGAATAACCTGCAGTTAGTAATCATAAGAAGGCTTATTCTAGTAATAGAATGGATGGCTATCATCACAATACCAGATAAGGTAGATTTCAATATAAAGAATATTTCTAAAGAATTTTTTAAAAGAACATTTAGTAATATTAAAAGGGGCACATCACTGAGGAGCCATAATGTTAAAGTGTAGGTTCTAATGAGGGCCTCAAAATATATGAAGCGAAAATTGACATGATTGAGGGGGAAAAGACAAGTTCACCAAATAAAAGTTGACAATTTAACTCCTCTCTCTCTCAATAGTTTTAACCACACTCCCCTCTCCCCCGCAAAAAATATCAGCAAGAACAAAGATCTAAAAAATACTATCAGTCATCTAATATGACTTCTATGAACACTATACTCAATAACTGCAAAATATTTATTCTTCAAAATTCATCAAGCGAAGCATACACTGAGCTATAAAATAACACTCAATGCATTTCAAAACATTAAAATCATGATAAAACAGAGCTCTAAATAATCCATGGGTTACATAAGAAATCAAAAAGGAAATTAGAAAAAAACATAAAAGCATTACTATAATCTTCTAGAAGATAACACAGGAGAACTTCTTTACAGCCTGGAAAGAGACAAAGGGTTCTTAGGACACAAAGCACAATAAAAATAATGGGAAAGAAATAATGAAGACTTCGTAAAATTTAGAACATCTGCTGATAACTATTTAGAAAATGAAAGGCAAGCCAGACTGGGAGAAAATATTTATATGACATGTACCAAAGTACTCTCATCCAGAATTTATAAAGAGCTCCTAAAACTTAATGATAAGACGATTTAATTTTTAAAAGGGCAAAATAACTGAACAGAGACCTCAAATACAAAGACATACTAATAGCCAATAAGCACAAAAACAAAAATACATTACTAGTCATCGGGGAAATGTAAATTAAAATTATAAGATATCACCACACACAAAGCAGAATGGCTACAATTAAAAAAATGACAATCAACTACTGGTAAGTATGTAGAATAATAGAAATGCTCGCATATCTGGTGGAAGTCTAAAATATTACTCACACCTCCACTTCTAGGTATTTACCCCAAGAGAGGTAAACATGTCTAGAAAAGGGTATAAGAATGTTGACAGTTGTACTACTCATAAAAAACCCAGGAAAAAAAGAATGCACACTGAATTAACTGTACTAACATAAAAGTTTAGAACAAGCAAAACCAATATATGGTAGAAATAATGAAAACAGTGATTGCCCTTGGGGTAGGAGGCAATGAGTACTGACTGGGAAAGAGCATGAGTCAATTTTCTATAGGATTGGAAATCCTCAGTAGGAGTTCAACACCTCAATAGGGGTTTGGGTTACACGAGCATAAGCATTTGTCAAACTCATTAAATGGTACACCTAAAAATTTTATGTTTCACTACATGTAAATTCTTGCTAAATTTAAAAAAAAAATTTAACTCTAGTTTGTGCAATGTATGCCGAAGTATTTGGGGACGAAGTGTATTGATGTCTGAAACTTACTTTGAAAGGCACCCAAAAAACAAGATGGATATTTATTTGATAAAGCAAATATAACAAAAAATTGGAATCTAAGTGCTGGGAATGTGTGTTCATTGCACAATTATTTCAAAATTTCTTCCATTTGAATCATATAATCAAATCTAGGGGTGAGTGAAGAGGAAGAAAACACAAGACATATTTGGATATTTCTGTAGGGATGTTTCTTCCCATCTCCAACCTTTAGTCTTATTTCCTTCCCTTTAAAACGTTAAAACACCTAGACACATTACCTGAATAACCTATTTTTCATGCTGACTTGTTAAGTCACATACTTGGACATACTGGGTCTTTATATTACTGACCTTGAACCAATTCTAAATTTGATTCCTATTGACCAAAATTTTGATTTGATCAGAGGTGGGAGAAAGTAAACCAAGAATCAAAATACATCAATCCCTGTTAAGTAGGAATAGTACCTGAAAGTAGCATAATTTGCTTATATTCCATTAAAAATAAAATTTCTATTTGACCTTTCTGAAAGGTCACTAAAATATCCATAAGAGACCCATTAAAATACCCACAAAAATGAATCTCTGATCTTGTACCAAATAATCCCATTAACTAAAACTAAATTAAGAGACTAGCGGTCATCTGAAACAAAAAAAATACTACTGGGTATAAATTAAGTAAGGAAGAGTCTATCCAAACCTATTCCATCTAGACAAAAATAAAACATAGGGTAGACAGGAAATCTGGGGAAGCATCCTATTTAGTACCTCTTTCCTCAGAAATGTGGAGACTGTAACTCCAATGTGGAATACAGCTAGGGACAGAAGGAGTTGAGTGAGGCATCCTGGGAAGTGAAATTGGCAGTTGGCAGTTGGCTGGAATCGAGAGAGGGGGCCCAGATAAGGGAGGAGGTGATAAAGAGGTCTGGGGAGTTTTCGTAAATCTCCTAACAGTTAGTAAGTATACTGGGTAATAAGAGCAAAAATAAGTAAATAAACATTTAACTACCGCCATCCCCAAAATGTCTCAACACAGCAAAATCGCACTAAACACAAATCTGTGAGATGGCTAAAACTGAGCTACAGGTATCAACCTGAGATTCAGCTAAAGATCTTAGAAATTATATCTTTAAAAATTGAAACTGAAGAAGCAAAATTCACAAATCTATCTCAGGCAAAAACGAAACCAAGCTAATGTTTTTCTCATACAAAGATAAATTTTAAAAAAAGAGGGCCACAAATTTTACTAATATAAAAACTTGTCTAAAGAACAAGCTCATGCTTTATTAACTGATACTAATTTCCTTACGTATATAAAGCAAGACAACCCATTTCTTAAACATAAATAAGTCTACATAAAGTGCTTAATGACCAAAGAAATTTGGTTTGCTAAGGAAACTACAAAATTTTATGCACCATATAATCGATGGTATTCAATACTTTTTCTTTCAAGATGGTATAATAGATTAATACATTATCTCACTTTGCAACAGTCCAGAAGAACAACAAGTAGAACCTAAGGTAAAAACAGAGCCTCAAGACCAATAACTAAGCCAAGGCCCCTAGCATAAATATCACAAGACAGGTTATACGGCAGGAAGTCCAAACTGCCAAATAAGTCATGATTCTGGTGAGTTCGAGAGGCACAATTACAAAACTGCTAAATTAGAAAAGAGGAGATAAAGAAAAAAAATGGAGATCTCCTACTCTAAATAAGCCAGTAAAACAAAATTCTAATAGACATGAAGAAAATTAATACTAATACATAGAACAATTTCAATTAAAACATGATTTTACAGTGAACAGAAATTGTTAGAAGATCTCCTATTTAAAAGTCTAAAAATATACTCCTAAAAAACACATGGGTCAATGAGAAAGTCACAAATGAAATTTTATTTAGAAACAAATGACAAATGAAAATACTATGTATCAAAACTTAAATGATCCAGCTAGGCCAAAATTCATTAATAAAAAGAATGAAATGAGACCTGTGTTCAACTCAAAATAGGTAGAAAACAAACAAAATAACCCATTAGAAAAAAATGGATAAAGAGAAAATTCGAATAGCAAAGAAACTCACAAAAAGATGTCTCCCTTCCTGAGTAAACAACGAAATGCAAAATAAAACTCCAATGACATGCTACTTAACCATCACATTGGCAAGAAATTTTAAATAAACAAAATCGAGTACAGGTCAGGATAAAGTAAAAGCAGATCTACCTACTGTTGTGGAAGTGTTAAACTGTAAAACTACCTTGAAGAATAATAAGGCAACATCTCATACATCTGAAGATGTGTATCATCTCCCATAACCCATCAGTTCTATTCCTAGGTAGTCTAGAGAAAATATTACACGTGCCCAAGGGAGAAGTAACTATTCACCTTCGCAAGTATTAGAAATCAACCCAAATGTACCCTGCAGAATGAACTGTGGTAAATCTTCATACTGGATAAATATATAACATAAATAATCTAGCTACCTTTCACAATTCTGAAAATTTCACAAATAATATAAAGAAAAAGGCAAGTGAGATGAATACATACCACACTAATCCATTTATAGAAGTTTCAGAAATTAGAAATCTTAATTGTATAATAATATTATGACGGTCAAATAATTTCAACTACAGCTATGTTTTGGAAGAATTATGGCTTTTTAATGACATCCATAAAATTTTAGGTACTAGGTTAGGTTTTCTCTGTTGTCACAGTGAACATGATTAAAAATTTTAAAGCCTGGTAGTTTAAAATACACACACACACTTTGAAGAAGGCTCTTTCAATGACAGGTTATTCCTGTTCTGGGTCTCCCCAAAACCCACCCCTCCAGACCTCCACCACCACAGCACACCAAATCTCTAAATACACATGAAGAGTATTAAGTATATAACTCTACCTTCTCCTCTGGAGGTTTAGTTGCCACAAAGCGTGTTCTCTCTCGTCTTATCTTGCCACCTCCACTACCTACTCCAGAAGATAAACCATTGGCTGCAGACATACTGAAATTTGGGTAAGAAAAACCACTAGGCAAAAAAAAAAAAAAAAAAAAAAGAGAAAAAACAAATGATACAGTAATTTGTTAACTGATTACGTAAAAATTAGAGAACTTTTAACAAAAAAAAATAGATGTACAGGTGAATGTGATTTTAAAAACTGACAGATTTTTTTGTGTATAAAGTTCCGTTTTTCAACTTCTTAATCTTCAAAAAGGTTTATGTGAATCAAATATAGACCTTACATTAAATACGAAGTTTAGCTATAAAGATGACATTACCTTTCTTGTTCTCTATTTTGTCCTGGTGTCATATGTTTTTCATATCCAGTCTAGAAAAAATGAACACACCATATTTATATGCTTGCTTATTTGTTTTAATTTTCTTAATACCACCCTTCTGTGAGTGTTAATATTTGGAATAAGGAATTTGATGGTTTTTAGTTAACGAATCCTAAAATTTTCACCTTATACCCTGGCTTCTGAATGGAAACCAAGAGTTATAGTGTAGTTATGTATTCATAAAATGTCACTGAGCCCAAATGTATTTTAAACCAAATGGTAGTATACAAACAATACTATTTACCAACCACAAAAATACTTTTATTTATCTCTTGTTATGGCCTTTTAAACATGCAAGCAAATTTAGAAAGATATTCCTTTCATTTCATGAAATGATTCTCTGAAACCTATGAAGTTCCTCCACTAAAAAAAGGAATCAGGATTCCTCAGAGAAATGGCTGATTACAGGGCTAGGGTCGGAAATTTACAAGATGAGTCTAGATTACTTTGTAATATAAAAAGCAACAAATTGTTCAAAATATAATGAAGAAATATTAAAAGAACTTGGGAGCCAGTTCAAAGGCTAAATATGGGACAACATGAGCATCAAAATTAATAATGCTAATAAAGGATTACAATTTATTGAATGTAAGAACTCAAGATGACTTTTAAAAATAAAGAAAATTCTTTCTACAGTAGAAAGCCAACTAATAAATGTAGAAAGAACAGTGGAATTAGAAAATCACCCTTTGGCAATCTACAAATAGATTCAGGCAAAAATCATCAATAATGCTAACACTAGTGGGTAAAAAGGATACTTATACTCTCAAAGTTATCTCCCCACAAGATATATATTAATTTTATAAGGTAAAAGTAGTAACTTCACAATGGAGAAGCCCCACTGCCACCATTTTAACTAATGATCACATTGCCAAGTAATGGGATGAACTGACAGCATGTGCCTCTTGCTATGAAACACTGAGAGAAGCTCAGTATCAATTCTGTGGTATTACAACCAACATTCTATAAGTGGAACCTAATCATAAGGAACACCAGACATCCCCGAATTGCAGGACATACTACACAATAACTTACTTGTACTCTTCAGAAGTATCAATGTTGTAAAATGAAAAAAAAAAAAATTCCTAAGGAACTGTTGTTCTACACTATTTAGGTGACAAACATGGACATGATCTTGGATTTTTGCTTTTGGCACAACTGGCAATATCAAAATAAAATCTGTAGATTAGATAATAGTATTGTACCAATGTTAAGTTTCTGGTTTTCAATACTGTTCTGTGGTTATGTAAAAGGTTTCCTTGTTTGTAGAAAACACACAGAAAAAAATAAAGCAAATATAGTAAAATGTGGAGTTCTTAAAATTTTTCTTGCAAGTTTGTTAAGTTCAAAATTATGTTCAAAATACTTAATTTTGTTAAAGCAAATATAACAAAATGTTAATGACTAGTGAATCAAGATAAAGAAGTAAAAGGTAAACATTATACTGTTCTATCATCTTTAGTTTGAAAAATTTCAAGAAATTGGATTGTTATGAAAATTAAATCAAATTAACTATAAGTAAAAACACAAATAGTAAGATGCTATGTAAATACAAAAAAAACACTAGTTAAATGACACAAGAAAACACATGAACCCAGAATATGGACATTTTATAAGACAAATGACCTGGTCTTTTCAAAAACCACTGTGTCTAGTAATTCCACTCCTAGGTATAGACCCCATGAGAAATGAAAATGTATGTCTGCATGCACAAACAAAAAAACACTTGTACATATAAGTTCATAGCAGGATTATTCATTACAGTCAAAAAGTGGAAACCCAAATGTCCTCAACTCATGAACAAACAAAATTTGGTATACCCAAACAATGAAATATTCAGCCATAAAAAGGAATGAAGTTTTCATAGATGCTATGACATGGATGAATCCAAAAAACCTTATGCTAAGTGCAATAAGCCAGTCACAAAGAACCACATATTTTAAGATTCCTTTTATATGAAATGTCCAGAATAAGCAAATCTACAGAGACAGATCAGTGGTTGCCTAGGGCTGGAGGGGTAGGAGTAAAGAATGACTACTAACGGGTATAAGCTTTTTGTGAGGTCAAAGAAATGGTGATGGAAATATTCTAAAATTGGCTGTAGTGGTGGCTGAACAACTCTGTGAATATACTAAAACCAATGAACCATACACTTTAAATAAACAGTAGGAATTATATGCCAATAAAGCAGTCATTAAACATAAAAAAATGTGGTAAGGGTTTGAGGCCTAGAAATACAAACCAAAAGCAATGTGTAAAATTTGCTTGGATTCCGGTTCAAAAAAGCAGCTATAAACATTTGAATATGGACTAGATATCAGGTAACATTAGGACGAAACTGGCATTAATTTCTTAGATGTGAGAATACAAAAGTATTTAGAAAATGCATGAGTACTCAGAATACAGAGTACTTAGAGATGAACAGATGTGATATCTGAAATTTATTTTCAGAAAGTCCAACAACACAAAATACACAGATAAAGCAAATCTGGCAAAATTATTTATTCTAAACCATGAGTACATTCTAGTGTTTATGAATGAACATTAATTTGGGATTTGATTAAGGTGCCAGCCATTTTAAAGGTGTACCAATGGATAACCATCACTAATTTCACCAACTATTATCTAGTTGGCAAACAAACAGTAGAGTACTTGTATCTTACATTATTTATTCTTGTTCAATTTAATCGATATTCAAAGACTAGTAAAAATAAACACATACTCACACTGTATTTTTTATCTATTCTTTGATTAGTCTTCCTTAATTCACCAGATGGAGTCAGAGATGGTTTAAAATAAACTGTTCGATTTGCTGCTATGGATACCGGCTTTGGGGTCAAGAGTCTCTGAACAGGGGGATATAGAGAGTCCACCTTAAAGGTAAAAGGAAATCAAAGACAAACATTTATTTTCATATACGTCAGTGATGCACAACTAAAAATTATTTGACAATAGTTAATGTGACCTAGAGACTATAAGTACTCCCTAGAGAAATATCCAGTGCATGCAAATACTAAGAGAGAAACTGACAGTAATAGAACCAATGGTGTGTGTGTATGCATGTGCACGTTTGTATTTTTATTTATACATACATACACATTTATACATAAAATTCAAAAATGGTTTCATAGACTATTTTATTCTAGATTTAATGACTTTTGTGCACAAACACAAAAAGGGAACTATATTTAACACTGTTCCACAAATCTAAGCTTTTACAGGATGAATTACAAATATATAAACTAAATATGTAAACTAAAATTGATTTGCAACATTTTCACCCAAATTACTATCTAAATTTTCTTCAGCTACAAATAAAGTATTTTTAAACTTGTTATGAAAATATTTTTATTGCTAAAAATGTGAGCAAATCTCTCCAATTTAATTTTCCCCTTCAGTGATTTAAAAACCAAACCAAAAGTCTTACAATTTAAATCTAAGTAATAAAGCACTATTAAGAATTCCAAATATTAAAATGAACCGGCTTTATTATCTCAGTACACAAGTGTTTTGTCAACAGTCTTTTGCTACACTGAAACACAGTAAAAATTCTGTTGGTTTATAATGACTATAAAGCCAAGAGCTTCTGCTCTGTCCAAAGGCCGTAATACTATGAATACAGTCCTTTCACTCAGCAGCAGCTGTGAACAGCACTGGTTTCTAGGGCAAAGCTTCTGTATGGTTACTAGCTTTTCAATCTAAATCCTCATCAAAAGTATGATCCTACAACTCAAAGAGACAGTTACTTTGTAGGCTGTTCTGATTACATCCATAAAACATGAACTACAATATTGTTTCTTGGCCTTTATAATTCCTAACATGCATTACTAAAATTTTCTTTACGAGAACATCTATAATTGCACAATTTTTTAAGTCTACTTCTTTTTAAGCAATCTGATATAAAATAGGAGTGTGAGAAAAGTAACTAATGGATATTAACCTCATCACAGCAGCAAATGGATTCCCTCTTGCCTGATTATAAACATCTAGATAATTCTTAAAATTGAGAAGAAACACTATCCCAAGAAAAAAAATCAATTTTCTTCTCTGCATTAGAATATCAGTAAACATAATTATAATTATAAATGTAATTTATCAATATCTCTAATACAGTTCCCAAATTAATCAATTGTTTCTTAGGAAACTTCATGTTGTAATAAATGCTTCTTCAAGTAAGGATCTGGGAATCTGCATCCCCTGAAGGATGCTTAACTAGCCATAAATATAACTAACAAAAAATATACTCTTTAATCTTGGTTATCGAGCATTTTATTTTTTTCCAAAGTAAGCTCCAAAGCTAATTTTAACAAAATGGAATACACTAAAAAGAGTTACCAAGATATAATCTATATTATATATTTTTTAGCTCTGCTATCTTATACAGTATTTTTGGCTGATGGAAGTGTGCCAATTGGAAATATTACACACAACAGATATGACATAATGTTTGTTAATGAGAAAAGTTTACAAAGATAACTATGTTCAATGGGCACTTTAGTTCACCAAAATTCTAATTACTAAACACTTCAAGCTCTATTCACTCCCATCTTTATTTATCCAAAGGTAAGAGCTATTATTCATTAAGACTGTTAAGGTGCTGAAGATGGGAATGCCAAATAACCAAAAAATACTGAATGGGCATCTTCTACAATACAGCATTGTGCTAAGTAAGGTCCTCACAAGAGGCAACAATAAGTAAAAAAAAAAATGTTATTTTTCAAACATGTTCCCTAATAACTATCAACTAAAGTCAATTTTTATATTTGCTAACCTAAAACAAATAAAACAAAATGGTTGCTACATTACATAAATAAATACTAACAAAGTCTTACCTTTTCCCTTTTGCCCCGATAATCTGTGGTGGTATCTATCCCACTCCTATCAAGAGGCTGGAAAATGAAATATTATTAGAAATAGATGTCAAATTTTGGAAAATATGACTTTCATCACCAATATGTAAAACTGTTATCTCATTTAAAAAGTTTAAAAATCAACTTACAGAATTCAGTGGAGAAGAAACAATAGATGGAATTCTTTTTGCATCCTGTTAATGTTGAAATAACAAAATTAAGATTTTCCACTAAACTCAATAATTCTGTTACACTCCTATATTTAATTGTGATTTTAAAATTTACCGCTAGAGGGCTTGACATCTTCTCTAAAGATTGCAATATTCGCCGAGCTGTTGAACTAGTCACACCATAGGATTGTGCATTGAGTTGCTTAGCTTTCATCTGTCTTCTGACTGGTGCCTATAAAGTAAACTTTGTATTATTTGATGGAGCTGTGAATTCTGAATTCTAAGGCACATATTTCAGACAATGAAAATATTTACAAAATAGAATGGATGTTCAAAGTGAAATAAGATTTATGTATTAATAGCAGTTTATCTCTTGGTGGTGTCATTAACCATATATTCAACTTTTCCTTATGCTTTCATTGAAAATCTGATTCTTTGTATGAAAAATTACTTTTACAATCAGAAAAAAATGGTAAGACAGCATGTACCACTCTAAAGATCTGCCAGTTAGGTTAAATGGAAAAAATGAGATAACTGATAAAACATTCTAGCATTATCTTAATCTGTTTTATCCCTGATGTTTAAATCAAAGAACACTAAATTAATTAGAACTATATTAAAATATTATTATTATGGGTATTAAATAATATTTAATTATAGTAAATTCCAAGATCATTAAACAAAGAGATTGTTGACTCTACTACAATGGAAATAAAAATTTTAAACTGACTTGTTTCTGATATTTCAATTGAAGAACAATTTTTAATACAAAGGCTATCTGATTAAAGAGCTTTTTAACTTTCCTAAAATTGGGGTTAAGGAAATAACATTATAAAGAATAGACAAGTACCCTTTAATACACAAACAATATTACAAGTCCCAACAAAAACACTTTTTCTCAAGAATGCATTACAAAATTTCAATAATCAAGGGATTATCACAAATCAAAGTAGGTTGGCAATGCTCAATATAAAAAAGATGTTAACAATCAAATTATAACCAAGTTTCTATAAATAGCTGATATCTACAAAACTGAACCATAATAAACTGAATATTTCTGATACCAAACATCCATTATATTTTCAGAATAGCTACAGTATTCTACATTTTTTATTAAGAATCTGGTGCCAAGGATTACTGTTCAGATTAAGAGGCCTTGGCAAACATAAGGCAACATAAAAATCCTCTAGGAAAATATAACAGTATGTCTCGTCACTGGATTCTACTAGCCACTGGCCTCTCAAGGTCTTAGTTCACTCATCAATAAAATGGAAATGAATTAAATATAGGTTCCTCTCAAATGTCAATAATAAACATCTGAAAGCCCGTGCTGAGACAGAATCTCAGGACTCAGCATTAAAAAGTACAAAACTCCACATACAAAACAGAGGAGGAAGTAGCAGGGATAGGGATAGACTTTGACTTGGGACTGCTGTGTGAATCATGGGCTTGCGTCATCTTATCTTCTACTAATGTGCTAAACTATTTTAAAAGTAATTTTTTAAAAATAGTATCACGGTCTAATTTAAAGTTTAGGAAAAGCTCCCTGTGTAATTTCAAGACCCAGTTACACCTTCTTAAACAAATATTGCCCTTCATGAACATACTCAGAAATAATACTCATAATTACTGTTAACTATTTATGAAAGTATCCTCTAATTAGGAAAACAAGAAACTAAAGACAAATCTTCAAATATACTTTTTCTTTGCGATTTCTATGCCTGCCAGAGGTTGTCATCTTTATGTAACTCCCTCCAGAAGTGTACATGCTTAAAAGTATTATTACTCCTCCATCTTTAAAATGTCAAAATCAGTAAACACCATAACAACATGTATACAAAAAAGAATTTTTACGAGCCCTAAGAAACTCTTAGAATAAAACAAAGAATGGTGCAATTTACCTTAAATTGGTGTTTTTTAAAAAGTTATCAATTTCCAGTTGTTCTTTGCTAAGGTATATATGTAAATCTAACTGATTTTGTATATTGATCTTGCATTCTGTGACCTTGCTAAATTCACTTATAACTTCTCTTCTAGTTACTTGGGAGTTCCTATGTAGATAAGCACATTGTCTACTAATAGGAATAATTTTATTTCTTCCTTTCAAATATGCATGCCTTGTATTTCTTTTTTCTTGCACTGGCTAGGATCTAAGGTACGTTTAACAGTAGCAGTGATAACATCCTTGCTCTCTTCCTAAACTTAGGAGGAAAGTGTTCAGTCTTTCACCATTAGTATGATGGGGGCTGAAGATATTCTGTAGACACAATGTATCAAATTGAGGCGGTTCCCATCCATCCCCTAGGTCTGTTGAAAATTACTATCATGAATGAATATTATTTTTTGCCAAATGTGTTTTATGCATTTGTAGAGATGCTGACGCAGTTTTTCCTTTATTTACATGGTAGATACCATTAGTTTTCAAATGTTGAACCAACCTTACACTCCTAGGATATACCCCACTTGATCATGATGTAATTTCCTCTTTATAAGCTATAATATCGTTTTTATATAATATCCTTTTTATATTTGCAAATAAACAATTTGCAAATATTTGTTAAGAAGGTGTGCCTGTAATTCATGAGAAATACCGGTCTGTAGCTTTCTTACAATGTCTCTGGTTTTAGTTATCAGGGTAATGTTGGCTTCCTAAATGTGTTGGGAAATATATGGGAAAATCTATGTAGAATTGATATTATTTCTTTCCTAAATGTTTGATAGAATTCACCAGGGAAATTATCTGGGCCTTAAGTTTTCTTTGCTATAAGGTATTTTAACTATAAATTCAATTTATTAATAGGTTACATACACTATTTATTCTTGGCTAATACCAAACAATAACATGAAATACTTAGGTATAAATCTAACAAAATATTGCAAGATCTGTGTGATAACTACTACAAAACAATGATGACAGAAATTTAAAAAGACCTAAATAAATGGAAAGACATACTGTGTTCATGAATTGGAAGACTCAACTTTGTTAAGATGTATATTCTTCCCAAAGTGATTGGTAGACTCAATGCAAGACCAATCAAAATCCTTGTAACAACTGATATGGTAATTCTAAAATCATGAAAAAGCAAAGGAACTAGGAAAGCCAAAACAATCTTGAAAAAAAACGAAGTTGGAGGGCTTATATTATCTGATTTCAAGACTTACTGTAAAACTATAGTAATCAAGACAGTGTAGTGTTGGGGAAAGGATCAATACAAATATTGATAGAAAAAACAGAGAGCCACAATATGGTCAATGGATTTCTTAAAGGTGCAAAGGCAAGTCAATGGAGAAGGTATAGTTTTTTCAACAAATGGTACTAAAAAAATTAGACATTCATATGTTAAAAAAAAATGAATCTTGATTCACATCTCATACCACAAAAATTAACTCAAATGTACCACAGGCCTAAATTAAAACCTAAAACTTGCTATGAGAAAACATCAAGAAAATCTTCGTGACCTTGGGTCAGGCAAAAATGTCTTTGATACTAAACCAAAAGCATGAATCATAAAAGGAAAACAAGCAATATACCAAATGTCATCAAAATAAAAATTCTCTTCAAAAGACACTGTTAAGATAAGCCAGAGGAAGGGAAGAAAATATTTGCAAAACACATATGTAATAAAAGACTTATACCCTGAATAATTAACTCAAAATTCATTAATAAGAAAATAGCTCTATTAAAAAATGAGCAAAAGATCTGAACAGGTACTTCACCAAAGAAGATCTACTGATAACAAATAAGCACATAAAAAGATTCTCAATGTCATTAGGGAATGCAAATAAAATCCAGAGCAATTTGGAATTGCTACTACATACCTAATAAGAATGGCTAAAATAAAAAACAGAAACAAGAAACTGATGACCAACAAGTGCTGGCCACTCTTATGTTACCGGTTTTGAAAACAGTTTGGCAGTTTACTACAAAGTTTAATGGATACTTATGACCTAGTAGTCTAACTTCTAGGTCTTTACCCAAGAGAAATGAAAATTAATGTTTATACAAAATTTTCATAGTGGCTTTATTCACAATTGCCAAAAATTAGAAACAACCCAAGTGACCTTTCACTGGTGAATAAACTGTATTATAGCTCAGCAATAAAAACAAACTATTGATATGTACAAAAATATAGACTGATATCAAATGTATTACACTAAGTAGCACAGTCAGATTCAAAAGACTCTATACTATATTATTAAATTTATATGACATTCTGGAAAAAATAAAACTACAAGTAAATAAAATAGATCAGTGGTTGCCAGAAGGTAAAAGTAAAAAGAATGAGTGACTACAGAGATGTGCAAAGTAAAATTTTGGAGTGATGAAAATGTATGTTCGATATTTTGATTGTGAAAGTGGTTTCACAACTGTTTTGTTAAAATTCAAATACTCTAATCGGTTAATTCTACTATATGTAATTTATACCTCAATCTAAAAAAAGGAATTAATCATCATACTTTCTAAACATACACATATGCAAATTTTAATGTATAAAATGTTCACTTAGGGCTAAAATCATGTTCATATAGTCCCTAAATGAAAAAAATAATAACCACGTCTATCATTTTACCAAAATTCTATCCGAGTGCCAACAGTTACTTGTCAATTTTTTTTTTTTTAAGTTATCAATCCTCCTATTCAAACCAACCTGGTATGGTGTGTTTTGTAGTTTAAGATGTCTTACAGCAGCTGCTGCCCCACCATACGTTGTTTTTCCAGGATAAAAAGGAGAATCTCCAAGCTGACTTGTTTTAAGGGTTGAAGAATTCCCAATTGACTGCACAGAAACACAATGATATATTATAAGCAATAAACAACCCCAACTAATGTGATTAAATCAACTCCAACTAGTACTCACAGGGGAAAGTGTTCCAAAGGCAGATAAATTGAATGCTGGTTTTTTTGAGCTGGTGGCAGTGTGCTGTGACAGTGAATGAGAACGTTCAACCTCTGGAGACCACAAAGGTGGCACTGAAGTATTCTTTGAAACAGCTATATCTGAAACAAAAATATGTAATGCATAGTAAGAGCACTAATTACAAGATCCTAGATTTTTATAAATAGAAAATGAAAGTTACAACTTAAAAAATTATTCTATGAAATTTAATTTTTACTACCAAAATTATTTACTACCAAATGCAAGAATACCTTTATCAGAAGCTCTTGAAGAAAAACCACTGGTAGTTGAGATGTTATCATCATCATGCTGAGAGGTAGAATCTTTAATTTCCTTTACAAGGGAAAATCCGGAACTGCCAATTGGAAATGCTGAGGATGTGGAGGGCTGACAGTGTAACGCAGGAGATTCCAACATGGAAAAATTCAGATGGCTCCGATGAAGAGAAGGCCTTGTTAACACATCTGGATAATTGGAAGCAGTACTAGTTGTTGAGGGTTCTTAAAAAAAAAAGAAGTATAAATGTTATTAATATATAACTTAGAAAAAGCAATTCATCACCACAACAAAATGCTGTTTCTACTTTGAGAAAACATACTGTATAACAGATATAGCTTCAATTCAAATCAGTGATGCCTCCCATAAGTACAATTTAAGATATTCTGTAGCCAAATAAAGTTTCAACTAACTGAAATTAATTTACTTAACTTAGTATCAAAATACATTTCCATGATCACATACCAACTTGTAGAAGAAGTACATGGTTCCTAATTTCCCTTGAACTGATATCAGTATAAAACTCATTCGTAAAAAATAAAATCAAAGCTAAATAAGTCATAAAACAAAAGGGATAAGTCTATCCCTCTAGAAACAACCACTGTTAAATTTATACATCCTCCCAGATAATTTACAGTAGTAGCCCCCTTTTACCTACAGGGGATACATTCCAAGATCCCCTAGTGGATGCCTGAAACTGAAAATAATACCAAACAGTATACACTATGTTTTTCCTTATATATACATACCTACGATTAAGTTTATTTTATAAATTAGGCACAGTAAGAGATGAACAATAAATAACGATATAGAACAATTACAACAATATACTGTAATAAGAGTTATGTGGAATGTGGTCATTCAGGGGACTCCTTGTTGAAGTCTTCCTACAGGCTCTGTGCTTTCTAGCACATCACACAGCTGTCACTTGGAACACATTTTCTGTTCCTGTCTTCCACCCACAAATTTAATGCCTTTTCCATCTTAACCAAGTACTTATCATGCACTGTAGCCATAACCTTTGTTTTGCAGTTTGAGATGCAACAGCAAAACTAGCACAAATTTCTTTTTCCTTCTTCACAATTTCATAGAAGATTCGTTCTTACCTTTAGATCTTAAGCAACTTCAGTATACAATCTTTTTCCTTCCCTATTAAGTCAAGAACTTCCACTTTTTCACTTAGAGAAAACACTTTACCACTTCTCTTTGTCATATCTGAATTGCCAGCATCACTACTCTCGTGCTTTGAGGCTATTGGTAAATAAAATAAGGGTTACCTAAACACAAGCACTGTGCTATTATGATAGTCGATCTGATAATCAAGACGGCTGCTTAGTGACTAAAGAGCAGGGAGCATCTACAGCATGGAGACCTGGGACAAAGGGATGATTCACATTCCAGGCAGGACAGAGCAGGATGGCACAAAACTTCACCACACTACTCAAAATAGTGCCCAATTTAAAACTTAAAAATTGTTTACTTCTGGTATTTTCCATTTAATATTTTCAGACCACAATTGACTGCAGGTAACTGAAACCAAAGAAAGTGAAACTGCAGATAAGCAAGGGAATACTGTACATGCACACAAAAATGTTTTCTCTAATCATGTAATCATGTTTACGCATCCTGTTCTGTGCCTTGTTTTTTTCTTTATCAATAGAATTTTGTCTCTATATATAGAGTATTCTCTTTAAAGACCACACTGTATTTTATCATACTGATTTACCATAATTATTTATGTGATAAATACTCCATCAAACATGTATACACTTGTATCTACATACTTCTAAGAGTATTCTTTTGGATAAATCTATGAAACTTTAAGTATGTAAGAAAACCAAGAGATATTATTAAACAAATATTCATAAGCCACCCACAAAATGTCTCATTCTGTAAGTCTAAAGTTGGGCCAATAAAACAGCCTAAGTAGGAGTACTCAAGATGGGGTAGAATGTAGAGGCAGTGTATGCCTCCTCTAGTGATCGCACCAAAATTATAACAAAACTGAAGAGCAACCAGAGCAACACAGAGTCGCCAGAGGTCTGGCTGAACAGAAGTCCTACAACTAGGTCATCTCAAATAACAGGTCACCTCAAAACGGTAGGAGGGGCAGAGACATGAAATGGCCCAGTCCCACAACTGCGTGTGGCAAATGAGAATCGGGTTATCATGACTGCAGAGCCGCCTCCGCCACCTGAGGAGTAAAGCGTCCCGCTGCACACTGGGCTCCTCAGCCCAGGGTTCCACTGATAGGAAGAGAAGTCTCTATATAACTTTTGGTTGTAATAACAGTGGTAGTTGCAGCTGAGATGGACAGCTGCGAGAAACAGAGACCATCCTCTTAAAGGGCCTGGCCTTTCTTGCTGACGAATACACATGCTCTGAACTTCAGCGCTGGTGCAGCTGCTCAAGGGGTGCCAGGAACATACGGGGATGTGCTATACTATCAGGCTTCAGGGCAAGGGCAGGATGCGAGTCTTGCTCCCGGAAAGAGATGTAGGCAAAAGCTATTGTTCCTTTGTTGAGCCTACCCCCTCACCCCACCCCCACCCTACAGACATCATCAACCTGGATAAAACAGGTAACTGCACCCAGGAGATTCCTCAAGACTCAGTGATTTATTCCACACAAATGGGCTGTCTTGGCACCTGCTGCGAAATTTCCTAAAATCTCTCAAAGGGCTTACAAAACCCAAAGCAGCAGCATCTGGCTTTGGTGTGCCCTGTACCTCTTACTGAGCAGCCCCAAGGCCCACACCAGTGGTAGCCAGACTCAATTTCAGACCTGGCCCCTTGAGACACCTATAAGCCCAGCACAGGCTTATAGCAGCCATATGTGGATCGCTTGGTGACTCTTCCTGGGTGGCCCTTGAGGTGCCCAGGCTGTGGCTGAACTTGGCCTGCAGCTGGATCCCTCTCAGGTCTGTACCAAGGGGCCCCACAGTACACCTACTACATAAAGGCACTCTACCAAGACCAGGAGACTTAGGAGCACTAAATACATAGAAAAAAAAAAAAAACACAGAAAGGCAGCCAAAATGCGGCGGCAAAAAAGTATGTCTCACATGAAAGAACAAATATCCAGAAAAAGAATTCATCAAAATTATGAAGATAAGCAAAATATTATGTGCAGAGTTCAAAACACCGGTTATAAGGATGCTCAAGGAACTTAGGAGTAGATGAACTCAGAACTTTAACAAAAAAATAAAAAAACATAAAAATGGAGATGGAGAACATAACAGGGAGCCAGTCAGAAGTGAAGAATATAACATCTGAGATGAAGACTACATTAGAGGAAATCAACAGAGTGGATGAAACAGAGGATCGAATCAGTGACATAAGAGAATGGGGTAGCAGAGGACACCCAATCTGAACAGCAACAAAAAAGAATCCAAAAAAAAGAAGACAGTTTAAGACTATGGGACAATGTCAAGAGTAAAAATATTTGCATCATAGGAATACCAGAAGGAGGAGAGAGAAAGCAAGGAATTGAAAACCTATTGGAAGAAATAATGACAGCAAACTTCCCTAACCTGGTGAGGGAAATATATATACAGCCCCAGGAAGTTCAGAGAATCGCAAACAAGATGAACCCAAACAGGCCCACACCAAGACACATCATAATTAAAACGTCAAAGGTTAAATTCAAAGACAGAATCTTAAAAGCAACAAGAGAAAAGCGATTAGTTATATACAAGAGAACTCAATTAATTACAGTCAAAGGAAAACCCAAGACTGTCAGCAGATTTCTCAACAGAAACTTTACAGGCCAGAAGGGCCTGGCACAAAATATTCAAAGTGATGAAAACCTAGGACCTGCAACCAAGATTACTTTACCCAGCAAAGTTATCATTTAGAATCAAAGGTCGAATAAAGAGCTGCCCAGTCAAGAAAAAAGGTAAAGGAGTTCATCACTACCGAACCAGTATTACAGGAAATGTTGGAGGGACTTCTTTAAGAAGAAAAAAAATATATGTATCAAAAGCCTAAATAAAGAATGGCAAAAACTACATATCTATCGAGTACTTCAAATAAAAAAGAATTAAAGCTCCAATCAAAAGACAGGATGGTTGAATGGTTAAGAAAACAAGACCCTTACATAGGCTGCCTACAACAGACTCACTTCAGATTAAGAAACACACACACACTAAAATGAGATGGAAAAAGATATCTCATGATGGACCTAGAGGGCAGTATATAAGTGGAATAAGTCAGAGGAAGACAAATGCCATATGATTGAACATATATGTGAAATCTAAAGAACAAAATAAACAAAAAAGCAGAAACAAACTCATAGATACACAGAAAAAGGGAGAAGGGAAGTACAAATTGGTAGTTACAAAATAGTCATGGAGATAGAAAGTATAGTGTAAGGAACATAGCCAATAATATTTAATAACTATGTATGATGTCAGAGTGGTGCTAGATTTATTGGGGTGGTCATTTTGTGAGATATATAGGTGTCTAATCATTATGTTGAACACTTGAAATTAATAGTTTTATATGCCAACTATAAATGAAAAATAAGAAAGCATTATTAATTAAAAAAATAAAAACCACCTAAGTAGCTGAAAGTATCTTAAGAATGAGTGAGAAAACAACTGTATGTGGAATTGCTCTGTTATTCCAGATCAGAATGCATACTCATTTTTGCCGATTTCCAAAGATTTCCTGTCAAGCTAAACTCCCACAAATAGCAAATGACAATGTACCCTTCGCCTGGACTCTCACTGGAATATTAACCTTTTCTGATTTCTGTAAATTTAATATGTCAAATGGCATCATTATATGATTTGCATTTATTTAAATGAAAGAGATATTGAGCACCCTTCCCTATATCCATTGGTCATTTGTATTTCTTCTCCTGTTAATTGATATAATCTTTTAATAATCAAATTAATAAGATCTAATTGATATAATCTCTTAATAATCAAATTAATAAGATTAGTGTGATATGACCTGAAATATTACAAATTTTTCACTGTTGGTTAAACCCATTCTTTTTGATGGTGTCTTTTGTAATTCAGAAAATAACTTACACTTTGTTTACAGAGACTTTTTAGCATTCCAAGACTATAAGAAATAAAAAAGTTTACTCACTTCACACACAGATGCTCCTCGACATATGATGGGGTTACATCCAGATAAACCCATCTTAAGTTGAAAATATCATTAAGTCGAAAATGAATTTAATAACACCTAATAAACCAAACATCATAGCTTAGCCCAGCCTACCTTAAACATGCTCAGAACACAATATCCAAGAAACACAGGCAACACAGTACACTGTAGAGTATCAGTTGTTTACCCTTGTGATCTCATGCCTGACTAGGAGCTGTGGCATATAGCCAATGCCCAGTATCACAACAGTATCTTACTGCACATCACTAGCTCAGGAAAAGATCAAAATTCAAAATTCAAAGTACAGTTTCTACTGAATGTATACCATTTTTGCACCATAGTAAGGTAAAAAAAAAAAATCATAAATTAAATGACAGTTAATTTGGGGACCAGCTATACTAAATTCCCAAGAGGCTTTCCCCCCTTTCCCAAATGATATATCTGTATATTTCTGTACCAGTACCATATTTTAAATGCTATAGCTTTAGAACACATTTAATGACTGTAGAAGTTACTCCAATCTATCCCACATTCCCCTTATTTTTTTTCAAAATTTCTCTATTTATCTTCAGGTGTATTTTCAAGAACTTTAGCATCATTTCTCAAGTTTCCAAAAGGCTCTTACAGTTAGGTTAGAATAACTATGCCCCCGGACTAGCTTTTCTACTGTAAAAAACTATAAAACTGGACAAAAATATATAAAGCAACAGCTTTCAGACAACAGAAAATAGCACTAAAAAAAAAAAAAACACACACACACAAAAAAAAAAAACACCTCCCAAAGTGAGCCCTATCATTACCTATCACTCTCTGTCAAGGAATATTTCAGACCTGGCGCAGACAGCTGCCATCCAAGCAAAAGACAATAGGCAGAAAACAGAATTTAAGGGCATTGGGCAGTAGAAGACTGTGCAGGCAAAGGGCCTCCAGAAGTCCACATGGCAGTATCCAGAGAGCCAGAGAGGGGATGGACTATATATAAACAGAATGAGACCACCTAAGGTTTACCAAAAAAATAACTATTACAGAGTTGAGAAAACATACTAGAAGGTGAGCAGTGCTTTGGAAAAAAGCAGTGCTGAGGATACTGAAGTCCAAAGGTTACCAGAATTTAGAGATCCCACAACACCTCCTTAATCCTTGGCATTCAGCTCAGATACCAGAAAAGCTTCCTCTTGGGACTAAGGATCATGTCTCAGAATAACACCTACTGTAGACTCATCCTAAAAAGCCACAGGGGAGACAGAGCTTGGAAGCTAAGTCCCATAATTTTAGGTCACTTAAACACCTTGGACTTTCCACAGATACACATTACCAAAGCATAAATCTAAGCCTATAAAGCTCAAAATGTCCATTCAATAACAACTGCCTGCTAAAATAAGAATCAATAATCTTCAGAGGAAGATAACAGAATCCAGAATTTCTACATGTTATTCAAAATGACAATATTTAGTTTAAGAAAATCACCTGATATACTTAAAGAAAGAAAAATGTGATCCACAGGGGGGGGAAAAAGGTAATCAACAGAAACTGAATCCAGGTGTTATACTTTAAATAAAGGCTTTAAAATAGGTATGTAAGTATCTCCAGAGTTCCTAACAGACCTGTTAAAATTATCTGACTAAGATCACACTCACTGGGGAGTTCATTGAGGGGTTCATTGAGGAATCTTTCAACATTAGGGAATTGTTAATATAATTTAGCACATTAACAGATTAAATGAAACAGAACAGAGAGCCCAGAAATAAACCCTCTCATATATGGTCAAATGATCTTCAATCAGGGTACCAAGACCACCATTCAATGGGGAAAGAACAGTCTCTTCAACAAATGGTTTTGGAAAAACTGGATATCTACATGCAAAAGAATGAAATTGGACCTTTATCTTACACAATGTACAAAAATTAACTCAAAATGGATTAAAGACTTAAAAACATAAGACCCAAAACTATAAAACTCCTAGAAGAAAACAGAGGGGAAAAGCTTCATGACACTGGTTTTGACAATGATTTCTTGGACACAACAGGCAACAAAAGAAAAATAGACATATGGGACTGTATCAAACTTAAAAACTTTTGTGCACTAAAAGACACAATCAACAGGGTGAAAAGGCAACTCATAGACTGGTAGAAAATATCTGCAAATCACACATCTTGATAAGGGGTTAATATCCAGAATATATAAAGAACTCTTACAACTCACAAAACAAAAAAATCAAATAACCTGACTAAAAATTGGGCAAAGGACTTGAACAAATGTGTCTCTAAAGCTGATATACAAATGGCCAACAAGCGTTTGGGAAGATCTCAATATCACTAATTATGAGAAATGTAAATAAAAACCACAATGAGATACTACTTCATATCCATTAGGACAGCCACTATCAGGAAAGTAGAAAACAAATGCTGGAAAAGATGTGGAGAAACTAAAACCCTTGTGGCATTGTTGGTAGGAAAAGATGTTCAATATCGTTAGTCATATAAAATGGTGCAGCCTCTGTGAAAAACAGTATGGCAGTTGCTCAAAAAATTAAAAATAGAACTACCATAAGACCCAGCAATTCCACTTCTGGGTATGCACCCAAAAGAACTAAAAGCAGGTTTGATTTGTACAACCATGTTCCTAACAGCATTATTCATGATAGCCAAAAAGTAAATGCAACTTAAGTGTTCACTGACATAGATAAATGCGGTATATACACACAATGGATTATTCAGCCTTTAAAAGGAAGCATGTAAATTCTGGTATACATGCTAGAATATGGATGAACCTTAAAGACATTCTAAGTGAAATAAGCCAGTCACAAAAGGATGAATGCCATATGATTTCTCATCGACCCATTCCACTAACCTAGCAGAAAAAGCCTAGACACTCCACAGCTCAGCATCATTAAAACAGTCAACACAAGGAGGAACATGAGCAGAAAACTGCAGACAACAGATATGAAAAGGGCCACAAATTCTATAACTGTTCTTACTGCAGTGTTATTTGAAGAATGTACAATACTCTCCAGCTCCAGTTACTACTGATATAAAAGTTACACGAGTAAAATATTTAGTAAACTACATTCAGAACTGTTATATCTGAATTATTTTAAGTTTTCAATAATTTGGCACTTTAAGAGCAGATATGTCTAAGTTGTTTTGAGAATGCATTGTCAAATATAAGTTAAATGTTTCACAGAGTAAACATAAACTATGTGTTTATCTAGTGAGATCTATATTCAACATACTGAGGAGTTGTAGGCGGCTCTTTAAGTCACTCGTGTGACTGCAAATATTGAATATTCCGAGAAAGATCGAGGCAAACTGTGAAAAGAGAACTATCTGGAACTTACAAAGTTTAAAATAAGAGCAGGATTCAGACCTAAGACAAGAATGAGGGGGGAAAATGCTACCAAGTTTTTGAAGTTAATATCAAAAAGCTGTTCACAATTTGTTTCTAAATAATAAAGAGAAATAAGAGTTGTGAAGGTGGGTGAATAGACCAAGAAAACAAAATCGACCACCCGTTGGTGGTCTTTGAAACTGAGTAATGAGTACAATGGGAGGGGCGGGGGTCACTGCACTATCCTCCTTTCTTTTGTAAGGAAATTTTGTAGCCTGAAATTTTCCATAATAATTTAAGTTTAGAAGTTACTTACAAAGGTGTCTATAATATTCAAGTAACAGAAAAGCTCCCTTATAAACTTAATAATATAACAAATAAAATTCAGTTGGAATTGACCTTGATGACCACTGAATTCCATTATTTCAGTGAAAATACAAACACACCAAAACAGAATTTTACAGTTGTAAAATGAGATACTCTCCACTTATCTCATACCCTAAATTAAATTCTTCAAGTTAATCCTCACAAGCATGCTTATTAGGATGGAAAGGAGGGTTTCAGTCACTGTGGATATATGTTGGTGCTGGTGCACACTAGAAGTTTCTAATAAAAAAAAAAAAAAAAAAAAAGGAGCCGGGGGTCCCATTCGATGTCCAGGAAAAATGACATGGAAGCAGTCAGCTCAGGATCTACCAGATAAAGCCTCAAGGTGGATGCTGATAATGTATTCGAAAGAAATCTTGAAAAGTACAGACATTAAAGCTTCCTAAATTATTCTAATAAAAATAAGCAAACATTTAAAAACTAAGCCAAAATAAATTTTACTAAGAAAACTTGAGATTTTTTCCATTTCTCCAAAATAAGAATCATTCCTCTTAACTTCATCAAAAATTAAAACTTTAAAAAAAAATTAAAAACTTTTATGCTTCAAAGGACACCATCAGGAAAATAAAAAGACAACCCAGAATGGGAGAAAATACTTGCAAATCATATACTGATAAGGGACTTATATCCAGAATAAAGACCTCTTTCAACTCAACTACAAGACAACCCAATTAAAAATGGAAAAAGGGCACTTGTATAGCCATTTCTTTAAAGATATAGAAATGGCCAATGAGCACATAAAAAGATGTTCAACATCATTAGTCATCAAGGAGATACAAATCAAAACCACAATGAAATACCACTTCACACCCACTTTGGAGAGCTATAATTAAAAAATAAAAAAGAAAGAATATAAGTATTGATACGGTATAAAGAAACTGGAATCTCTGTACACTGATGGGAAGTTATGATGATGTAGCCTCTTTGGAAACCAGTTTTTCCTCAAAATATTAAAATTACCATAGGACCCAGTAATTCTACTCCTAGGTATACACCCAAAAGAAAACACCCACACAAAAACTTACACACGAATATTCATAGCAGCATTATTAGTAATATTTAAAAAGTAGAAATAACCCAATATCCATCAACTGATGAATAAAATGTAGTTTATTCATACCATGGAATATTACTGCCTGGCAATAAAAAAAAAAAATGAAGTTTTATACATGCTATGACTTGAATGAACTTTAAAAACATGCTAAAATAAGCCAGTTACAAAAGACCATATATTTTATGATTCTATTCATATGAAATGTCCAGTATAGGCAAATCTATAGAGACAGATTAGTGGTTGCTTAGGACTGGAGGGGCAGGTATGATAGTGACTACTAATAGGTAGGTACAGGATCTAGGGGTGGGATGAGAGAGATGATGAAAATGTTCTCAAGTTGATTGTGGTGAACAACTGAACAACTCTGTAAATAAACAAAAACCACTGAACTGGGTTAGTTCACTAACCCACTAACACTTTAAGTGGGTTAGTTTTATGTTATGTGACGGGTATCTCAATAAAACTATAAAAAATATTTAAAGTGAAATGACAGAGTAGTATTTCTAAATATGCCATATTCGTGGGTTATACGGAAGCTATTTAATATCTGTAAACCCCACCAAAATGCTGTAAGTGGATCCAAAAAAGTTCAAGCTTTTAAAATGCAGGGTCACTTAATTACAAATTAATGAAATGACCCAACTGAGTTTACTGCAGAGGACAGAAGCCAACTGCAGTTATACCATACTCAAATCTATATGTTGTGGGAGGCATTACAGTTTCATTGTAAGAGTTAATATTTATACAGTGCTCCATTAGTGCCAGGATCTATTCTAAAAGCATCACATGTACTTTTTTCAAAAGTATTTATGAGGATATGAAATGGAAAATAGATTATCTTTCCCAAACCCACATGATTAACAATTGCTTGTATGACAATACAAACCCAAAGTCTAACATCAAAGCTTACACTCTTGAGCAATAAAGTACACACCATCCTCCCTTAATAAACAAAAAGCTGATAAATAAAAAAGATACCTAATTTGCATCTGATCATCACACCCTCATCCTATATGGTTTATGTACTTACCCAATTAGATTTACCACAGCCAGATAACATAAAAATATTTAAAATTAAGGCATGGAAACCTATTATTCATAGCAAAATATTCACATTCTCTTTACCTTCTGTATTACTGACTGTTGGCTCAGGAGTGATTCTCCCATCGTGAATATTAGCACTCTCCTCATCAGCATATATCATATGATCATCTTCTCTATTTTCTGGCCACTGTGGTACCTCTCTTGGGTCTGTTGAGCAGCTACATACATCTTCATTCTTGTTGAAGTATCTCTGTAGCCATCCTGGCACAATATTCTTAACGGATTCTGTAACCCTGCTAAGAATGCCCTGTTGTGGGGTGGGGGGGAAACACATAAATCAGTTTTAGAAATTTATTTTTTCAGTAAGTACCAACTTACAGAAAGCCATATCAAGAAAACCATAACTGTTCCCAAAAATGTTTCCTAAAATTCAGTTACTTGAGTTAATGTTGACATAATGGTATTTTTACAAATTCTATAGATATTATAAAATTCCTACTTTTTCTTTCTTCCATATATATATATATATATATATATCCATGAGCCCATAATTACTCCAAATGGCCATATTGTTCTAATCCTTAAAAAACTCCAATAGGCCATCAAATAGGCAATATAAATTTTAAATTTAGTAATGAGGTATGCACTAAAATGTTATAATCTCAGAGAAAAGGCATCCATTTTTATCCTAGCATATTAAAAGCAGCAATATATACACTATCTTCAACAGCTCCTTCAAGCAATTATTTTATTGCACATTCTTTTAAAAAGAAAATTTAAACATACTGTTTTTAAGACAGGTAAGAAGGTAACCAATCCAACAAAATAAACTCAAGAAATAATCTAAGATGTTTTTTGATGGTAAAATTTCATTATACCAAATGTTGCCTGAAAATCTGAGGAATTAATTTTATTACGGTAACTTTTAAAAGGATAAAAAATGGGGTAAAACCACTATCAGTATTAACATTTATTGCAGCTTTGCTATGTGCCAGGCACTATTCTAAGCAGTTTATAAATATTACTCAATTTAATCCTAACACCTTTATGAAACTGGCATTAACAGTGCCACTTTACAGATAAACAGACAATGAAGTTAAATATCTTACAAACACAACTACTATGGTATATCCAGGATAGAGTGAAAGCATGGCTGGGGATTGGCAGGACTAGAGCAAAGTTCTAGTACCACCTCCCTGTACTTTTGATTTATTCTAGGTATTACGTGATAGGAATTATAATGAAAAACAAATGAAATGTGAAAGCACATCACAATTTACAAAATATAACAGAAACATATATTGATGATTTTATTACTAATGGGGAGGCGGGGGGAAGCTAGCAGGAAAAAACTAGGATGAGGTAACCAATTATAGGCAACAATTTCCCTTCTAAAGTAGCATTAACAGAATTTCAGAGAAAGAGTAATGGAAGGGAAAAACTGAATTGGCAGGTACAAAAAACTATAAAGTCAAGGAAGAATACATAAACCAACCATGAAAGCAAACCCAAGACAAAAAGGCCTTGTAAAATCTTGTTAACAGAAATAATGGAGGACACCTCTGATACAGGCACTTGAAGAATATTTTCCTTATTGTTTATAAAGGTGTATGTAACAACTGGGAAATACGTAATTATTTTTCCATGTATTCTCTAAACAGAAATTTTAAACATATCTATATATAACATAAGCTCTCTAGGGACACATGAAGCCAACAGCCCTAGAATACTCACTACTAAAAAAACAGAATTTTACTATGCCAATTTTATGCCAATGTCACATCGTATTAACTACTCTGGAAAGAAAAATTATAATCCAGGATTTTAATATTTAACATACATATGTAATACTTTTACTTATTACTTATTTATTTATCCCCTCCCAATATTTCAAAAGACTGGAAAGTGCTTACAAGATATAATATAGTACAAATAAGATGTGAAAAATATAAGACATATACTTGATATGAAACATTAGGTTAGCTAAAGCACTATAACTATAGCAAGAATTTAGTGTAAAATAAGTCTTTTGTGGACTTTCTCTAAGGTGTTTAGACAAAACTGAACAGTCAAAATGGATATAATAAAGTTCATTCACTAAAGTTCATAAACTTTGCTTGGTGATCTTCTCTTTTCTTAACTGAAATCTAACCAATTTATCTCAGCCCATAGCAGCTTAGTACAAGAAAATTACAATGAGAAAGCAAGAGTTACTAGTGGCACAATGAATGACAGCATGACAGTAAAAACAAACATAGATAATAAAACTGACCTGGAACCATCAGAAAAAAACAAACATCCCTATACTTTACTATATCTCTGTAGGGTAAGTAACCCTAAGTCATCAAGAAAAGTTAAATTAAGCTCAGTATACTCAAGTAGTAGTGGTACCCAAAGTGTGCTCTCTTTACCAGTAATATCAGCACTTCAGGCCCTCTCCCAGCCCTAATAAAACTCAGGAGGTAGGACTCATCTGTTTTAACAAATGCTACCAAGTGATTCTGATGTATGCTAAAGTTTGAGAACCACCACTCTACTTAATGAAATTAGGAAATGTGATGTATCTAATGACATTACACATTTTAGGGAAGCAGTCGCTTTACAAGAAGTGAATAAAATTATGTATATCTAAAAGTATTAAGATTCAGTTATCTGAAAAACATATAATGTGGAGTACTAGTCATATTAAAATACATAATAAAATATTCTAAAATGAGAAAAACAAATTGTCAGTGGACAGCACTGAATACAATGCAGTTTACAGAACTACTTTTCCAGTGTTTCTCAAACTTTAGCCATGATTTTTACCTGTACTATTATTTAATGATTTTCTACCCATCTCACTTCTCTTAAAAAATTTTAGCTTTTCCTACACAATAAAATCTAACAAATCACAGATCGATGCTGTGCTAGTCTTCACTTGCCCTTTCCTCATTCCATTCTAAATAGGCTATCCCTCCAAACTGGCTTCTGGAAGGAGTGGCCTATGAAAGATATTAAAGGATGCCAGATATTAGAGGATGGGAAGAAAGAGAAGTCTTTCTTCCTGTGCACTCTGCTGAAGTGCTCCATCTCCAAAACTATAGCTTTAGCCAGGTGGCTCCTCCACTATTCATTACATCATTTCTATCTTTTATCCTTCCAGTCATAGGGATGGCAGCAGCTTCTGCTATTGCTAGTCTCTGGGCCTCTTACTACCTTATATTCATTCCTTTAACCACCAGTACATCTCTAAGTAGACTCTCTTAAAAGTATTTCAGTTGAACAATCCAGAGTGAACTGTTTCTTGCTGGGTCCTTAAGGTATTGATACAGCAGTGCTACTTGTCAAATTTTTTTGTCTGATTAACATGAAAATTAAAAAGTCAGTCCTGAGATCAAGAAAAAATAAAATGTTGGAGAGAGGGGAAAAATGCATAGATGATAGAGGCTCTGTTCATCCCTCTGGCAACCAAATCAAACTTGTGACAGAAACAAGGAACAAACAGCAAGGAAAAATTGCCAGGGATCTAGATGAACAAGCCACACAACTATAGAGAAATCTTAAGAAATCTCTGCAGCGGTAGAAGGTAGGATGGGACGAGGACATGAAGCTGAGCAGATGAGCAGGACAGAGGCTAAGGAAGCGGCAGAAGCCTCTCAAAGGGGCCGTGACAGCAAGGGGACTTCCGTGGTGACAAACCTGCTCATTCTGAGCACCAGTGCCAGTTAGGCTCCGCGACAGGTACACCAGAGACTTACAGGAAGACAATGAGTTGTCAGAGTGAGGGCCGCTGTGAGGTTTTCTCCCCAGCACTTCTGCTGGCGGTATCCATTGTTCCTCTGTTGAGCCCTCCCCTCTTGCAGTGTACAGATGCAGCATCACGGTAGCCCAGACATCATCAAACTGGATAACAGAGGTCGATACGCCCAGAGGATTCCCTGAAACCCCGTCTCCCCCAACTCGCAGCCCTGCCAAAGCCACATCCAGGTGTCCTCCACGAGTCAGATGCTCCTTACTGAGCAGCGCCTAGACTCACACTAGAGACAGCAGGCCTTGGTTTCTGGTGTGGCCTTTTGAGGCAACTATAAGCACAGCATCTGTAGGTTGCTTGCTGAATCTTAACAGGTGGCCCTAAAGGGGTAGAGGCTTGGGCTAAATCTGGCCTGTAGCTGAACCTCTCTCAGGACTGTGCCACTGGACACCTACTACACAGTCATACTAATAAGACCAGGAGACTCAGAAGCTTTGCTTAGTACATAGAAACAGACTCAGAAAAGCAGCCAAAATGGGAAAACAAAGAAGCAGAAACCATATGAGAGAAGAGAACAGAGATTCAGAATTAATGGAGTCAAACAATCTAACAGATGCAGAGTTCAAAACACTGGTTATAAAGATGTTCAATGAACTCATGGAAAGGGTAGATGAATTCAGTGAGAACTTCAACAGAGATAGAAAACATAAAAATGGAAATAGAAAGCACAAAAGAGAACCAGTTAGAAATGAAGAAGTATATTAGATGGAATAAACAAAATGAATTAAGAAGAGGATCAAAAGACCTATATAGAGGATGGGAAAGCCAAGGACACAAGGACACTCAATTATAACGGCAAAAAAAGAATCAAAGACTACAATAATAATTTAAGGAGCCTATGGGACACTATTAAAGGTAAAAATATCTGTCATTGGGGTACCTGAAAGAAAACAAGATGTTGAACAGCTATTTGAAAAAATAAAGATGGAAAGCTTCCCTAACCTGGTGAAAGAAAGACATAAAACCCCAGGATACTCAGAGTCCTCAAAACCCGGAACCCAAAGAGACCCACACCAACACACATCATAATTAAAATGCCAAACATTAAATAAAAAGAGAGAATCTTAAAAGCAGCAAGAGATAAGCAGTTAGTTTTCTATAAGGGAGCACCCATAAGACTGGCAGCTGATTTCTCAAAGGAACTATGCAGGACAGAAGGGCTTGGCACAAAATATTTGACGTGATGAAAACCCAGGATCTACAGCCAAGAATACTTTATCTAGCAGAGCTATAGTTTAGAGTTGAAGGACAGATAAAGAGCTTCCCAGACAAAAGAATTTATCATCACCAAGCCAATATTACAGGAAATGTTGGAGGGACTACTTTGAGAAAAAACATGTATCAAAAACAGGAATAAAGAATGGTAACAACTACATTCCTATCAACAAGTACCTCAAATGGAAAAGAATTAAGTGTTCCAACCTAGACAGAGTGGCTGAATGGATAAGAAAACAAGACCCCTACATATGCTAACTACAAGAGACTCACTTCAGATTAAAAGGCACACACAGACTAAAAGGAAAAGGATGGAAAAAGATATTGTCTTGATGGACCTAGAGGGTATTGCATTGAACAAAATGGGCTGGATAAAGAAAGACATATTGCATGACTTCACATACATGTGGAATCTTGAGAACTAAAAAACAACAAAAGTGGAAATAAACTCATAGATACTGAGAATATTTTGAGGGACATTAGATTGGAAGGGGAAAAAAGAGGGCAAAGCGATTGAGAAGTACAGGTGGATGGTTGCAGAGTAGACATGGAGATAGGGAAGGTGGTTAATAATGTTGGAATGACTATGTGGGGGCAGGGGTGCTAGATTTGGTGGGGTGACCACTTTGCGAGTTGTGTGTATCTCTGATCAATATGCTGTACAGCTGAGGCTGGTGTGTTGTATGATGTCAACTCTAATTGAAAAAAAAACTCATTGAAATACAGGCAACTAACTGTCTATTATACTTCAATAAAGACGAAAAAAAGTCCTTGTACCAGATTCAACTTCTTTATCAATAATAGGACACACATACCACACTTAAGGCAGCATTCTTATTACCCAAGTTACTTCACACTTACAATTCTGTAAAAAAGTACATAAATAGGCCAGAAGAGAGGCTTTTGGTGAATATTTTAGAATCTTATTTAACTCACAGACATAAAGGCAGACATTGCTTTTCTTCATTCAATTCATTCAATCATTCATTCACTCAATTCATTCAATAAATCAATGCAATTACTGGTCACATACTACACTGTCAGGCACAGAACACCAGCAAGAAACAAGTTCTTGCCCTCTTAGAGCTTATATTCTACATTAAGGAAGCAAACGAAGAAACTAGAAAATATAATATTAACACTTAATATGATCTGTGCTATGGACAAAAATAAAGCAGGAAAGCAAAATGGGACAGGCATTTTATATAAGCAAAGACCTGAAAAAAGTGAAGAATGAGCCATGCAAATTTCTAGCGAAGTATTATAAACTGAGGGAATAAAAAGTGCAAAGACTTAAATATAGGAATATCCTTCATATATGCTGACCAAGCTTCTGGTAACCTTTTTAATAAACAAAATCTAATAAACTTTAAATAACTATTTAAATCCTTCAAAATTCCCCTTTAATCGTGTGTGTGCTCATGTGTATGTGAGAATCTATGTGTAATCTTTTGTTTTGTAGCTTATGTATCTCGTCACCATAAAAGGACTAAAACAGTGGTCTTCAGAATCTTCAAACCAGCAGCTTTGTTGTCACCCATGAGAATGTTTGAAATGGAAATTTGTTTGTTTTTAAAAGCTCTTGAGGTGATTCTTATGCAAATTAAAGATTGAGAACTTTGTACTAAAATCCTCTAAAAATTAAGTGAACATTACCCCAGTAAAGGCCATAACAAACATAACTACAACAAAGTTTTACCTAAAAGACCACACTATTTCCATGATTATCTCATACTTTGAAATACATCATACCATTACACCAATTTTTATACCTACTCCATAATACCAACTCAAAATCAAACCAGAAGTAAACATAAAGTCTATCTTTGAAACTATTTTATTTCTGGTTTTAAAGACTTAACATACACAGTAAATAACTAACTACCAGATATTGGAATTTCTAAAAACAGGAAAAAGAAATGACTATGCACAAAACTGGGTAAAGACTATAAAGAGGTAAGGGACCCTGTCTATTAAATAAAATATGGAGAAGTACTCCCCTGCCTGGTAATTTTTTGAGAGTTTTAAAGTACCAAAGATAGACTTCAGCCACCAACGGAAAATTGAGAGAAGGGAGCTAGAAAATGGGAAAAATAGTTTTAATATGGAAAAAAAGGTTCCTTTGACACTATTATCAAAGAGATTTATCTTTTCACAAGTTCTTGAGAGAAGATACTTCAGGGCTTAAACAGCAATGGAGCAAATCAGTTTCCTATGTGAACTTAAAGAAAGAATGCTTTATACTTTTAAAAAACAAACAAAAAAGTTGAAGGGGCAACAGAGGTACATTGAATAAAGGTCTACTTAGTAAATAAATACTCGAGTCCCACTTTACCAGACTGGCTTCCTCCCTACTTTCAGAGGCTTCAGTGGTAAGCATAAACTGCCACCATTATAACTTGATGTAAGTTTTCCTACAAAAACTCTTCTCTGAATACTCCAAGTCTGTTACAGTCACTCCCTTACATGCACCAACAGTGCCCTGTACTTCCTACATGATGGCAATTTGTTAAACAGAATGGTAATTTACAGTTTGTCCATCACCTGCACTAGAGTATCAGCTCTATGAGGGTAGACACCAGGTGTGAACATTGTACAGATTAGGTGGTGCATGGTTTTCTCTACAATCACACTGCTTAACCAACCATATTTCCAATGTGAATATTCCATGATACATTTCTAAAAAGGACGTCAGTAATTCCAGAATTTAAAAATAATACATTTGCTTGGGGTAATAGTTTCACCTTAAGCAAATATTATTTTTGTTGCTACACTTAAATATTTCCTCCCCCAAAAATGTGAGGCTATCCAAGAGTAGGGAGAAACTGAACCATCCTCTGGAATGATAAATACAAAAAGCAAAACAAATGGCGAGAAGCAGAAAGGTAACCCAAAAAAGCAAAATTAATGAAGGACTTAGAAAAATCAACAAATGGTGTATTAACATTTTTAAAACACTCCTTGTAACCCCAACTAGATAAATGTAAGTAATGAAATTAAATTCAAGGATTAAAGGAGTGAACCTTCAAACTCGAACTGGTTAAGCTGATTGGGTCCACGTCAAAAAAGTCACTGAGATTTAGAATACTCAATTTGGGGACCAGAAGTAAATTCAATTCAATACTACACACATATTAAGCACATGGAATGTATAAGGTGCTGTGAATATATTAGCTTTCCAAATTACATTTAACCTGAGTTCAAGAATTAAAGAAAAAAGGCTGAGAAGAGGCAAGGTTCTTCTATAATCCTAACTCATATGTAATGAAAAAGATATCCTTTTCCCTTATGTTTTCACCAATTGGTAACCTCTGAATAACCAAAGACATCTCTCGTATATGACCGACTCCTTTCTTATTACTATGATATAGCCTTCCTTTTTCTATAGAGTTCTCTATTCCTATTAGTTTTCTTGAGTTTAGTTCTGTTCAACTCTCTTCTTCACATTATCCTCTATTAAAAAGTAGTAATCAGATTATAAAATCTCCTTTCTCAAATAACTTCACTGGATCTCTAACTATATATATATATATATATATATATATGTGTGTGTGTGTGTGTGTGTGTGTGTACACATATATATATAAAAATATAATCTATCTTCAGTTTTAAGGTTGTGGAGCCTCATTCCCTCAGAATACACGGCTGTTCTGATTTCTATCTTCTCTCTCAGCTGCCTTTACTTCACTGAGGCCTGTCACTGACCTTTAGTTTTCTTTCGGGGTTCTGTGCACATTCTCCTTACTCACTTAACTCCCATGTTACTAGGTTCTCCTTTCCAAACTTTTTAAGTCTTATTTCATAGTATGTCTAATCAGTGTTCCCCCTTACTCTCTCCAAGCCCAAGAAGAATAAGAGCTAAGAACCCAAGACTTCATGTGAGACTTAAATACCCAATTATAAAAATGCTAAATAGTAAAAACCTAGATGCCATTCTAATGTTTTAGTTATCTCAAGTTTTTTAATATATCCATCCTAACATTACTATTTTAAAAATGCATCTCTATTATGACTTTAACACTCAGTTATTTCCATGAGGGGAAAAAAGTAATAAAGTATTCAAATTCTAATGCAGTTATATTGAATCTAGTTTCAATAATCCGAATTTAACCTACAAATCTAAGCTATTAGTTGTTGTATTTGACAACCCACAGATAGGCAATCAGCAGCCAAGCTTTCTCTAACCAGTCCAAATCCCTCTAGCTACTCAAAATCCACCTTTCGTATCTCTTCTCAATTTCAAGAGATTGAGCCAAAAAAACAAGAGCAAAAAAATTATTCTGGCTAAAAAATTAAAAACTATAATTATAATTGGCCACAAATTTCTACTTCCTTCCAAACTCTGTCACTAATGCATTAAGGAGAAACATGACCTGGTTTAGCCTCCTGTTTTTAGTTATCTATATTACAGAAGTGGTATTAATAGATAATTAACAGTAATCAAAAAAGGGCAAAAAAAATAATCCCCACAAGACCTTCAAGCTAACATTAGGAAACCCAATATAAGTCCAATGCAGTTTAACCCAAAGTCACCTATACAATATTGCCACTTTTCTTAACACAATGTTTGAAAACTGGATGTAAGAGTTGATTTCTTAAATCATAATCTGAAAAAGATAAGTGAAATCAAGCAAACTGGAGTATCTATCAACAGAAAAGGCATTGTACTATCCTGTTTCCTGACAGAAAACACAGTAAATTGTATCTGGTGGTGAGACTAAATTGGGCTTCCCAACACAGAAGAATCTTTTAAAATATATTACAACCATGACCATCAGCTAAGTAGCTACAAATAAAACATTTTTTAAAAACAATGTCATTAAATCTTTCCAATAATATTCTGTGCCTAATGAAAATGGTTTTAATTAGTGACATAAAGCCAGTCTTAATTTTACTTAAAACTAATAGATAACTGCCTCATCAGGGGATTTTCCAGGAAATGGAGATAACACCTGGGCTTTTTTGTCACTTATTAGAAAAATTAGTAAATAAACTGATAAAATATCACACACAAGGGCCTCTCCTCACAAACAAAAAAATCTACATTGCTTGAAACAATACCTGGATTTATTATCCTATATATTTAAATGACTGGTATTTTATAAGGGAAATATATTACAAGTAAGTACTTAAACTAGTCATAATTTAAGGTTTGGCCTCATCACTCAGCAAACAAGTCCTTAAATACAACATGAGCCTATAAAAGATTGAACTTGGGTATATAAAGGAAAAAACTTCTACACAGAGGCAGCAAAATCCAGAAACAATTAAAAGTATTTAAATCAAAAGGTTCTATTTAATCACAATTTCAAATGAGTACTTCCTTTATATGCCAGGCACTGTTCTAAGGGCTTTACTTATCTCATTTAACCCTCACAACAATTTCCACTTTACAGATGAGTAAATTAGGCAAAGAATTTAAATAACCTGTATTTATTTACAAGTTTATTACAAGTCCTGGCACAGTAAGGACTCCAACCCAAATGTTGTGACTCCATTATAGTACATTTTCACCTATCAACTATTTTCATGGATAGAATTAAACATCTAGGATAAAGCAAATAAAGAAAAAATAAAAATCAAAACTACTTAGCAACTCTTGGAATGACAAGTATTCAACCTCTAAATATCCCTCCTTTTCAAAACTGAGAATACTATTTAGTCATCAGATACCAAGCAGGACATACTTATTGGGAACAAAGTATCATATAGAAGGTTCCAAAACAACAACAACAACAAAACCACAGTATCATATAAAGCAAGGTTAGGAAAACTATGGCCTGTGGGCCAAATTCAACCCTTGGCCTGCTTTTATACAGGCCTCAGGTTAAGAATGATTTTTACATTTTTTTAAAGGGTTGTAAAAACAAAATAAAGATTTGCAGCAACAAATCTAAAATATTTACTATCTGGCCCTTTACAGAAAAAGTTTACAGACTCCTGATCTAAGCTCCAGCACATATAAAGGGGTTTCCTCCCCCTCTTTTTGAAATAGCTAAATGCAAGAACTGACTTGTAAGACAAACTACATCTAAAAAGATAAAATGAATGGATTCCCTTAGCTCCAAACCAGAAGATAAAACCTCTGAAGCACATCCCCCCAAAAAAGGGCAAAAATAAGTAGTTCCCTCTCACCAGGAGGTGGCAGTAGATTCTTCCAGAGGCAAGGTTCTGGTTTGCCCATGGGCTCAAGTTTTTTGTGGTGGCTACTAAGAAAAGCAGCTTGACCTCTCCAGAGCTGATTTTCTGGGCCTGACAATCTGCACAAAAAGGAAATCGGAAAGGAGACTGAACAGGTGACAAGAACTAACCACATCCTCTTTGGTGACCTGTTCACTCCCAACTAGAAAAATGACAGCATTTCCTAAATGCACGTAGGCTAAAAATTAGGGGGCAGGAGAGAAGGCAAGTTAAAATGATCAACTTACATTATTCAGGGATGTTCTTCATTTTTGCTTCTACAATTAAGTTACTACCCTTCAGTTAGTTGAGTAAGACAATGGATTTCTGTCTCCACAACTTCAAGCAAGATGGCATTTTAAAGACCATAAGTTAAAAGGAAAAAATGTAAAATTTAGATATCTCACCAGAGCTAATCCAGAAGTCAAAACAGGAAATTACAAGTCAGCTGAACACATGCAAAAGTCACAGGTACTGCATGACTACACAAGCCAGTTGGCCTTACAGGCAATGGCAAACATCCATTAATGAACAGTGCCAGACCTCTCATTCTTATTCCAGCCCTCTACTTCACAACCAAAAACTTCGTTTTTGCCCAGAACCCCTTGAACACTTAATCAAATAACATTAGTATAAAACATGCCATGTCATGAAGTTGCTTGCTGTTCATGATGACTCAGCAGCTGCTGCAAAACAGAGGTGACAGCCTACGGTAGTGGATAGCAAGCTTGCAGTCAGTCTACAAAAGTCCACAAAGGTTGCAGTTAAGGAGTAAAGAAAGTCTTTAAGATTTAAAAGTTGATAATATTAAATAGAGTATTCTTTTGCGTATTCCTAGATACTTTCTCTTTGGTATTTTCTGCCAATATTAAGTTAACACCTATAGTGTTGATCAAGAAATCCCTGAACATCTTAAACCCAATTCAAAAGCTAAAAATGTGTTTTCTTTTTCAATTAAATAGCTGAGGCAAGAAGCTGAAAGTACTTTAGACAAGGGAAATGATAAATTATCAAGCTCTGAAACAAAACTACACAATCTAAAACCATATCAGCTAGAAGACAATTTGGACCATACATGTTATTTGGTCAAGGCATCATCTCCCCAAATTTAGACTTTTATCTAAGTACATTTAAAAATAAGCTGTGATTATAATTTTTGCCACCTGGAATATATTATTACCCCTTTCTAAACTGTCCAGACCATCCAATGATCTGTACTTATAACATTTCATTTTTTATGTAACTTTCTGTCAAGGAGATCTAAGAAAGCACTCATTTATTCTTCAGGAGAAACAGAAAGCATGTGTGTCTAACTTCCACTCTACAAAAGGATTAGGTTAAATGGACAGACTTGTGACTTGAATTCTAATCTTAAATCTCCCTGCAAGTACCCCTTTTCCTCACAAAGAAATCTGAAAACTAAGCTCTTTATAATATATCTAGGGAAAAGTGGTGGGAGGCAATAATAATGCCAAGACTTGTAACCATTAATAAAGAGCTATTTAATATTATAAACCACAATTTTTACTATTTAAAATTTTCCTCAAATCTTTACTTTCAAAAAAATTTTTATGATACAATTTAACACCAGTAAACATGTTAAAGTGTTCAATATTCATCATCATCCAGAATAAAGCAATCTATAAGCCTACCTTTAAGAGTATGCAACAAGTTACCAGACCCTTTTGCTATGTTTTTGTTTTTTAACAAGTTCAAGGCACACATACTCCCCACCTTAGTACCATTTTGAAGTTTTATGATTTTTAATAACACAAGTTAACATTTTTCTACTCAATCCCCCTAAAATTTAAAAAATGGAACTTTCTCTGAATCAAATGTCTCATCATTTAAAATTAGGATAAACTCCTTTTCATAATTTCAAACGCCTATGAGGGTACAAGGTGGTTAAATTATAAGACCAACATTCCTGGAGTGTCAAAAGGACCTAAACTTCTTGAATACGCCCTATATAAAATATTTTATGCATGAGATCAGAAGTGGCGTCCTGTGCATAATGGCCAATTCTAACCTCCAAAATAAGGCAGATGGGGAGAGGAAGAGTCTTGCAGAGGAGAAAGGACGTATGGGTGGAGAGGGACTTTCAAAATGCCCACAGCCACGGTAACTGTAACCCGGTTAAGAAAAAAAAAAATATCTAAGCCAATGCTCTCAGATCGGAGAAGGACATGGGCAGGAGATAGGAAGAATTACTAGGTTGAGACTAGGTTACTCCATTTTCTGGGAAACAGGGCCCCCACTAACCCCCAGTGCCCCGGGGGCAGAGTCCTCGCGGCAGCCCCCTCCACATACACACCCCGAAACGCGGGAGACTAGAAAACAGCAATCGTAGGGGCTTCCAGCCACTTCTTTTTCCTTTCTCCCTCAAGAGGACGTGAGTAATACCCTCAAACCCCCAATCCCCGCCAAAAACGAAAGAAACGCGCGCATCATGGGCCTAGAATTTCTGTTCCCGCCCTGCGCGGGTTGGGGGAAGCCCCAGGCCGGGAGGGCTGGGAAGGGGCGGCCCGAACCACACGTGCGTGCTGCAAAATCGGTCTGTCTCAGCCCACTTCCCGTAGCCACCCTAGCGGCCTCAGCTCCCGCCGTCTCGCCGGGGCCTTTCCTCAGGCCCTCCCGTCCCCTCCACGTGGGGCGCCAGGGTTCCTCACCGCCAGTTCCCTCCCACTGAGTTCCCGACACGCTAAACCACCAGGGAGTAGGGGTCCCGTACCTGGTGCTTTTGTCGCCCCTGCTGGTAAGGCTTAATTGGCCCCTGGTGGCAACGCCGCGTCCGGATCTTGCCGCCACCGCCCCCTCCTATTCCTCCGGCTCCCGAGGCCATGGCGGAGCCTCCGCAGCTTCCCGCTCCGGGGCGGGTAAGGGGGCGGGAGAGGCAGAGGCGGCCGCCTTAGAGACCCCCCCCCCGCCCAGCCCCAGCCCAAAAGTCCGTCCGCGCTAACCACAGTGTGGGTCACAGGCACACCAGGAACCGCGAGGCTGCGAACAGACTGAAGACAAAATGCGCGCTGGCAGCAAGGAAGGCGGTGGTGGCGAAAGAGGCCGAGTAGCTGGCTCCGCTCCGGTGGCCTCTCGCAGACCACCTCCTCTGTGTATGTCACGGTCTCTATGGAGATCTGCCGCAGAGGACAGCGCGAGCGGCTCCACTCGCTGCTTAGGCCCAACTCGACCGCTAGCTGAGGGGGTTTCTTCTTCCGTCGCCCGAGCCGCGGCTGCCGCAGTTGAAGCCGCCGGCGCCGCCCGCCTACCCCTCCCCTCTGCGCACAGCGCCCGCCCCGGCGTCGTCGTCGTCCCTGCAGTCGCTGCCGCTGTTGCGCGTATTGCCGCTGCTAAGGCCGCCGCCGCAGTTGCGAGCCAGAACGCCGTCAGTCGTCAGCGCGCAACACGCTTGCATCATAACTCTGCGACCAGGTGATTGGTGAGGAAGAAGGGATGGTTGAGCCCGCGCTCCCAGCCGCGAAGCACGCCGGAAAACGTAGTTCAGCGGAAGAAAGCGACTACTCGGAAGGAAGACGCGGAAGAAGATTCGCGGACTGCCGCAGAAGCACAAAATCAGGAGCTCTGTTCCCTTTACTACCCTTGGCTGTAAATTTAGACTTTTATAAAGGCGTTTAACGTAAAAAGCAGTAACCTTCCTATTAACATAGAAGCGGTAACCTCCTTCCCACTCTACTTCTCTTTGGTTGGTAAAGCGACTAGAAAGTAAACAGTAAAATCAAAGACAGCAGCTAATAATAATATCTTATAAAAAGGAGAGAAAAGGTTGAAAAAACAATTTCCATAATCTTTAAGCCTAAAACAGAATTAGGAAATATATACAGCTTCATTAATGTTCCATTAAATATATAAGGGCCGTGTTATCAAACACGAGGATTGGAATTCTGTCTCTGCCATTCTCTAGCTTGACCTTGGATAAGTCAAAACCTGAACCTTGGCTTCCTCTATGAAACGGGAACTTTAAAATCCACCTTAAGGAGTTTTAGTGATCATGTATGTAGAGCACTTAGTATGTTTCCTGGTATTCAAGAAATGGAATAAATGGACACAATTATTACACAAGTCAACTCACGTTGGAGGTGATATATTACCAGTAATAAAACTATACAGATATAAACTCCAAATATAAGACACTGTATTTAGGAAAGTGAATAAGTGGACTAGGCTCAAAGCCTAAATCCACAAAATGGAGAGATTGCAGAAAGTGATGGTTAGAAAGGTCTTAATGACCACGTGATCCAGCCCTCATTCAACGGAGAAGTCAGGACTACAGAGAATTCATAAGGCACTTTTGTTCGACCAAGCTGGGCAGTCGAACCTAGGACCTAAACCTAACTTTTCTATAAGATTTGAGACAGAAAAAAAAAGAAAATAATAATAATAATAATAATAATTAGGGAGAAAAATCTGTAAAAAAAAAAAAAAAAGACTTAGGCTTTAAATTCCATTTCAGACAATTGACTTTAAAGCTTATAAATAGCTTTGGAGTCAAATAGACAATTTCAAATCTATCACTTACTAGCTGTGTAGCCTTTGGGAAGTTACTGATCCTCTTTCTAAGCTTCAGTTTCCTCATCTGCAAATAGAGTGAATATTAACCTCAACAGGGTAGTGGTTCTGATGAAAGGATTAATGTATATATAGCTCATAATAACTGATTAGATAGAAAAGGCAGCTAGTATCATCCAGCTATCAAATACAAATAAATTAATTTCAAGACTTTTATACCATCTCCATCACCAAACTACATTTAAATTACTATATAAATCATACGAGTTAAATTGTCAAACCAAACTTACAGTGCCTTGGAATTAGTAATACCTTTCACACTTAAGGAATTATGCTGTAACAAGCATAGGTTTACAGAGCAAACAGCTTTCAGTGGCACCTCTGACCATAACCACCAAGACTATAAAAAGTTGCCAAATATGATAGGTAAAATTAATCTACTTTTCTGCTTCCTTGTTCTATCTAGCTTCATGGCCCCCTCCACCACCTTCCCACGAGACTCTCCAGGTATGCATGCTCTTCCCTCTGAAGCATCTCATCCTTCTTAAATATAATTGTTTCTCTTTCACAATTCTTAGCTAAGTATTTGACAAGTAAAGTAATTCTTAATAAGTTAACTCACAGGGAAGATCTATTACCTGAATTTTTAACTGGGCTACATATATATGAGATTGAACTATAGCCACATCCCATTTTCCCTTTCACCCTACCTGATGCAGAATTTCCAGCACAGCAGAGTTTACTGCCTGGGACTCAAGAAATCATCCCATTCTTGGAGGCTGTAAATTGATGTGAGGGACAGCCTTCACTTCATATCCAAGCTTTGAAAAGAAGAGAAATGCAAAAGAGCTGGGCCAAACAAGACAGAACTTCAGAATAGAAAATTCGTAGGATTTGGTGGGATGTGGAAAAATCCACATCCCCCTTTAGCCTTGATCTCAATTGTTTACCCCACTTTACAGTAACTTTTTTGAAATAAAACAATATTTGGGGGGAAAATAATACATTAGTCCCACATTCATGTCAATGAGTTTTTTGAAAATTTACCAGGCTTGACAGCAGAGAATAAGAGACAAGAAGAAATCTGCACTCAAAACTTTCCACTGCCTAATTTTATCCTAAAATAGTATTCAGCTTCACTGTGAGATGCCATAACTTGTTGTACATAGTTTGGGGTTCTAAAATAACATCATTTCTATGCTAAAATTCAAATTTGAGTTACAAATCATCAAACCCAGAGTTCCTTGCACATCTCTGGTACAGAACTCACTCTTTAGTTAGGAATCACTAGTAGTACAATGAGTTATAATAAGTTAAATATCAAATGGCATGGAACAGTAATGGGAATTCTTGAAATCCTTCCAGTCATATTAGGAGGTATCACTTTTTTTGTTGTTTGTTTGTTTTTTGAGGAAAGGAGTAATTATTTAGTATTTATAATTGAATAATTTCTATAAATGATTAAATTTAATCCCTAAAAACCCAATGAGAATCTGTAATTCACAGAATTGGAAACTACCATTTGTAAATTTTGTATTATGAACTAGCTATCTTTTTATTCATCCTTTCCTTTTTACTAATTTCTATTCCCATCAGTCTTTAGGCCTACACAAAATTGAAATACCTCTGAGAAGTGATCTTATGCTTTGGGTTCTTTCATTGGGTATATTTCAATAGAAACTCCTTTCTCTCCCATTAGTTTTTAATCTCCAAGAAGGTGCGGAATTTTTCTCACTGCTATATCTTGAACACAGAACAATATTGACACATACCAGTCTTGCTGTATGTACTATAGCTCATGTCCCCAATATCCAGTTACTACCAATGCTGACTGTTTCCATTGTATTGTAATAAAAAATACAATGATTAATACAGCTAAACTTTTTTACATAACCTTTCCTAGCTTCCATGTATTTTTTTTCTAATACTGCATGACAAATTAGTGTTTCTTAAATTCATTTATTTCTTCATAATAAAGCATTCATGAGCAGCATAAACAAATCCCTATGATAATGTTATATAGAGATTCTCACATAATCCTAACAGTTCTGAGAGGAATTATCCTCATTTTACAAATGAAGAAACTCCACATTTAAGGACACTGAGGGGATAAAAAGTAATAATTTAAAAAATTATTTTTTAAATAATGGCAGATTAAATATTTGAAATTTCTCCTTCCTTACTCCAAAGCCCATGCTCTTGCCTTTTTTAGCCAAATTAGGAGCCTACCTACCACTCAAAGCATTTTTCTTCAAAAAGATGTTTTTTCCAGTTCAATGGAGAGCTCTATACTTTAGAAATCTCTCTTTCTGATGACCTCTACACTGACTAAAATGGTTAAGTTTCAGTCTGTCTTATTGCATAGTGAGAAAGGACATTTTCCAACTGTATGATGTCATAGCTATTGGAAAGACCAAACTCAAAGAGGTGGCTTTGGATTACTTGGGAATGCAAGGATCCCCATCATGGCATGGGGGTGTGAGGTTATGATGTAAGATGGAAATGAAGAGTACATCAGCAGGGGTATTTGGGTAGAAGAGTTATTGTACACTTGGCCTCCAAGTCTCAGAGAGAAGCCATGGTAACAATATCAATAGAATTCTATGTATATCATAGAAACAAAAGAATACTATGAAGGATAAGCAGAAAAAACTAACAGCAATTCATATTCAGACCAAGTGGCAGAACATGACACAAAACACAGGACAGGAATTCCTTCCCAATAACCAAGTTGAAAATAAAGATTAGCCCAACTTCTCTTTACTTAAGTAAACCTGGACCCAGTTTTTCAGCTGTAACAGATAGTGTGTTGGGAGAGATTTCAATTTATGAAAAGCCTATTACTCCTAGGGTTCCTGTCCTTCATGAGACTTTTTTATTTTTCCCCATATAATATGGTAACCATTTGCCAGTTATAAATTAGCAAATAGAGAGACTGATGACCCTTCTCTAAGAGATGAATAGTCACTAATTACAAATAAAACACAATTTAGTCTAAGCCCAACCTGGATTTAAAAATATCCTTTATCTAGTCTTCAAAAGACAAGACAATCTTGGCCGAAGGAGTATTTAAAGATGACAATTACAAGAAGTTAGAAAATTATGTATTTATTTTATCCTACCAACATAAAATGAGGCATATGCTATGATAGCTATTGAAACAAATTATTATTTTATTGAGAGTAGTTTTAGATCTCCATGATCTTCCACACACATTTTTCATGTGACAGTTAGTTTTTACCAAGCATTTCATTAGATAGACACATAAGGTGAAACTAGTGAGGTTTTAAAAATCATTATATTATAAACTTCGATCTCAACAGGAAAAGTGCAAAGTTGGGTTAAGATTCTAGAAAGTTTTTGGGTTTTTTGTGTTTATATTTTAGGGGAAGTGGGGATATAGCCTTGGGAAGATATTTAAAGATGTACATCATTATATGCTCATTAATTTATTGTGTTCTGTCTTTTGGGAATAAAGTAATACTTAAGACTAAATGAATTAACTAATAATAAAATTTTAATTAACTACATATATCACTTAATTCCAACATGCCATATAAGATTTTTCCTCTTCTTGACTACATGTCAATGTATACTAGTTATTGGCATATATGTATTAATGTAATTTCATTATAGTTTAAGACATTTTAAGCTCAGCAATTCTAAATGGAAATTCAGTTTTACTGTATGAATAACCAATTTCAGGAATACCAGTCCCAGCCTAATATTAAAACAGTTCATGAATCAACTAGGATTAAATATTTTGGCCTATATGCCAAATATAAACTAGGGTAAACAAATGAGATCAAGGCTAAAGGAGGATTAGGATATTTGTAAACATATTATAAACATAATTAAATGTTTTAAAAAATAATTGAGAACTTACTATGTGTTAGTTTCTAATCTGAGCATTTAGTGTATGTCAGTATACAGTACAATAAAACAACCTCTGTCCACATAGTACATCATATTTTACCCTTTTACTGATTTATCTTAAAGTTTACTATATTATGCTCTATTAACTACTTAACACTTAACACTAATAATTCACCCCCCAAATTCAACACATGCTATTGAATTCATCCCATACAATAGATCTATTGGCCTAGTTTAGTTTTCTTAATGTAACTGAGTTATTAAGGTTGCAAGCTATGTGAAACTAAACGTTTGCAAAACTTATTAAGGTTGCAAGCTATGTGAAACTAAACGTTTGCAAAACTTAACTTGTTCATACAGAGAGTACCAAGCTTTTTTTTTATTTTAAAAGCACTTGTAGAGAATGCACAAATTTATCAGACCCTAGTTTTTTAAGACTTTTCTTTTCAAGAGCATTCCACTAATTGACGTATTAACAACCCTAATGCCACTCTACTACCACCATCATGAGAAAGGCACAACCTACCTAACTTAAAAGGTGTCTTTGAGCCCCGTGCTAATCTGTGAGCAGCACAGTCTCTGAGATCTTGTTAGAATAAAGGATCTCTGCCTATCTCAGGCCTACTCAATCAGAATCTACATTTTAACAAGATCGCCAGGTGACTCGCATGAACATGACATTTGAGAAGCAGTGTTTTAAAAATTAACCATGTTGGCAGAATTCATAAAGAATATGTAAAATTTTAAAAGTCTGAAACTAAACATTAGTTATGAAATATACTGAGCCCAGATATTTAAAGAATTAAATATCTATTTCCCAGATATTCTTCTTTATTTGTACAAGTTTTATTTGTACAGAATTAACTCATGAGAAACAAAAAGCATGGATATAGAGTAAACCATCTCATATTCTTCTATGAACAGAGAGAAATTCTGAAAATAAATATCAAACTATTACCTTAGAATTGCTATCACGTTTTTCAAAACACTCACAAAATCATTTTTAAGGTAGCAAAACAAGCAAGAACTCTAAGAGGAAATATTCTTATTCCTAGGTTAGCATCTAATATCTAAAATGCTAGATAAGAAGTCAGGGAACTTGGAGTAAAATCTGTAGATTTTACGTTCCTAAGCCACAAAGACAGCAGCTTTCTACTTAGCAAATCATAAAAACAAATAGATTGCTTACTTCTAATAGCTTGATCTCTTACATAGGTGCTGTGAAGATAAGACAGTATTCTCCAAATTTTACTTCTGGGGAAAAAATTAGTAATAATGGATTATTTAGTCTAAAGAGTCCCTGAAGTTAGTCATCAAAAGTATTCTTTCCACAACACACCTAGAGCTCTTGACTCCTACAACAGGGAAGACCTAAAAAGTTGTGAAATACAAGAAATTCAAAATCATTTTTAAAAGGTTCACATACACCTCTCTTCCTATAGGTCAAAAATAAACACCTGTGCTCATATGAACACTTCGGCTCAAGGAACCGAGGTAATGCATTAACCAAAGTTTCTGTAAGAACAAGTTTAGGAATTCCTGTTCCTCATTTATCTACAACAACCAGCAATTTATAGAGCATGCAGATTTTTTTCCTTTTTCTTAATATTTGGCACATTTTGATTTTACCACAGACAAAGTGAACAGAAATGAAATTAAACTTTTTTTCTTTTTATTTTCATTAGCTTCTTTTTCCAAAGGAAGTTGGACTATTACCTGAAGTAAAATTCTGGATTTAGTACATCCTTATTCTCTTATTACCACAGGTAATAGAGTTGATTTAAAAGAACAATTAACTAAACATGATGGTTAGTTAACAAGATGTTTTAAGCCAGTACCTACAAACTACGGTCTATATCTTCAACATATCTCACCTTGTTCGAGTCCATTGTAAGGACTATAGAATATTTTGAGCAATCAAAAATGTGGTTCTTTAAAACCGAAAAACAAAAAGACCTCTTCAAATATTCTCCACAGCAAATATGAATGAAGTTATATTATTCAAAGTTCAGCATTAAATATCAAATAGGCAGTATTGCCAACAAAAGGCAATTTTGCAGACATTGAGCAAAGCCTACCACCACCCCACTTAAGGATAACCACTTGACACAGGAAGGTTTCAGTACCACCACATATACGATGCACAGAATTAAAACATCAAAGTAGACCCTAGGTCTCCATAGAGGCCCTAAGCAAGCAACAACCAGCTTCTACCGGCCACAATTAAATCCAAGCCACAACTTAGACGCTTTAAATTGGCAACAGTTAAACCAGCTCTTTTTCACTTGCTTGCTCATAAAATCTTGCAACCACCGCCCCCCCCCACCCCCCGTGAGTCAGCAGTAACCCATAAACACTTCCTATAAGAAGCACCTGCTATTAGTTCCATCCTTTTCAACTGAGATGCTAAGGTCAATGATTGATTTTAGTTTCAGTATAATCCCTTGTCTGTCTCAAATTTAATAGTCCCATGTAGAAATGCAATCATTCTGCAAACAGTGGTCTACGGTTGGGTGGTGAAGAGACAAATCTACAGAAGGGCACTGGGAGTAGACAATTGGAAAGGAAAGGCCATTTTTCTGTTTTCACTGTTGGCCATTGACCACATGCCTCTCCCTTAACTTCTCATCATTTACGGGCCTACCCTTTGCAGCTATGCTTCCTCAGATACCAGTGTTTTCCTTTTCTCGTGGTTTGGTTCGGGTTTACCAACAAAGGAAAGCTGACTCTTCCCTTTTCTTTGTTTCATCACCAACTTTAAAACAGGATTTTTTGAAAAAATCCTAAAAACCGAGATAGAGAAAAAAATGCAATCGTTCTTAGAAGCTTTTTGTCCCAATTTCAAGCTAGAGGAAAGTACAGTGGCCAGTTCTATCACATCTGAACAAGACAGGTCCGGATCATTTGTTAGACTTTTTTTCTGCAACTTTCAGTGAAAACTTCCTATCCATGTGAGCAATTTAGAAAAAGAAAGGGGAATGTTTAAGGAGCGAAATAAGAGAAATCTAGGGAGGGCTGAGAGAAGAAAGGGGAGAGCACATTTTAAATTCTGAGCAATAGTCACAACTAGCCATTCCTGAAAACTCCATCAAAAATTCTGCCAGGTTTATGGCCAATTCTGAACTCACCTTGGGTGAATTCACCCTCCATAAGTCAGTCTTCTGAATCTAGATTGGCTCCTTGTTGACCCAAATTGAAAAGCTGTAAAATAAATGAAGGGAGGACGAGTGATACTTTGCAGGAATGGTGCTACAGAAGTGCAGAGTATCACTTACTAACGTCATAAATAATGAAGAACTAATAAATAATACATTAGAAAGAAAAGACCCTCCTTATTGCTACTTCAGGGATTCCTGACAATTTATATCCAGAGTACCAAGCTCAAATTGGATAAACGTTTATTAAGTAGATGAATGCATGCTCATAGAAGGTTTTGCAATTTGTTATTTCCCTTGACAGCTTATATGTTATAGAATTTTTGCTGTGTGTTTCAAAAATACTTTAAAATAAAATTTGTTAGAATAATCTTTTATTGTTACAACACTTTAAATCTCTCCTTTCCTTTTAAACACAATTTACTTCAGATCATATACTAATTGTAGTGTCAAAGGTAAACTGAAAAAAAAATCACTTTTATGTAATCAGATTAAGATAGCACTTTCCATGAGGGATTATACCAAATAGAACCTGTGAACTGAAAAGAGAAGGATATATACTTTAAAACCAGACCTTTGGAACACTATTCAACAAACATTTACTATATTCTGGGCCATATGTTCTGCAGATAGAAACATGATAATGATGTAGTTCCTGCCATTTAGGGACATATAGAAATAGTTGTACTGTTACTTTATTTTTAAGTATTTTGAGTAAATACGTATGCAAATAACTTTCCTTTCGGAAATATGTGCTACATAAATGGCTTTAAGTTTACCCTCTCCCTTTTAAACAATTGATCAGGCAGACAGAATAAAAGCTTCATATAAACCAGCATTGTCCCCACTCCCCAGGCTCAGTGGAATTGTGATCAGGACACTCAAGTAGGGAACATGAGTACAGTTTCAGGGTGCCATTCCAGTCTTTAGATGTAAATAAACTATTCAGTATGAAAGACCAGGTTAACAGAAGGTACTTAAAACGTGTGTTCTAAACAGACACATAGATCTAAGGTTACAATGGGACAAATTGTATCCCCAAATAATTGCGGTATCTAAGTAGGATCTTACAGATGAAAGGAAGGGATCAAGGAATATTTGAAGTCTCCTACATTCTTACTTAGTAACTAAATGCATGAAATGTTAGCACCATGGAGTACCTACTGTGTGCCACATACCTCACTGGGTGTTTTGCATGCATTATCTTTCATCCCTACAGACAAGTCTTTTAGGGAGTGGTCTTAAAGAACGGTAAGTGGTTCACTCAAAGTCATACACCTGGTAGTTGACAGGGATGGGTTCTGAACACAGGTCTGACTGATTTCTTGTACTCCTTTCATTACTCCAGGAAACATTCTAGAACTTTCCGCAGCCAATGGGCAGGCAAAGAGAGTGGAGCTTAAGATGTTTACAGAACTGCGAAGCCCACTGACATTCCTGCCTCTTCTCACCCAGGCATGTGCAGCTGCTTCTCAGTGAGGGTCTTGGCAGGATTTCTGGGGTAGAGGAGGGACTCTGCTAACTTGATTAGGGCACATTGAGGAATGTCTTATTGGGCCCCAGACATCCGAAAGTTTCCCTCTTTGCAGGGTTGCCAGATTACATATAAGACACCCAGTTAAATTTGAATTTCAGGTAAACAATGAATAATTTTTTTGGCATGTCTCCAATATTGCAAATAATGCATGAAACAACTTATTTGCTAAATCTGGCAACCCTACTTCTTTGACCTATTTCAAAATGTCTTAAATTAAAATTACAGTATAAGTATGCTGAAATGACATAAAACTCTATATATGATCTTTGACTTGGAATAAAGATATCCTGGCTGTTAAGTGGAATTGCGAGACACTCATCTGCAAGCACATCACCCTCCCACCTCCACAGAACTGTTAAGTGGTTTATTGTGGGTTGCTACCATAATTCATTTTATCAGTTTCTAGTACCGCAACAATCTTGTGTCTACAACTCAAGTACGCAAGAAGTGGAAATTTATATTTTTTAATTTAACAGAATTTCAAAACCTCATTTTTTCAAAGGTAGCAGATACATAAACTCAACCATGTCGAGGTGACTATTCCCCTTTTCCCAGAGTTGGTCCTAGGGCTCACATAGTGCTGTAGGGCACCATCTGTTTCTTGTGTCCTCTGCCTATACAAACTGTTGCCAAGTCCCCTCTCATTCAATCCTGGCCCTCTGGCCCGTTCAGTCCAGTGTTTCTGTTCTTTTCCTGTTCTACTGAGGCACAGGCATCATCCTGCAGCTTCTACACCATGCTAAGGCTCCAAACTCTTTCTGAGGCCCTTTAAAGCTCTGCCTGCCTAGATGCACAGTGTAGCCAGCCAGTCCCTATCTCGGTTTTTATTGCCCTGCTTGGCTTCTGCCTTCGGGGAATGAAACATGATGCTCTTGTCATTAAACCTACAAACTATCCTGTCCTCTTCCCCCAGGAAACAACACATATTTCTTCCAGGGGACACAAGTATACCCCTATCTTCTTGGTTTCTCCTCCCCCTCTCTATATTCTCTCTGCCAAGACAATCTTTCTCAATCTTTTTCTTTTTCCTTTTTTCCATCTTTTTCTAGGGATGGCCCACCCTCCTCAACACTCTCACCTCCAACTATCAAACATTTTTCCTGTGTAACTAATTCCCTTAAGGATCTCAGGTTTTTGTAAGACACTAGGAAGTTATTTCCTTTTCACCCTGGCTTATCTTTTCCTTGAGCAATGAATACAAAAGAGTTAGCCGCTTGAAAGGAGGAGAGAGGATAATGAGAGAATAAAGTATCCTAACCAACTAACTTTAAACCTTTGAAAAAGTTTTTCAAAGCCAGAGCTAAAAATTAGATCCTGATTGGTTTAAGCACGAACTGCCTTTTGACAGTAGTCCACAAATCTGATATGAGCAACAGATGGGAAACATTTAAAACTCGGATTGCCAGGCCCCACCCCAGACCTATAGAATCTCTAGGGTTGAACCTAGAAATATGTATTTTAACAAACTCCCAACATTTTACTTACACACTCAGCTGTACTCATTCTCTGACATGCTTGCAGGGAATGGCTCCCTTTTCTTTCCCACACCTTCTGCCTTCCCTTTTCTTTCTTACCCCTGGAGTAACAGCATCTAATCGCAGGTTCCTTGCATAGAACCAAAACCGAGTGTGGAATTCTGTATCCATCTTAAAGGGGAAATAACCCGGAGGCCAAGATGATGTCCATGTGTCTTGTCTCTTACTTATCTCCTCTCCAATTTTTCTCATTCGTTGGTGCCCTGCCCAGTTTCCAAAAAGAAACTCTGAGTCTAACCTACCAAACAGGAGGACCATTCCAATAGTAGTACAGCTCTACCTTACGTCAAATGCAAAACTTATTTCCTAGAGATCTAAGTGCTGCTTAGATCTTATGGAAAATCATCAACATATTTAAGCATCCCAGTTTTTCTAAGGCTTCTAGAGGGAAGGACACAAACGATAAAGATAGATTCCCAAAGTTGCTAAATTACAAAGTAAGATTTTTAAACTCGCTTGCATTGATTTGTTTAAATTGTTGTTAAACACCTTCTTAATTTATTTAGAGAGAACAGTCCATCTTTTTCTTTTTTTTTTTTTAAGTGAATATGGCTAGGTAGGACATGTTAAGCTGACAATATCACTGGCCTATTTTATTCCAAAATGAGGTTAGGAGTGCTGAGCTAAATCAGAGCTCTTAAAGGCATACATCCTTGGGAGTGATAATAGATGCATGAACTGAAAATTATCCACAAGTGATTGGAAAGACTCACCCCCTGAGATGGTAGTTGGCATTTATAAAAGTCAGCTATGTTTGACTTGACTCAAGAAAAAGTCATATATTGTTATTATGACATCAGAATACTGCTCCATATTAAATGACAGAGCAAAGGGCCTGAAAAATGAGGGAGGTGGGCAGGCTGAACAAGAGGCAGAAAAGTGAATGTGGCCTAAACAGTTTCCAATAATTCCCTTATTTCAGGAAAGTAAATTTATATTGACTATCTCATTCCAGGTTTAAATTATTGAGAAATATATTTTTTTCCTTTGGAATTGATTAAGCAGTAGTAGCTCTTTAAAGCTGATGGATCAGGAAATAGTATAACAGATGCTAGTTATCTGCAGAGCACTCTGCTAGGTGCTATAAATAAAGGAAACTAGTTTTCCTGCACAGGATATCCATTTTTCCTGAAAGGTTGATGCAGGGATGAAGTTAGGGACCAAATAAATCAGATTTCACTGGTTGACAGGAACTATAAAGTTCTGCTAGACCAGTCTCACAGCTAATGAATGTGTTATTTCTTTGACTTTTCCTGTAAGTTCCCCTTCTATCTGGATTTTATCATCTCCAGAAATGGAGATCCGTGCTTCCCAAGGGATGGAGTGTGGTCCTGGAAGGCTGGGGATAGCCGTTATCTGTGAGTGAGAGTTGGGAGATGGAGGACCCCTTGGGAAATAGCTTGCTTTGGGCTGCTTGCTGCTCCTTGGTGAACTTTGGGACCTGCTTTGGAGATTCAGCCTGAATGGACCGGTCCCTGAAGGAGACATTGTCAGCAGATCCCTCCAACAAGCATTCTCTTAGCTGAAAAGCTGATTTCCTTCAATGCTTGGGTTGTCCTAGGTATTTTTACTTTAGACCAAAAATCTTGCTTGCCCTTTGTGGTGATTTGTCTAGTTGGGTATCAGTTTTTCCATTTTGTCATTAATTCATTATCTTAATAAATTTTTATTGAGTTACTATTTTGTTTCATTATAGGAAACTGAGGCCCACTGAGCTTAGGCTATGCACTCAAAGTCACAACTTTGTGACTTAGTGATAGGACAGACATCTCCTGACTCAAATTCATAGTGTTTTACACTATTTGGTGTGTGTTTTTTTGTTTTCATTGAGTAATTTTTAAAAATCTTACTGTTCCTTCTTCATATTCATCTCTTATTTCTCTCTCAATTAGCAACAACAAAGGATTGACAGTATCAGGATGACAGAGGTATAGAGAAGACAAGAGCACTAACACGTATTGAAATTTTATAATGTACCAGGTTTACTAATTTCACTAGTGGTTTCTTGTTCAATTTTCACAATCGTCATATGAAATATGCAGTATTGTTCCCACTTTACAGGAAATTGAGACTTAGAAACTGTAAATAACTTGCTTAAGATCACTTTACTAGGTGTCACTTATTAGAGTCAGTTTTGAATCCAGTTCTTTCTGACTGACTCCAGTGTCACTAAATTATAGTGTCTCCATTCCCCAGGCAAAATAAATTTGATGTTTAACTGGCCACTTAACGCCAATTAACTCTGCCCAGATTTTTCATGTAAAGAAAAAGCCTTTATACTGGCCCTTGATACTGTGTTTAAATAAACAAAAGATGCTGACAATCCCATGTAAAAAAGCTACTCATTCAAGTAACACAGAATATCCACATGCATTATTATCCAACTCCAAAGATAACTAAAGGGAGTTATCTTGTTTCCAGAATGAGTGATAGGGAAGAGATAACCAGAATTCTCCCACTTCCTGGGACAGCTCTGATTATTTCAAAATTTATGTTGTGAAAATTTAATTTTTTCCCTGAGAGCTTCCATTCATTGATCTATGCACTGAAAGTCACATCTATGACAATGCTTTAAATTGTTTGCTCTTGGCTTTTGAGTTTTCCTAGTGTTTGACATGGAAGGATGGTATAGAAAGAGCAGGCTTCTGGCATGAAACACAGCAGAGTAATCATGTACTTTCGTATTCTCTTCCTCCCTAAACCCAACATATATAACTGTTATAAATTAATAAAGATATTAAGGTATGAGGAAAAAGAATGCAACAGGGAACAAAAGCTTCTATAGCAGGGAAAGCAAATAGAAAAGATAACTTCTTTAGCAAGGCAGAGGAAAGTATAGTCTAAGGGCCAGGAGAGGGTATTTCTGACAGAATATGAAGATAATCTTTTGGAAGTTCCCAGTACTGTTGAAAGCTGAAGAGCGGCCACGGCTGAAATAAGGAGATGAGTTCAGAGTCTAGGTATACACATATTGATCCCTGGGCAGCCAGAGACTCTCTCTTCCCCCACCTCTAGATTCCAGAGGTATGTTCTCCAGAGAAATTGAACCAGTGAGGCCTCAAACATAGTACAGTGACTAAGTGTACAGATCAAGTGAACGCCTTCTAACTGAACATGGGATGGGCCCTACCCCCTTTCCCTGCCCTGTGCCTAGAACACCACAACTTCCTAAACATCTCTTCACTCTCATGCTACCAGGGGAGTCTTCAGAAAAAAAAATTTTTGTCTCGGTTCTTATGAACTGATTTACAACTGTTTTGGAACAATGTGTGATTAATTTGAGAATGCCTGCCTATACTCATTTCTATCCTGACTTTATGTTTTCATGGACTGACTGAATGGAAAGGCATTCTATCGTTGCATATTTAGAACCCTTTCCATCTATTAACATTAATTAAAGAGCAAATGAGTAGCATGAAATATAAGCAGAATCCACACCGGCTCTCTTTTGAAAATTAAAAATGTTAAAATTGGCATACAGATCTAAAAGCTTTTTATATGTAAAACCCTGTACTAAATTTGGGGTAAAGGAAGGGTAGCGATATGCAAGTATGGAAAAGGAACTGAAAGTTTAATTAGCAAACGAAACATGAAAACACAATTGCAATGCAAAATAAATGATAAATGTTTAAGAGAAAGTCTGAACACTAAAGAAGCACAAAGAGAGAAAGGTGATCGGGAACGTGGTTAGTATTAATGTAATGGCTAGGTGGAGAGCTAGAGAAGAGAAAGAGTAATTAAAGGGATCGTTTTATAAACTATATAAATATCTACCCAATGTACTGTATACTTGAAACTAATAATAAAATAAATTTTTTTTTTTAAAAAGAGGGAAAGGTAAGGGAGGGATCAGGGAAAGCTTTTTTGAGTAGTTGAATTTGAACTAGCCCTTGAAGAATGAGGAGGATCTGGGCTTAGGAGGAAGTGGAGCATTGAGACTGATGGAAGAGCATGAGTCTTGGAAAGACAGATGAGGTTGGTATGCATATTAAAGATATTACGCTGAATCTGGAGTGAGGGTAGGATCAGTAAGAAGTAGACCCCAAAGAGTGGTTTGGAATCAAGGCAAACAGGATTCACATGGTTCAATAGAAAGAACTGGTCTCTGGTTCTTGCTTTAGGAACACATATACTGAAAATAGAAGGAGTTGGGTTCTGGAGTTGGGCAGCCTTAAGGCCTGGTGCTGCCACTCATTCATCTACGTCTCACCTTGAGACATTTTCTCAAATCTCTTTTCTTCCATTTCTACATATAAAAAAATGAGATGATAATGTTTGTAATACAGAATATTTCAAGGATTAAATAAGATAATGCCTATAAAAGGCATGCTGCAGAGAAGGTATTAAATAATCTGAGCAAAGGAGTTAGCTATTGTCTACAGAGTAAGTATAGGAGAAGAGGTTAGAGGTAGGGAGATCAGCTTTTTAAAAATTAAATTTGTTTTCCAGATTTATTGACATATAACATTGCATAAATTTAAGGTGTACAACATAATTTGAATCTATATATATTGTAAAATTATCACCACAATAAGTTTAGTTCACATATCCATCACCTTACAGTTACATTTTTTTCTTATGATGAGAACTTTAAAATTTACTTGGTTAGCAACTTTCGATATACAATATAGTATTGTTAACTATAGTCACCATGCTGTATATTATAACCCCAGAACTAATTGATTTTAGAACTGGAAGTTATACCTTTTGACCACCCATTTCCACCATCCTTCACCCGCCACCTCTGGCAACCACCAATGAATCTATTCTCTGTGCCTGTAAGTTCAGGAGATTCCACATATAAATGAGATCATACAGTATCTGTCTTCTCTGTTTGACTTATTTAATTTAGCAAATGCCCTCAAGGACCATCCATGTTGTTGTAAATGGCAAAATTTCCTTCCTTTTTATGGCTGAATAATATTCTATTGTATGTATGTATAGATATCTCACAATTTCTTTATCCATTCATCAGTTGATAGACACTTAGGTTGCTTCCATGTCTTGGCTATTGTATGTAAGTAAGGCTGCAGTGAACATGGAATATAGATGTCTCTTTGAGAGAATGATTTTATTTCCTTCAGATATATACCTTGAAGTAGGATTGCTGGATCACATTGTAGTTCTATTTTTAATTTTTTGAAAAATTTCCACACTGTTTTCCATCGTGGCTGCATCAATTTATATTCCTACCAGCAGTGGACCAGGGGTCCCTTTTCTCACATCCTCCCAAGCACTTGTCTTTTTGATAATAACTATTCTAATGGATGTGAGATGATATCTCATTGTGGTTTTGATTTGTCTTTCTTTGACGATTAGTGATATTGAGCACCTTTTCAGGTACCTGTTGGCCATTTTAATATCTTTTTTTTTTTTTTGAAAAAGCCTATTCTTTTGCCCATTTTTAAATCAGATTGGTGGTTTTTTGTTTTGTTTTGTTTTGTTTGCTGTTGAGTTGTAGGAGTTCCTTATATTTTTTGGATATTAACCTCTTATCAGATAAGTGTTTTGCAAATATTTACTCCCATTCCATAGATTGCCTTTTCATTTTGTTGGTCATTCCTTTTGCTGTGCAGAAGCTTTTAAGTTTGAGGTAGTCTCACTTGTTTATTTTCTATATTTATTTTTTAAATTTTATTTATTTATTTTAATTAGCTTCAAGTATACAGAACATTGGTTAGACATCTATATAGTTCATAAAACGATCCCCCCAATTACTCCCACCCTCCTCTGGCCCTCCACCTAGCCAACATATTAATTCTAACTACATTCCCTCTGCCGTGCTCCCCATCCCTGTGACCATCTATTAACTACTAGTTCATACTTCTTTAACCCTTCACCCCATTCTCCCAGCCCCCCAAGTCCCTCCCCTCTGTCCCTCACCAAATTGTCCACTATATTTGTGAGTCTGTTTTTGATTAATTTGTTCTTTTTGTTCCTTAGATTCTGCATATATCACTTGTTTATTTTTGCTTTTGTTGCTTGTGCTTTAGGTGTCATATCAACAAATCACTGCCAAGACCAATGTCAAGGAGCAGTCTTTTCCTGCTTTCTTTTAGGAGTTTCATGTTTTCAGATCTTATGTTCAAGTCCTAATTATGTATGTATGTATGTATGTATGTATGTATGTATGTATGTATGTATGTATGTATTTGGTCATTTTGTTATAGGTGAGCTGACTCCTTTCAGTATTTCCTGTAGTGCAGGCCTCGTAGAGGAGAATTCCCTCAATTTTTGTATGTCTGGAAAGGTCTTTATTTCTCCTTCATATGTAAAAGAGAGCTTAGCTGTATACATTATTCTAGGCTGGTAGTTCCTTTCACTTAGTAGTTTAAATATTTGATTCCACGCCTTTCTGGCTTGTAAGGTCTGTGCTAAGAAGTCCGACGATAATCTAATGTGTTTTTGTTTATAAGTTACCATATTCTTCTCCCTGGCTGCCCTGAAAATTTTGTCTTTATTGTTCATTTTTGATAATTTTAATATGATATATCTTGGTGGAGGCCTTTTGGGTTGAGATAATTGGGCGTTCTGTTGACTTCTTGAATTTCAAGATCCAGCTCATTTCTTACATTTGGGAAATTCTTGTCAACTATTTGTCTGAAAAGGCTTTCTAGTCCTTGCTCCTTTTCTTTGCCTTCGATAATGCCCATTATTTTTATGTTTCCTCTCCTGATGATATCTGCTAGTTCTTGTTTTTCTCTTTCATTATTTTTCATTCTTCAGTTTCTCTCTTCTTCCTTCTGATTTCTTTTTAGATTTCTGTCCTTGATATCACCGATCCTTTCCTCCATTTGATTGACTCTATTTCCTAAGCCTGCAATTTCATTTTTCAATCTTTCAGTGTGTGTGTTTATCTCCAGAAGATCTATTCTGTTCTTTTTGAGGGTTTCAATTTCCTTGCTCTGCTCATCTAGTTGTTTTTTCAATTCCTGAAATTGTTGATATGACTCATTTTGGATTTCATTGAGTTTTTTCAGAAGTACCATCCTGAATTCTCTGTCATTTAAATTGCATATTTCTATATCTGTAAACTTATTTTCTGGAGATTTTTCTCTTTCTTTCTGAGATGCCTTGTCACCTTGGTTGTTTGTGGTGTTTAATGGACTATTTCTCTGCCCGGGCATTAATAGAAGTGTATTTTGCTTTTTTTTCCCCAGAAAGATTAATTATATGAAGGTGTCTCTTTAGCCTGTTGCAAAGAAGGCATTTTTCTTTTGGTTTCCAGTAGGTGACATCTAAGCCTCTTGGGTCCCTGTTTTATATAAAGCCTTAATAACGCCTTACTATTTTCTTGTAGATATTTAATCATGCTTGCTACTCTGTCTCAGTCCCTGTCAGTGTTAGCAACAGTTTCAGTAGCCATT